>CM055196.1:326400-362400 GCA_029224185.1 Karalla daura
GTACACACACCAAATCGTGTCATGGCCTTCTGGAGACTCTCCCCTAAGGCGTGACAGTGAGCTCATATTCCAGATAGGTGAAAGCGCAGTCTCCATTGAGCCAAATGTTTATCACTTGGCCATTTTGGCTTTTCACCATAAGAATGAATGGGAGAAACAGAACTCCACAAACAAACATTCGCAACGTTGCCATACTTTGACTTTGAAACTTCCTTTTCTTTTCAAAAATATAAGAATATTGTGGTGTGTTTGTGTAGCGAGTTGCACGCTGATAGGTTGTATGGTTTTTCAGCAGCACCGCTTCTCGACGACCATGTGCTCAGGTACCTGCTCCAATGTCTCCTCTGCTGACATGGTAATACAAAGTGATGAGGCGTCCAGCTTCAATGCACCCCAGCAGATGGCACAGGCCCTGGGAGACTCGCAGAGTGGGACAGGACCCCCTCAGCATTGGGCATGTCCAATCTCTTCTTAGTACCGGGCCGACATGCGGGATCGCTGAAAAATCAGCTCTCGTTTTGCTCTTTTCACGTTACTCCCAGCCACACTCTAAGCAGCAGAAAAATTCTTTTTTCCAGTTTTGTAGGAACATTGGTGCTCTCTCATGCGGGGCAGGCCATAAACCCGTGCGCCTTGTGAAATTTAAACGACGAGCCTCATCGTAGGCCCAGTGCAGCCTTTTCTCTCCATAAGCCCCCATTCATTGTCCCACCACTGCCATCAATGTTAAACGTTACACTTCTCCTCGCGACTGTGGCCACAGTTCGCATAGTACACGCACCAAATCGTGTCATGGCGTTCTGGAGACTCTCCCCTACGGCGTGACAGTGAGCTCATCTTCCAGATAGGTGAAAGCGCAGTCTCCATAGAGCCAAATGTTTATCACTTGGCCAATTTGGCTTTTCCCCATAAGAATGAATGGGAGAAACAGAACTCCACAAACAAACATTCGCAACGTTGCCATACTTTGACTTTGAAACTTCCTTTTCTTTTCAACAATTGAAGAAGCTTGTGGTGTGTTTTTGTAGCGAGTTGCACGCTGATAGGTTGTATGGTTTTTCAGCAGCACCTCTTCTCGACGACCATGTGCTCAGGAACCTGCTCCAATGTCTCCTCTGCTGACATGGTAATACAAAGTGATGAGGCGTCCAGCTTCAATGCACCCCAGCAGATGGCACAGGCCCTGGGAGACTCCCAGAGTGGGAAAGGACCCCCTCAGCATTGGGCATGTCCAATCTCTTCTGAGCACCGGGCCGACATGCGGGATCGCTGAAAAATCAGCTCTCGTTTTGCTATTTTCACGTTGCTCCCAGCCACACCCTAAGCAGCAGACAAATTCTTTTTTCCAGTTTTGTAGGAACATTGGTGCTCTCTCATGCGGGGCAGGCCATAAACCCGTGCGCCTTGTGAAATTTAAACGACGAGCCTCATCGTAGGCCCAGTGCAGCCTTTTCTCTCCATAAGCCCCCATTCATTGTCCCACCACTGCCATCAATGTTAAACGTTACACTTCTCCTCGCGACTGTGGCCACAGTTCTCATAGTACACACACCAAATCGCGTCAGGGCGTTCTGGAGACTCTCCGCTACGGCGTGACAGTGAGCTCATCTTCCAGATAGGTGAAAGCGCAGTCTCCATAGAGCCAAATGTTTATCACTTGGCCAATTTGGCTTTTCCCCGGAAGAATGAATGGGAGAAACAGAACTCCACAAACAAACATTCGCAACGTTGCCATACTTTGACTTTGAAACTTCCTTTTCTTTTTAAAAATCGAAGAAGCTTGTGGTGTGTTTGTGTAGCGAGTTGCACGCTGATAGGTTGTATGGTTTTTCAGCAGCACCTCTTCTCGACGACCATGTGGTCAGGTACCTGCTCCAATGTCTCCTCTGCTGACATGGTAATACAAAGTGATGAGGCGTCCAGCTGCAATACACCCCAGCAGATGGCACAGGCCCTGGGAGACTCGCAGAGTGGGACAGGACCCCCTCAGCATTGGGCATGTCCAATCTCTTCTTAGCACCGGGCCGACATGCGGGATCGTTGAAAAATCAGCTCTCGTTTTGCTCTTTTCACGCTGCTCCCAGCCACACCCAAAGCAGCAGACAAATTCTTTTTTCCAGTTTTGTAGGAACATTGGTGCTCTCTCATGCGGGGCAGGCCATAAACCCGTGCACCTTGTGAAATTTAAACGACGAGCCTCATCGTTGGCCCAGTGCAGCCTTTTCTCTCCATAAGCCCCCATTCATTGTCCCACCACTGCCATCAATGTTAAACGTTACACTTCTCCTCGCGACTGTGGCCACAGTTCTCATAGTCCACACACGAAATCGCGTCAGGGCGTTCTGGAGACTCTCCGCTACGGCGTGACAGTGAGCTCATATTCCAGATAGGTGAAAGCGCAGTCTCCATAGAGCCAAATGTTTATCACTTGGCCAATTTGGCTTTTCCCCGGAAGAATGAATGGGAGAAACAGAACTCCACAAACAAACATTCGCAACGTTGCCATACTTTGACTTTGAAACTTCCTTTTCTTTTCAACAATTGAAGAAGCTTGTGGTGTGTTTGTGTAGCGAGTTGCACGCTGATAGGTTGTATGGTTTTTCAGCAGCACCTCTTCTCGACGACCATGTGCTCAGGAACCTGCTCCAATGTCTCCTCTGCTGACATGGTAATACAAAGTGATGAGGCGTCCAGCTTCAATGCACCCCAGCAGATGGCACAGGCCCTGGGAGACTCCCAGAGTGGGAAAGGACCCCCTCAGCATTGGGCATGTCCAATCTCTTCTGAGCACCGGGCCGACATGCGGGATCGCTGAAAAATCAGCTCTCGTTTTGCTCTTTTCACGTTGCTCCCAGCCACACCCTAAGCAGCAGACAAATTCTTTTTTCCAGTTTTGTAGGAACATTGGTGCTCTCTCATGCGGGGCAGGCCATAAACCCGTGCGCCTTGTGAAATTTAAACGACGAGCCTCATCGTTGGCCCAGTGCAGCATTTTCTCTCCATAAGCCCCCATTCATTGTCCCACCACTGCCATCAATGTTAAACGTTACACTTCTCCTCGCGACTGTGGCCACAGTTCTCATAGTACACACACCAAATCGCGTCAGGGCGTTCTGGAGACTCTCCGCTACGGCGTGACAGTGAGCTCATCTTCCAGATAGGTGAAAGCGCAGTCTCCATAGAGCCAAATGTTTATCACTTGGCCAATATGGCTTTTCCCCGGAAGAATGAATGGGAGAAACAGAACTCCACAAACAAACATTCGCAACGTTGCCATACTTTGACTTTGAAACTTCCTTTTCTTTTCAACAATTGAAGAAGCTTGTGGTGTGTTTGTGTAGCGAGTTGCACGCTGATAGGTTGTATGGTTTTTCAGCAGCACCTCTTCTCGACGACCATGTGCTCAGGTACCTGCTCCAATGTCTCCTCTGCTGACATGGTAATACAAAGTGATGAGGCGTCCAGCTTCAATGCACCCCAGCAGATGGCACAGGCCCTGGGAGACTCGCAGAGTGGGAAAGGACCCCCTCAGCATTGGGCATGTCCAATCTCTTCTGAGCACCGGGCCGACATGCGGGATCGTTGAAAAATCAGCTCTCGTTTTGCTCTTTTCACGCTGCTCCCAGCCACACCCTAAGCAGCAGACAAATTCTTTTTTCCAGTTTTGTAGGAACATTGGTGCTCTCTCATGCGGGGCAGGCCATAAACCCGTGCACCATGTGAAATTTAAACGACGAGCCTCATCGTAGGCCCAGTGCAGCCTTTTCTCTCCATAAGCCCCCATTCATTGTCCCACCACTGCTATCAATGTTAAACGTTACACTTCTCCTAGCTACTGTGGCTACAGTTCGCATAGTACACACACCAAATCGTGTCATGGCGTTCTGGAGACTCTCCCCTACGGCGTGACAGTGAGCTCATCTTCCAGATAGGTGAAAGCGCAGTCTCCATAGAGCCAAATGTTTATCACTTGGCCAATTTGGTTTTTCCCCAAAAGAATGAATGGGAGAAACAGAACTCCACAAACAAACATTCGCAACGTTGCCATACTTTGACTTTGAAACTTCCTTTTCTTTTCAAAAATATAAGAATATTGTGGTGTGTTTGTGTAGCGAGTTGCACGCTGATAGGTTGTATGGTTTTTCAGCAGCACCGCTTCTCGACGACCATGTGCTCAGGTACCTGCTCCAATGTCTCCTCTGCTGACATGGTAATACAAAGTGATGAGGCGTCCAGCTTCAATGCACCCCAGCAGATGGCACAGGCCCTGGGAGACTCGCAGAGTGGGACAGGACCCCCTCAGCATTGGGCATGTCCAATCTCTTCTTAGTACCGGGCCGACATGCGGGATCGCTGAAAAATCAGCTCTCGTTTTGCTCTTTTCACGTTACTCCCAGCCACACTCTAAGCAGCAGAAAAATTCTTTTTTTCAGTTTTGTAGGAACATTGGTGCTCTCTCATGCGGGGCAGGCCATAAACCCGTGCGCCTTGTGAAATTTAAACGACGAGCCTCATCGTAGGCCCAGTGCAGCCTTTTCTCTCCATAAGCCCCCATTCATTGTCCCACCACTGCCATCAATGTTAAACGTTACACTTCTCCTCGCGACTGTGGCCACAGTTCGCATAGTACACGCACCAAATCGTGTCATGGCGTTCTGGAGACTCTCCCCTACGGCGTGACAGTGAGCTCATCTTCCAGATAGGTGAAAGCGCAGTCTCCATAGAGCCAAATGTTTATCACTTGGCCAATTTGGCTTTTCCCCATAAGAATGAATGGGAGAAACAGAACTCCACAAACAAACATTCGCAACGTTGCCATACTTTGACTTTGAAACTTCCTTTTCTTTTCAACAATTGAAGAAGCTTGTGGTGTGTTTGTGTAGCGAGTTGCACGCTGATAGGTTGTATGGTTTTTCAGCAGCACCTCTTCTCGACGACCATGTGCTCAGGAACCTGCTCCAATGTCTCCTCTGCTGACATGGTAATACAAAGTGATGAGGCGTCCAGCTTCAATGCACCCCAGCAGATGGCACAGGCCCTGGGAGACTCCCAGAGTGGGAAAGGACCCCCTCAGCATTGGGCATGTCCAATCTCTTCTGAGCACCGGGCCGACATGCGGGATCGCTGAAAAATCAGCTCTCGTTTTGCTATTTTCACGTTGCTCCCAGCCACACCCTAAGCAGCAGACAAATTCTTTTTTCCAGTTTTGTAGGAACATTGGTGCTCTCTCATGCGGGGCAGGCCATAAACCCGTGCACCTTGTGAAATTTAAACGACGAGCCTCATCGTTGGCCCAGTGCAGCCTTTTCTCTCCATAAGCCCCCATTCATTGTCCCACCACTGCCATCAATGTTAAACGTTACACTTCTCCTCGCGACTGTGGCCACAGTTCTCATAGTCCACACACCAAATCGCGTCAGGGCGTTCTGGAGACTCTCCGCTACGGCGTGACAGTGAGCTCATATTCCAGATAGGTGAAAGCGCAGTCTCCATAGAGCCAAATGTTTATCACTTGGCCAATTTGGCTTTTCCCCGGAAGAATGAATGGGAGAAACAGAACTCCACAAACAAACATTCGCAACGTTGCCATACTTTGACTTTGAAACTTCCTTTTCTTTTCAACAATTGAAGAAGCTTGTGGTGTGTTTGTGTAGCGAGTTGCACGCTGATAGGTTGTATGGTTTTTCAGCAGCACCTCTTCTCGACGACCATGTGCTCAGGAACCTTCTCCAATGTCTCCTCTGCTGACATGGTAATACAAAGTGATGAGGCGTCCAGCTTCAATGCACCCCAGCAGATGGCACAGGCCCTGGGAGACTCCCAGAGTGGGAAAGGACCCCCTCAGCATTGGGCATGTCCAATCTCTTCTGAGCACCGGGCCGACATGCGGGATCGCTGAAAAATCAGCTCTCGTTTTGCTCTTTTCACGTTGCTCCCAGCCACACCCTAAGCAGCAGACAAATTCTTTTTTCCAGTTTTGTAGGAACATTGGTGCTCTCTCATGCGGGGCAGGCCATAAACCCGTGCGCCTTGTGAAATTTAAACGACGAGCCTCATCGTTGGCCCAGTGCAGCATTTTCTCTCCATAAGCCCCCATTCATTGTCCCACCACTGCCATCAATGTTAAACGTTACACTTCTCCTCGCGACTGTGGCCACAGTTCTCATAGTACACACACCAAATCGCGTCAGGGCGTTCTGGAGACTCTCCGCTACGGCGTGACAGTGAGCTCATCTTCCAGATAGGTGAAAGCGCAGTCTCCATAGAGCCAAATGTTTATCACTTGGCCAATTTGGCTTTTCCCCATAAGAATGAATGGGAGAAACAGAACTCCACAAACAAACATTCGCAACGTTGCCATACTTTGACTTTGAAACTTCCTTTTCTTTTCAACAATTGAAGAAGCTTGTGGTGTGTTTGTGTAGCGAGTTGCACGCTGATAGGTTGTATGGTTTTTCAGCAGCACCTCTTCTCGACGACCATGTGCTCAGGTACCTGCTCCAATGTCTCCTCTGCTGACATGGTAATACAAAGTGATGAGGCGTCCAGCTTCAATGCACCCCAGCAGATGGCACAGGCCCTGGGAGACTCGCAGAGTGGGAAAGGACCCCCTCAGCATTGGGCATGTCCAATCTCTTCTGAGCACCGGGCCGACATGCGGGATCGTTGAAAAATCAGCTCTCGTTTTGCTCTTTTCACGCTGCTCCCAGCCACACCCTAAGCAGCAGACAAATTCTTTTTTCCAGTTTTGTAGGAACATTGGTGCTCTCTCATGCGGGGCAGGCCATAAACCCGTGCACCATGTGAAATTTAAACGACGAGCCTCATCGTAGGCCCAGTGCAGCCTTTTCTCTCCATAAGCCCCCATTCATTGTCCCACCACTGCTATCAATGTTAAACGTTACACTTCTCCTAGCTACTGTGGCTACAGTTCGCATAGTACACACACCAAATCGTGTCATGGCGTTCTGGAGACTCTCCCCTACGGCGTGACAGTGAGCTCATCTTCCAGATAGGTGAAAGCGCAGTCTCCATAGAGCCAAATGTTTATCACTTGGCCAATTTGGTTTTTCCCCAAAAGAATGAATGGGAGAAACAGAACTCCACAAACAAACATTCGCAACGTTGCCATACTTTGACTTTGAAACTTCCTTTTCTTTTCAACAATTGAAGAAGCTTGTGGTGTGTTTGTGTAGCGAGTTGCACGCTGATAGGTTGTATGGTTTTTAAGCAGCACCTCTTCTCGACGACCATGTGCTCAGGTACCTGCTCCAATGTCTCCTCTGCTGGCATGGTAATACAAAGTGATGAGGCGTCCAGCTTCAATGCACCCCAGCAGATGGCACAGGCCCTGGGAGACTCGCAGAGTGGGAAAGGACCCCCTCAGCATTGGGCATGTCCAATCTCTTCTGAGCACCGGGCCGACATGCGGGATCGTTGAAAAATCAGCTCTCGTTTTGCTCTTTTCACGCTGCTCCCAGCCACACCCTAAGCAGCAGACAAATTCTTTTTTCCAGTTTTGTAGGAACATTGGTGCTCCCTCATGCGGGGCAGGCCATAAACCCGTGCACCTTGTGAAATTTAAACGACGAGCCTCATCGTAGGCCCAGTGCAGCCTTTTCTCTCCATAAGCCCCCATTCATTGTCCCACCACTGCTATCAATGTTAAACGTTACACTTCTCCTCGCGACTGTGGCCACAGTTCTCATAGTCCACACACCAAATCGCGTCAGGGCGTTCTGGAGACTCTCCGCTACGGCGTGACAGTTAGCTCATATTCCAGATAGGTGAAAGCGCAGTCTCCATAGAGCCAAATGTTTATCACTTGGCCAATTTGGCTTTTCCCCGGAAGAATGAATGGGAGAAACAGAACTCCACAAACAAACATTCACAACGTTGCCATACTTTGACTTTGAAACTTCCTTTTCATTTTAAAAATCGAAGAAGCTTGTGGTGTGTTTGTGTAGCGAGTTGCACGCTGATAGGTTGTATGGTTTTTCAGCAGCACCTCTTCTCGACGACCATGTGGTCAGGTACCTGCTCCAATGTCTCCTCTGCTGACATGGTAATACAAAGTGATGAGGCGTCCAGCTTCAATGCGCCCCAGCAGATGGCACAGGCCCTGGGAGTCTCCCAGAGTGGGAAAGGACCCCCTCAGCATTGGGCATGTCCAATCTCTTCTGAGCACCGGGCCGACATGCGGGATCGCTGAAAAATCAGCTCTCGTTTCGCTCTTTTCACGCTGCTCCCAGCCACACCCTAAGCAGCAGACAAATTCTTTTTTCCAGTTTTGTAGGAACATTGGTGCTCTCTCATGCGGGGCAGGCCATAAACCCGTGCGCCTTGTGAAATTTAAACGACGAGCCTCATCGTTGGCCCAGTGCAGCCTTTTCTCTCCATAAGCCCCCATTCATTGTCCCACCACTGCAATCAATGTTAAACGTTACACTTCTCCTCGCGACTGTGGCCACAGTTCTCATAGTAAACACACCAAATCGCGTAAGGGCGTTCTGGAGACTCTCTGCTACGGCGTGACAGTGAGCTCATATTCCAGATAGGTGAAAGCGCAGTCTCCATAGAGCCAAATATTTATCACTTGGCCAATATGGCTTTTCCCCGGAAGAATGAATGGGAGAAACAGAACTCCACAAACAAACATTCGCAACGTTGCCATACTTTGACTTTGAAACTTCCTTTTCTTTTCAACAATTGAAGAAGCTTGTGGTGTTTTTGTGTAGCGAGTTGCACGCTGATAGGTTGTATGGTTTTACAGCAGCACCGCTTCTCGACGACCATGTGCTCAGGAACCTGCTCCAATGTCTCCTCTGCTGACATGGTAATACAAAGTGATGAGGCGTCCAGCTGCAATACACCCCAGCAGATGGCACAGGCCCTGGGAGACTCGCAGAGTGGGACAGGACCCCCTCAGCATTGGGCATGTCCAATCTCTTCTGAGCACCGGGCCGACATGCAGGATCGCTGAAATATCAGCTCTCGTTTTGGTCTTTTCACGTTGCTCCCAGCCACACCCTAAGCAGCAGAAAAATTCTTTTTTCCAGTTTTGTAGGAACATTGGTGCTCTCTCATGCGGGGCAGGCCATAAACCCGTGCGCCTTGTGAAATTTAAACGACGAGCCTCATCGTAGGCCCAGTGCAGCCTTTTCTCTCCATAAGCCCCCATTCATTGTCCCACCACTGCTATCAATGTTAAACGTTACACTTCTCCTCGCGACTGTGGCCACAGTTCGCATAGTACACACACCAAATCGTGTCATGGCGTTCTGGAGACTCTCCCCTACGGCGTGACAGTGAGCTCATATTCCAGATAGGTGAAAGCGCAGTCTCCATAGAGCCAAATGTTTATCACTTGGCCAATTTGGCTTTTCCCCATAAGAATGAATGGGAGAAACAGAACTCCACAAACAAACATTCGCAACGTTGCCATACTTTGACTTTGAAACTTCCTTTTCTTTTCAACAATTGAAGAAGC
Organism: Karalla daura; assembly: GCA_029224185.1. Taxonomy (NCBI): domain Eukaryota; kingdom Metazoa; phylum Chordata; class Actinopteri; order Chaetodontiformes; family Leiognathidae; genus Karalla; species Karalla daura. The sequence continues at coordinate 335,891 of CM055196.1, forward strand.
TTGTGGTGTGTTTGTGTAGCGAGTTGCACGCTGATAGGTTGTATGGTTTTTTAGCAGCACCTCTTCTCGACGACCATGTGCTCAGGAACCTGCTCCAATGTCTCCTCTGCTGACATGGTAATACAAAGTGATGAGGCGTCCAGCTTCAATGCACCCCAGCAGATGGCACAGGCCCTGGGAGACTCCCAGAGTGGGAAAGGACCCCCTCAGCATTGGGCATGTCCAATCTCTTCTGAGCACCGGGCCGACATGCGGGATCGCTGAAAAATCAGCTCTCGTTTCGCTCTTTTCACGCTGCTCCCAGCCACACCCTAAGCAGCAGACAAATTCTTTTTTCCAGTTTTGTAGGAACATTGGTGCTCTCTCATGCGGGGCAGGCCATAAACCCGTGCACCTTGTGAAATTTAAACAACGAGCCTCATCGTTGGCCCAGTGCAGCCTTTTCTCTCCATAAGCCCCCATTCATTGTCCCACCACTGCCATCAATGTTAAACGTTACACTTCTCCTCGCGACTGTGGCCACAGTTCTCATAGTCCACACACCAAATCGCGTCAGGGCGTTCTGGAGACTCTCCGCTACGGCGTGACAGTTAGCTCATATTCCAGATAGGTGAAAGCGCAGTCTCCATAGAGCCAAATGTTTATCACTTGGCCAATTTGGCTTTTCCCCGGAAGAATGAATGGGAGAAACAGAACTCCACAAACAAACATTCGCAACGTTGCCATACTTTGACTTTGAAACTTCCTTTTCTTTTTAAAAATCGAAGAAGCTTGTGGTGTGTTTGTGTAGCGAGTTGCACGCTGATAGGTTGTATGGTTTTTCAGCAGCACCTCTTCTCGACGACCATGTGGTCAGGTACCTGCTCCAATGTCTCCTCTGCTGACATGGCAATACAAAGTGATGAGGCGTCCAGCTTCAATGCACCCCAGCAGATGGCACAGGCCCTGGGAGTCTCCCAGAGTGGGAAAGGACCCCCTCAGCATTGGGCATGTCCAATCTCTTCTGAGCACCGGGCCAACATGCGGGATCGCTGAAAAATCAGCTCTCGTTTCGCTCTTTTCACGCTGCTCCCAGCCACACCCTAAGCAGCAGAAAAATTCTTTTTTCCAGTTTTGTAGGAACATTGGTGCTCTCTCATGCGGGGCAGGCCATAAACCCGTGCGCCTTGTGAAATTTAAACGACGAGCCTCATCGTAGGCCCAGTGCAGCCTTTTCTCTCCATAAGCCCCCATTCATTTTCCCACCACTGCTATCAATGTTAAACGTTACACTTCTCCTCGCGACTGTGGCCACAGTTCGCATAGTACACACACCAAATCGTGTCATGGCGTTCTGGAGACTCTCCCCTACGGCGTGACAGTGAGCTCATATTCCAGATAGGTGAAAGCGCAGTCTCCATAGAGCCAAATGTTTATCACTTGGCCAATTTGGCTTTTCCCCGGAAGAATGAATGGGAGAAACAGAACTCCACAAACAAACATTCGCAACGTTGCCATACTTTGACTTTGAAACTTCCTTTTCTTTTTAAAAATCGAAGAAGCTTGTGGTGTGTTTGTGTAGCGAGTTGCACGCTGATAGGTTGTATGGTTTTTCAGCAGCACCTCTTCTCGACGACCATGTGGTCGGGTACCTGCTCCAATGTCTCCTCTGCTGACATGGCAATACAAAGTGATGAGGCGTCCAGCTTCAATGCACCCCAGCAGATGGCACAGGCCCTGGGAGTCTCCCAGAGTGGGAAAGGACCCCCTCAGCATTGGGCATGTCCAATCTCTTCTGAGCACCGGGCCAACATGCGGGATCGCTGAAAAATCAGCTCTCGTTTCGCTCTTTTCACGTTGCTCCCAGCCACACCCTAAGCAGCAGACAAATTCTTTTTTCCAGTTTTGTAGGAACATTGGTGCTCCCTCATGCGGGGCAGGCCATAAACCCGTGCACCTTGTGAAATTTAAATGACGAGCCTCATCGTAGGCCCAGTGCAGCCTTTTCTCTCCATAAGCCCCCATTCATTGTCCCACCACTGCTATCAATGTTAAACGTTACACTTCTCCTCGCTACTGTGGCCACAGTTCGCATAGTACACACACCAAATCGTGTCATGGTGTTCTGGAGACTCTCCCCTACGGCGTGACAGTGAGCTCATCTTCCAGATAGGTGAAAGCGCAGTCTCCATAGAGCCAAATGTTTATCACTTGGCCAATTTGGCTTTTCCCCATAAGAATGAATGGGAGAAACAGAACTCCACAAACAAACATTCGCAACGTTGCCATACTTTGACTTTGAAACTTAATTTTCTTTTCAACAATTGAAGAAGCTTGTGGTGTGTTTGTGTAGCGAGTTGCACGCTGATAGGTTGTATGGTTTTTCAGCAGCACCTCTTCTCGACGACCATGTGCTCAGGTACCTGCTCCAATGTCTCCTCTGCTGACATGGTAATACAAAGTGATGAGGCGTCCAGCTTCAATGCACCCCAGCAGATGGCACAGGCCCTGGGAGACTCCCAGAGTGGGAAAGGACCCCCTCAGCATTGGGCATGTCCAATCTCTTCTTAGCACCGGGCCGACATGCGGGATCGTTGAAAAATCAGCTCTCGTTTTGCTCTTTTCACGCTGCTCCCAGCCACACCCTAAGCTGCAGAAAAATTCTTTTTTACAGTTTTGTAGGAACATTGGTGCTCTCTCATGCGGGGCAGGCCATAAACCCGTGCGCCTTGTGAAATTTAAACGACGAGCCTCATCGTAGGCCCAGTGCAGCCTTTTCTCTCCATAAGCCCCCATTCATTGTCCCACCACTGCTATCAATGTTAAACGTTACACTTCTCCTCGCGACTGTGGCCACAGTTCTCATAGTCCACACACCAAATCGCGTCAGGGCGTTCTGGAGACTCTCCGCTACGGCGTGACAGTTAGCTCATATTCCAGATAGGTGAAAGCGCAGTCTCCATAGAGCCAAATGTTTATCACTTGGCCAATTTGGCTTTTCCCCGGAAGAATGAATGGGAGAAACAGAACTCCACAAACAAACATTCACAACGTTGCCATACTTTGACTTTGAAACTTCCTTTTCATTTTAAAAATCGAAGAAGCTTGTGGTGTGTTTGTGTAGCGAGTTGCACGCTGATAGGTTGTATGGTTTTTCAGCAGCACCTCTTCTCGACGACCATGTGGTCAGGTACCTGCTCCAATGTCTCCTCTGCTGACATGGTAATACAAAGTGATGAGGCGTCCAGCTTCAATGCACCCCAGCAGATGGCACAGGCCCTGGGAGTCTCCCAGAGTGGGAAAGGACCCCCTCAGCATTGGGCATGTCCAATCTCTTCTGAGCACCGGGCCGACATGCGGGATCGCTGAAAAATCAGCTCTCGTTTCGCTCTTTTCACGCTGCTCCCAGCCACACCCTAAGCAGCAGACAAATTCTTTTTTCCAGTTTTGTAGGAACATTGGTGCTCTCTCATGCGGGGCAGGCCATAAACCCGTGCGCCTTGTGAAATTTAAACGACGAGCCTCATCGTTGGCCCAGTGCAGCCTTTTCTCTCCATAAGCCCCCATTCATTGTCCCACCACTGCAATCAATGTTAAACGTTACACTTCTCCTCGCGACTGTGGCCACAGTTCTCATAGTAAACACACCAAATCGCGTAAGGGCGTTCTGGAGACTCTCTGCTACGGCGTGACAGTGAGCTCATATTCCAGATAGGTGAAAGCGCAGTCTCCATAGAGCCAAATATTTATCACTTGGCCAATATGGCTTTTCCCCGGAAGAATGAATGGGAGAAACAGAACTCCACAAACAAACATTCGCAACGTTGCCATACTTTGACTTTGAAACTTCCTTTTCTTTTCAACAATTGAAGAAGCTTGTGGTGTTTTTGTGTAGCGAGTTGCACGCTGATAGGTTGTATGGTTTTACAGCAGCACCGCTTCTCGACGACCATGTGCTCAGGAACCTGCTCCAATGTCTCCTCTGCTGACATGGTAATACAAAGTGATGAGGCGTCCAGCTGCAATACACCCCAGCAGATGGCACAGGCCCTGGGAGACTCGCAGAGTGGGACAGGACCCCCTCAGCATTGGGCATGTCCAATCTCTTCTGAGCACCGGGCCGACATGCAGGATCGCTGAAATATCAGCTCTCGTTTTGGTCTTTTCACGTTGCTCCCAGCCACACCCTAAGCAGCAGAAAAATTCTTTTTTACAGTTTTGTAGGAACATTGGTGCTCTCTCATGCGGGGCAGGCCATAAACCCGTGCGCCTTGTGAAATTTAAACGACGAGCCTCATCGTAGGCCCAGTGCAGCCTTTTCTCTCCATAAGCCCCCATTCATTGTCCCACCACTGCTATCAATGTTAAACGTTACACTTCTCCTCGCGACTGTGGCCACAGTTCGCATAGTACACACACCAAATCGTGTCATGGCGTTCTGGAGACTCTCCCCTACGGCGTGACAGTGAGCTCATATTCCAGATAGGTGAAAGCGCAGTCTCCATAGAGCCAAATGTTTATCACTTGGCCAATTTGGCTTTTCCCCATAAGAATGAATGGGAGAAACAGAACTCCACAAACAAACATTCGCAACGTTGCCATACTTTGACTTTGAAACTTCCTTTTCTTTTCAACAATTGAAGAAGCTTGTGGTGTGTTTGTGTAGCGAGTTGCACGCTGATAGGTTGTATGGTTTTTTAGCAGCACCTCTTCTCGACGACCATGTGCTCAGGAACCTGCTCCAATGTCTCCTCTGCTGACATGGTAATACAAAGTGATGAGGCGTCCAGCTTCAATGCACCCCAGCAGATGGCACAGGCCCTGGGAGACTCCCAGAGTGGGAAAGGACCCCCTCAGCATTGGGCATGTCCAATCTCTTCTGAGCACCGGGCCGACATGCGGGATCGCTGAAAAATCAGCTCTCGTTTCGCTCTTTTCACGCTGCTCCCAGCCACACCCTAAGCAGCAGACAAATTCTTTTTTCCAGTTTTGTAGGAACATTGGTGCTCTCTCATGCGGGGCAGGCCATAAACCCGTGCACCTTGTGAAATTTAAACGACGAGCCTCATCGTTGGCCCAGTGCAGCCTTTTCTCTCCATAAGCCCCCATTCATTGTCCCACCACTGCCATCAATGTTAAACGTTACACTTCTCCTCGCGACTGTGGCCACAGTTCTCATAGTCCACACACCAAATCGCGTCAGGGCGTTCTGGAGACTCTCCGCTACGGCGTGACAGTTAGCTCATATTCCAGATAGGTGAAAGCGCAGTCTCCATAGAGCCAAATGTTTATCACTTGGCCAATTTGGCTTTTCCCCGGAAGAATGAATGGGAGAAACAGAACTCCACAAACAAACATTCGCAACGTTGCCATACTTTGACTTTGAAACTTCCTTTTCTTTTTAAAAATCGAAGAAGCTTGTGGTGTGTTTGTGTAGCGAGTTGCACGCTGATAGGTTGTATGGTTTTTCAGCAGCACCTCTTCTCGACGACCATGTGGTCAGGTACCTGCTCCAATGTCTCCTCTGCTGACATGGCAATACAAAGTGATGAGGCGTCCAGCTTCAATGCACCCCAGCAGATGGCACAGGCCCTGGGAGTCTCCCAGAGTGGGAAAGGACCCCCTCAGCATTGGGCATGTCCAATCTCTTCTGAGCACCGGGCCAACATGCGGGATCGCTGAAAAATCAGCTCTCGTTTCGCTCTTTTCACGTTGCTCCCAGCCACACCCTAAGCAGCAGACAAATTCTTTTTTCCAGTTTTGTAGGAACATTGGTGCTCCCTCATGCGGGGCAGGCCATAAACCCGTGCACCTTGTGAAATTTAAATGACGAGCCTCATCGTAGGCCCAGTGCAGCCTTTTCTCTCCATAAGCCCCCATTCATTGTCCCACCACTGCTATCAATGTTAAACGTTACACTTCTCCTCGCTACTGTGGCCACAGTTCGCATAGTACACACACCAAATCGTGTCATGGTGTTCTGGAGACTCTCCCCTACGGCGTGACAGTGAGCTCATCTTCCAGATAGGTGAAAGCGCAGTCTCCATAGAGCCAAATGTTTATCACTTGGCCAATTTGGCTTTTCCCCATAAGAATGAATGGGAGAAACAGAACTCCACAAACAAACATTCGCAACGTTGCCATACTTTGACTTTGAAACTTAATTTTCTTTTCAACAATTGAAGAAGCTTGTGGTGTGTTTGTGTAGCGAGTTGCACGCTGATAGGTTGTATGGTTTTTCAGCAGCACCTCTTCTCGACGACCATGTGCTCAGGTACCTGCTCCAATGTCTCCTCTGCTGACATGGTAATACAAAGTGATGAGGCGTCCAGCTTCAATGCACCCCAGCAGATGGCACAGGCCCTGGGAGACTCCCAGAGTGGGAAAGGACCCCCTCAGCATTGGGCATGTCCAATCTCTTCTTAGCACCGGGCCGACATGCGGGATCGTTGAAAAATCAGCTCTCGTTTTGCTCTTTTCACGCTGCTCCCAGCCACACCCTAAGCTGCAGAAAAATTCTTTTTTACAGTTTTGTAGGAACATTGGTGCTCTCTCATGCGGGGCAGGCCATAAACCCGTGCGCCTTGTGAAATTTAAACGACGAGCCTCATCGTAGGCCCAGTGCAGCCTTTTCTCTCCATAAGCCCCCATTCATTGTCCCACCACTGCTATCAATGTTAAACGTTACACTTCTCCTCGCGACTGTGGCCACAGTTCTCATAGTCCACACACCAAATCGCGTCAGGGCGTTCTGGAGACTCTCCGCTACGGCGTGACAGTTAGCTCATATTCCAGATAGGTGAAAGCGCAGTCTCCATAGAGCCAAATGTTTATCACTTGGCCAATTTGGCTTTTCCCCGGAAGAATGAATGGGAGAAACAGAACTCCACAAACAAACATTCACGTTGCCATACTTTGACTTTGAAACTTCCTTTTCATTTTAAAAATCGAAGAAGCTTGTGGTGTGTTTGTGTAGCGAGTTGCACGCTGATAGGTTGTATGGTTTTTCAGCAGCACCTCTTCTCGACGACCATGTGGTCAGGTACCTGCTCCAATGTCTCCTCTGCTGACATGGTAATACAAAGTGATGAGGCGTCCAGCTTCAATGCACCCCAGCAGATGGCACAGGCCCTGGGAGTCTCCCAGAGTGGGAAAGGACCCCCTCAGCATTGGGCATGTCCAATCTCTTCTGAGCACCGGGCCGACATGCGGGATCGCTGAAAAATCAGCTCTCGTTTCGCTCTTTTCACGCTGCTCCCAGCCACACCCTAAGCAGCAGACAAATTCTTTTTTCCAGTTTTGTAGGAACATTGGTGCTCTCTCATGCGGGGCAGGCCATAAACCCGTGCGCCTTGTGAAATTTAAATGACGAGCCTCATCGTTGGCCCAGTGCAGCCTTTTCTCTCCATAAGCCCCCATTCATTGTCCCACCACTGCAATCAATGTTAAACGTTACACTTCTCCTCGCGACTGTGGCCACAGTTCTCATAGTAAACACACCAAATCGCGTAAGGGCGTTCTGGAGACTCTCTGCTACGGCGTGACAGTGAGCTCATATTCCAGATAGGTGAAAGCGCAGTCTCCATAGAGCCAAATGTTTATCACTTGGCCAATTTGGCTTTTCCCCATAAGAATGAATGGGAGAAACAGAACTCCACAAACAAACATTCGCAACGTTGCCATACTTTGACTTTGAAACTTCATTTTCTTTTCAACAATTGAAGAAGCTTGTGGTGTGTTTGTGTAGCGAGTTGCACGCTGATAGGTTGTATGGTTTTTCAGCAGCACCTCTTCTCGACGACCATGTGCTCAGGTACCTGCTCCAATGTCTCCTCTGCTGACATGGTAATACAAAGTGATGAGGCGTCCAGCTTCAATGCACCCCAGCAGATGGCACAGGCCCTGGGAGACTCCCAGAGTGGGAAAGGACCCCCTCAGCATTGGGCATGTCCAATCTCTTCTGAGCACCGGGCCGACATGCGGGATCGCTGAAAAATCAGCTCTCGTTTCGCTCTTTTCACGCTGCTCCCAGCCACACCCTAAGCAGCAGACAAATTCTTTTTTCCAGTTTTGTAGGAACATTGGTGCTCTCTCATGCGGGGCAGGCCATAAACCCGTGCACCTTGTGAAATTTAAACGACGAGCCTCATCGTTGGCCCAGTGCAGCCTTTTCTCTCCATAAGCCCCCATTCATTGTCCCACCACTGCCATCAATGTTAAACGTTACACTTCTCCTCGCGACTGTGGCCACAGTTCTCATAGTCCACACACCAAATCGCGTCAGGGCGTTCTGGAGACTCTCCGCTACGGCGTGACAGTTAGCTCATATTCCAGATAGGTGAAAGCGCAGTCTCCATAGAGCCAAATGTTTATCACTTGGCCAATTTGGCTTTTCCCCGGAAGAATGAATGGGAGAAACAGAACTCCACAAACAAACATTCGCAACGTTGCCATACTTTGACTTTGAAACTTCCTTTTCTTTTTAAAAATCGAAGAAGCTTGTGGTGTGTTTGTGTAGCGAGTTGCACGCTGATAGGTTGTATGGTTTTTCAGCAGCACCTCTTCTCGACGACCATGTGGTCAGGTACCTGCTCCAATGTCTCCTCTGCTGACATGGCAATACAAAGTGATGAGGCGTCCAGCTTCAATGCACCCCAGCAGATGGCACAGGCCCTGGGAGTCTCCCAGAGTGGGAAAGGACCCCCTCAGCATTGGGCATGTCCAATCTCTTCTGAGCACCGGGCCAACATGCGGGATCGCTGAAAAATCAGCTCTCGTTTCGCTCTTTTCACGTTGCTCCCAGCCACACCCTAAGCAGCAGACAAATTCTTTTTTCCAGTTTTGTAGGAACATTGGTGCTCCCTCATGCGGGGCAGGCCATAAACCCGTGCACCTTGTGAAATTTAAATGACGAGCCTCATCGTAGGCCCAGTGCAGCCTTTTCTCTCCATAAGCCCCCATTCATTGTCCCACCACTGCTATCAATGTTAAACGTTACACTTCTCCTCGCTACTGTGGCCACAGTTCGCATAGTACACACACCAAATCGTGTCATGGTGTTCTGGAGACTCTCCCCTACGGCGTGACAGTGAGCTCATCTTCCAGATAGGTGAAAGCGCAGTCTCCATAGAGCCAAATGTTTATCACTTGGCCAATTTGGCTTTTCCCCATAAGAATGAATGGGAGAAACAGAACTCCACAAACAAACATTCGCAACGTTGCCATACTTTGACTTTGAAACTTAATTTTCTTTTCAACAATTGAAGAAGCTTGTGGTGTGTTTGTGTAGCGAGTTGCACGCTGATAGGTTGTATGGTTTTTCAGCAGCACCTCTTCTCGACGACCATGTGCTCAGGTACCTGCTCCAATGTCTCCTCTGCTGACATGGTAATACAAAGTGATGAGGCGTCCAGCTTCAATGCACCCCAGCAGATGGCACAGGCCCTGGGAGACTCCCAGAGTGGGAAAGGACCCCCTCAGCATTGGGCATGTCCAATCTCTTCTTAGCACCGGGCCGACATGCGGGATCGTTGAAAAATCAGCTCTCGTTTTGCTCTTTTCACGCTGCTCCCAGCCACACCCTAAGCTGCAGAAAAATTCTTTTTTACAGTTTTGTAGGAACATTGGTGCTCTCTCATGCGGGGCAGGCCATAAACCCGTGCGCCTTGTGAAATTTAAACGACGAGCCTCATCGTAGGCCCAGTGCAGCCTTTTCTCTCCATAAGCCCCCATTCATTGTCCCACCACTGCTATCAATGTTAAACGTTACACTTCTCCTCGCGACTGTGGCCACAGTTCTCATAGTCCACACACCAAATCGCGTCAGGGCGTTCTGGAGACTCTCCGCTACGGCGTGACAGTTAGCTCATATTCCAGATAGGTGAAAGCGCAGTCTCCATAGAGCCAAATGTTTATCACTTGGCCAATTTGGCTTTTCCCCGGAAGAATGAATGGGAGAAACAGAACTCCACAAACAAACATTCACAACGTTGCCATACTTTGACTTTGAAACTTCCTTTTCATTTTAAAAATCGAAGAAGCTTGTGGTGTGTTTGTGTAGCGAGTTGCACGCTGATAGGTTGTATGGTTTTTCAGCAGCACCTCTTCTCGACGACCATGTGGTCAGGTACCTGCTCCAATGTCTCCTCTGCTGACATGGTAATACAAAGTGATGAGGCGTCCAGCTTCAATGCACCCCAGCAGATGGCACAGGCCCTGGGAGTCTCCCAGAGTGGGAAAGGACCCCCTCAGCATTGGGCATGTCCAATCTCTTCTGAGCACCGGGCCGACATGCGGGATCGCTGAAAAATCAGCTCTCGTTTCGCTCTTTTCACGCTGCTCCCAGCCACACCCTAAGCAGCAGACAAATTCTTTTTTCCAGTTTTGTAGGAACATTGGTGCTCTCTCATGCGGGGCAGGCCATAAACCCGTGCGCCTTGTGAAATTTAAACGACGAGCCTCATCGTTGGCCCAGTGCAGCCTTTTCTCTCCATAAGCCCCCATTCATTGTCCCACCACTGCAATCAATGTTAAACGTTACACTTCTCCTCGCGACTGTGGCCACAGTTCTCATAGTAAACACACCAAATCGCGTAAGGGCGTTCTGGAGACTCTCTGCTACGGCGTGACAGTGAGCTCATATTCCAGATAGGTGAAAGCGCAGTCTCCATAGAGCCAAATGTTTATCACTTGGCCAATTTGGCTTTTCCCCATAAGAATGAATGGGAGAAACAGAACTCCACAAACAAACATTCGCAACGTTGCCATACTTTGACTTTGAAACTTCATTTTCTTTTCAACAATTGAAGAAGCTTGTGGTGTGTTTGTGTAGCGAGTTGCACGCTGATAGGTTGTATGGTTTTTCAGCAGCACCTCTTCTCGACGACCATGTGCTCAGGTACCTGCTCCAATGTCTCCTCTGCTGACATGGTAATACAAAGTGATGAGGCGTCCAGCTTCAATGCACCCCAGCAGATGGCACAGGCCCTGGGAGACTCCCAGAGTGGGAAAGGACCCCCTCAGCATTGGGCATGTCCAATCTCTTCTTAGCACCGGGCCGACATGCGGGATCGTTGAAAAATCAGCTCTCGTTTTGCACTTTTCACGCTGCTCCCAGCCACACCCTAAGCAGCAGACAAATTCTTTTTTCCAGTTTTGTAGGAACATTGGTGCTCTCTCATGCGGGGCAGGCCATAAACCCGTGCACCTTGTGAAATTTAAACGACGAGCCTCATCGTAGGCCCAGTGCAGCCTTTTCTCTCCATAAGCCCCCATTCATTGTCCCACCACTGCTATCAATGTTAAACGTTACACTTCTCCTCGCGACTGTGGCCACAGTTCGCATAGTACACACACCAAATCGTGTCATGGTGTTCTGGAGACTCTCCCCTACGGCGTGACAGTGAGCTCATCTTCCAGATAGGTGAAAGCGCAGTCTCCATAGAGCCAAATGTTTATCACTTGGCCAATTTGGCTTTTCCCCATAAGAATGAATGGGAGAAACAGAACTCCACAAACAAACATTCGCAACGTTGCCATACTTTGACTTTGAAACTTCCTTTTCTTTTCAAAAATTGAAGAATCTTGTGGTGTGTTTGTGTAGCGAGTTGCACGCTGATAGGTTGTATGGTTTTTCAGCAGCACCTCTTCTCGACGACCATGTGCTCAGGTACCTGCTCCAATGTCTCCTCTGCTGACATGGTAATACAAAGTGATGAGGCGTCCAGCTTCAATGCACCCCAGCAGATGGCACAGGCCCTGGGAGACTCCCAGAGTGGGAAAGGACCCCCTCAGCATTGGGCATGTCCAATCTCTTCTGAGCACCGGGCCGACATGCGGGATCGCTGAAAAATCAGCTCTCGTTTCGCTCTTTTCACGCTGCTCCCAGCCACACCCTAAGCAGCAGACAAATTCTTTTTTCCAGTTTTGTAGGAACATTGGTGCTCTCTCATGCGGGGCAGGCCATATACCCGTGCGCCTTGTGAAATTTAAACGACGAGCCTCATCGTAGGCCCAGTGCAGCCTTTTCTCTCCATAAGCCCCCATTCATTGTCCCACCACTGCCATCAATGTTAAACGTTACACTTCTCCTCGCGACTGTGGCCACAGTTCGCATAGTACACGCACCAAATCGTGTCATGGCGTTCTGGAGACTCTCCCCTACGGCGTGACAGTGAGCTCATCTTCCAGATAGGTGAAAGCGCAGTCTCCATAGAGCCAAATGTTTATCACTTGGCCAATTTGGCTTTTCCCCATAAGAATGAATTGGAGAAACAGAACTCCACACACAAACATTCGCAACGTTGCCATACTTTGACTTTGAAACTTCCTTTTCTTTTCAAAAATTGAAGAATCTTGTGGTGTGTTTGTGTAGCGAGTTGCACGCTGATAGGTTGTATGGTTTTTCAGCAGCACCTCTTCTCGACGACCATGTGCTCAGGTACCTGCTCCAATGTCTCCTCTGCTGACATGGTAATACAAAGTGATGAGGCGTCCAGCTTCAATGCACCCCAGCAGATGGCACAGGCCCTGGGAGACTCCCAGAGTGGGAAAGGACCCCCTCAGCATTGGGCATGTCCAATCTCTTCTGAGCACCGGGCCGACATGCGGGATCGCTGAAAAATCAGCTCTCGTTTCGCTCTTTTCACGCTGCTCCCAGCCACACCCTAAGCAGCAGACAAATTCTTTTTTCCAGTTTTGTAGGAACATTGGTGCTCTCTCATGCGGGGCAGGCCATAAACCTGTGCGCCTTGTGAAATTTAAACGACGTGCCTCATCGTAGGCCCAGTGCAGCCTTTTCTCTCCATAAGCCCCCATTCATTGTCCCACCACTGCAATCAATGTTAAACGTTACACTTCTCCTCGCGACTGTGGCCACAGTTCTCATAGTACACACACCAAATCGCGTCAGGGCGTTCTGGAGACTCTCCGCTACGGCGTGACAGTTAGCTCATCTTCCAGATAGGTGAAAGCACAGTCTCCATAGAGCCAAATGTTTATCACTTGGCCAATTTGGCTTTTCCCCATAAGAATGAATGGGAGAAACAGAACTCCACAAACAAACATTCGCAACGTTGCCATACTTTGACTTTGAAACTTCCTTTTCTTTTCAAAAATTGAAGAATCTTTTGGTGTTTTTGTGTAGCGAGTTGCACGCTGATAGGTTGTATGGTTTTACAGCAGCACCGCTTCTCGACGACCATGTGCTCAGGTACCTGCTCCAATGTCTCCTCTGCTGACATGGTAATACAAAGTGATGAGGCGTCCAGCTGCAATACACCCCAGCAGATGGCACAGGCCCTGGGAGACTCGCAGAGTGGGACAGGACCCCCTCAGCATTGGGCATGTCCAATCTCTTCTGAGCACCGGGCCGACATGCGGGATCGCTGAAAAATCAGCTCTCGTTTTGCTATTTTCACGTTGCTCCCAGCCACACCCTAAGCAGCAGAAAAATTCTTTTTTCCAGTTTTGTAGGAACATTGGTGCTCTCTCATGCGGGGCAGGCCATAAACCCGTGCGCCTTGTGAAATTTAAACGACGAGCCTCATCGTAGGCCCAGTGCAGCCTTTTCTCTCCATAAGCCCCCATTCATTTTCCCACCACTGCTATCAATGTTAAACGTTACACTTCTCCTCGCGACTGTGGCCACAGTTCGCATAGTACACACACCAAATCGTGTCATGGCGTTCTGGAGACTCTCCCCTACGGCGTGACAGTGAGCTCATATTCCAGATAGGTGAAAGCGCAGTCTCCATAGAGCCAAATGTTTATCACTTGGCCAATTTGGCTTTTCCCCATAAGAATGAATGGGAGAAACAGAACTCCACAAACAAACATTCGCAACGTTGCCATACTTTGACTTTGAAACTTCCTTTTCTTTTCAACAATTGAAGAAGCTTGTGGTGTGTTTGTGTAGCGAGTTGTACGCTGATAGGTTGTATGGTTTTTTAGCAGCACCTCTTCTCGACGACCATGTGCTCAGGAACCTGCTCCAATGTCTCCTCTGCTGACATGGTAATACAAAGTGATGAGGCGTCCAGCTTCAATGCACCCCAGCAGATGGCACAGGCCCTGGGAGACTCCCAGAGTGGAAAAGGACCCCCTCAGCATTGGGCATGTCCAATCTCTTCTGAGCACCGGGCCGACATGCGGGATCGCTGAAAAATCAGCTCTCGTTTCGCTCTTTTCACGCTGCTCCCAGCCACACCCTAAGCAGCAGACAAATTCTTTTTTCCAGTTTTGTAGGAACATTGGTGCTCTCTCATGCGGGGCAGGCCATAAACCCGTGCACCTTGTGAAATTTAAACGACGAGCCTCATCGTTGGCCCAGTGCAGCCTTTTCTCTCCATAAGCCCCCATTCATTGTCCCACCACTGCCATCAATGTTAAACGTTACACTTCTCCTCGCGACTGTGGCCACAGTTCTCATAGTCCACACACCAAATCGCGTCAGGGCGTTCTGGAGACTCTCCGCTACGGCGTGACAGTTAGCTCATATTCCAGATAGGTGAAAGCGCAGTCTCCATAGAGCCAAATGTTTATCACTTGGCCAATTTGGCTTTTCCCCGGAAGAATGAATGGGAGAAACAGAACTCCACAAACAAACATTCGCAACGTTGCCATACTTTGACTTTGAAACTTCCTTTTCTTTTTAAAAATCGAAGAAGCTTGTGGTGTGTTTGTGTAGCGAGTTGCACGCTGATAGGTTGTATGGTTTTTCAGCAGCACCTCTTCTCGACGACCATGTGGTCAGGTACCTGCTCCAATGTCTCCTCTGCTGACATGGCAATACAAAGTGATGAGGCGTCCAGCTTCAATGCACCCCAGCAGATGGCACAGGCCCTGGGAGTCTCCCAGAGTGGGAAAGGACCCCCTCAGCATTGGGCATGTCCAATCTCTTCTGAGCACCGGGCCAACATGCGGGATCGCTGAAAAATCAGCTCTCGTTTCGCTCTTTTCACGCTGCTCCCAGCCACACCCTAAGCAGCAGACAAATTCTTTTTTCCAGTTTTGTAGGAACATTGGTGCTCCCTCATGCGGGGCAGGCCATAAACCCGTGCACCTTGTGAAATTTAAATGACGAGCCTCATCGTAGGCCCAGTGCAGCCTTTTCTCTCCATAAGCCCCCATTCATTGTCCCACCACTGCTATCAATGTTAAACGTTACACTTCTCCTCGCTACTGTGGCCACAGTTCGCATAGTACACACACCAAATCGTGTCATGGTGTTCTGGAGACTCTCCCCTACGGCGTGACAGTGAGCTCATCTTCCAGATAGGTGAAAGCGCAGTCTCCATAGAGCCAAATGTTTATCACTTGGCCAATTTGGCTTTTCCCCATAGGAATGAATTGGAGAAACAGAACTCCACAAACAAACATTCGCAACGTTGCCATACTTTGACTTTGAAACTTCATTTTCTTTTCAACAATTGAAGAAGCTTGTGGTGTGTTTGTGTAGCGAGTTGCACGCTGATAGGTTGTATGGTTTTTCAGCAGCACCTCTTCTCGACGACCATGTGCTCAGGTACCTGCTCCAATGTCTCCTCTGCTGACATGGTAATACAAAGTGATGAGGCGTCCAGCTTCAATGCACCCCAGCAGATGGCACAGGCCCTGGGAGACTCCCAGAGTGGGAAAGGACCCCCTCAGCATTGGGCATGTCCAATCTCTTCTTAGCACCGGGCCGACATGCGGGATCGTTGAAAAATCAGCTCTCGTTTCGCTCTTTTCACGCTGCTCCCAGCCACACCCTAAGCAGCAGACAAATTCTTTTTTCCAGTTTTGTAGGAACATTGGTGCTCTCTCATGCGGGGCAGGCCATAAACCCGTGCACCTTGTGAAATTTAAACGACGAGCCTCATCGTAGGCCCAGTGCAGCATTTTCTCTCCATAAGCCCCCATTCATTGTCCCACCACTGCTATCAATGTTAAACGTTACACTTCTCCTCGCTACTGTGGCCACAGTTCGCATAGTACACACACCAAATCGTGTCATGGTGTTCTGGAGACTCTCCCCTACGGCGTGACAGTGAGCTCATCTTCCAGATAGGTGAAAGCGCAGTCTCCATAGAGCCAAATGTTTATCACTTGGCCAATTTGGCTTTTCCCCATAAGAATGAATGGGAGAAACAGAACTCCACAAACAAACATTCGCAACGTTGCCATACTTTGACTTTGAAACTTCATTTTCTTTTCAACAATTGAAGAAGCTTGTGGTGTGTTTGTGTAGCGAGTTGCACGCTGATAGGTTGTATGGTTTTTCAGCAGCACCTCTTCTCGACGACCATGTGCTCAGGTACCTGCTCCAATGTCTCCTCTGCTGACATGGTAATACAAAGTGATGAGGCGTCCAGCTTCAATGCACCCCAGCAGATGGCACAGGCCCTGGGAGACTCCCAGAGTGGGAAAGGACCCCCTCAGCATTGGGCATGTCCAATCTCTTCTTAGCACCGGGCCGACATGCGGGATCGCTGAAAAATCAGCTCTCGTTTCGCTCTTTTCACGCTGCTCCCAGCCACACCCTAAGCAGCAGACAAATTCTTTTTTCCAGTTTTGTAGGAACATTGGTGCTCTCTCATGCGGGGCAGGCCATAAACCCGTGCGCCTTGTGAAATTTAAATGACGAGCCTCATCGTAGGCCCAGTGCAGCCTTTTCTCTCCATAAGCCCCCATTCATTGTCCCACCACTGCCATCAATGTTAAACGTTACACTTCTCCTCGCGACTGTGGCCACAGTTCGCATAGTACACGCACCAAATCGTGTCATGGCGTTCTGGAGACTCTCCCCTACGGCGTGACAGTGAGCTCATATTCCAGATAGGTGAAAGCGCAGTCTCCATAGAGCCAAATGTTTATCACTTGGCCAATTTGGCTTTTCCCCATGAGAATGAATGGGAGAAACAGAACTCCACAAACAAACATTCGCAACGTTGCCATACTTTGACTTTGAAACTTCCTTTTCTTTTCAAAAATTGAAGAATCTTGTGGTGTGTTTGTGTAGCGAGTTGCACGCTGATAGGTTGTATGGTTTTTCAGCAGCACCTCTTCTCGACGACCATGTGCTCAGGTACCTGCTCCAATGTCTCCTCTGCTGACATGGTAATACAAAGTGATGAGGCGTCCAGCTTCAATGCACCCCAGCAGATGGCACAGGCCCTGGGAGACTCCCAGAGTGGGAAAGGACCCCCTCAGCATTGGGCATGTCCAATCTCTTCTGAGCACCGGGCCGACATGCGGGATCGCTGAAAAATCAGCTCTCGTTTCGCTCTTTTCACGCTGCTCCCAGCCACACCCAAAGCAGCAGACAAATTCTTTTTTCCAGTTTTGTAGGAACATTGGTGCTCTCTCATGCGGGGCAGGCCATAAACCCGTGCGCCTTGTGAAATTTAAAAGACGAGCCTCATCGTTGGCCCAGTGCAGCCTTTTCTCTCCATAAGCCCCCATTCATTGTCCCACCACTGCTATCCATGTTAAACGTTACAATTCTCCTCGCGACTGTGGCCACAGTTCGCATAGTACACACACCAAATCGTGTCATGGCCTTCTGGAGACTCTCCCCTAAGGCGTGACAGTGAGCTCATATTCCAGATAGGTGAAAGCGCAGTCTCCATTGAGCCAAATGTTTATCACTTGGCCATTTTGGCTTTTCACCATAAGAATGAATGGGAGAAACAGAACTCCACAAACAAACATTCGCAACGTTGCCATACTTTGACTTTGAAACTTCCTTTTCTTTTCAAAAATTGAAGAATCTTGTGGTGTGTTTGTGTAGCGAGTTGCACGCTGATAGGTTGTATGGTTTTTCAGCAGCACCGCTTCTCGACGACCATGTGCTCAGGAACCTGCTCCAATGTCTCCTCTGCTGACATGGTAATACAAAGTGATGAGGCGTCCAGCTTCAATGCACCCCAGCAGATGGCACAGGCCCTGGGAGACTCGCAGAGTGGGACAGGACCCCCTCAGCATTGGGCATGTCCAATCTCTTCTTAGTACCGGGCCGACATGCGGGATCGCTGAAAAATCAGCTCTCGTTTTGCTCTTTTCACGTTACTCCCAGCCACACTCTAAGCAGCAGAAAAATTCTTTTTTCCAGTTTTGTAGGAACATTGGTGCTCTCTCATGCGGGGCAGGCCATAAACCCGTGCGCCTTGTGAAATTTAAACGACGAGCCTCATCGTAGGCCCAGTGCAGCCTTTTCTCTCCATAAGCCCCCATTCATTGTCCCACCACTGCCATCAATGTTAAACGTTACACTTCTCCTCGCGACTGTGGCCACAGTTCGCATAGTACACGCACCAAATCGTGTCATGGCGTTCTGGAGACTCTCCCCTACGGCGTGACAGTGAGCTCATCTTCCAGATAGGTGAAAGCGCAGTCTCCATAGAGCCAAATGTTTATCACTTGGCCAATTTGGCTTTTCCCCATAAGAATGAATGGGAGAAACAGAACTCCACAAACAAACATCCGCAACGTTGCCATACTTTGACTTTGAAACTTCCTTTTCTTTTCAAAAATTGAAGAAGCTTGTGGTGTGTTTGTGTAGCGAGTTGCACGCTGATAGGTTGTATGGTTTTTCAGCAGCACCTCTTCTCGACGACCATGTGCTCAGGTACCTGCTCCAATGTCTCCTCTGCTGACATGGTAATACAGAGTGATGAGGCATCAAGCTTCAATGCACCCCAGCAGATGGCACAGGCCCTGGGAGACTTCCAAAGTGGGAAAGGACCCCCTCAGCATTGGGCATGTCCAATCTCTTCTTAGCACCGGGCCGACATGCGGGATCGTTGAAAAATCAGCTCTCGTTTTGCTCTTTTCACGCTGCTCCCAGCCACACCCTAAGCAGCAGACAAATTCTTTTTTCCAGTTTTGTAGGAACATTGGTGCTCTCTCATGCGGGGCAGGCCATAAACCCGTGCACCATGTGAAATTTAAACGACGAGCCTCATCGTAGGCCCAGTGCAGCCTTTTCTCTCCATAAGCCCCCATTCATTGTCCCACCACTGCTATCAATGTTAAACGTTACACTTCTCCTAGCTACTGTGGCTACAGTTCGCATAGTACACACACCAAATCGTGTCATGGCGTTCTGGAGACTCTCCCCTACGGCGTGACAGTGAGCTCATCTTCCAGATAGGTGAAAGCGCAGTCTCCATAGAGCCAAATGTTTATCACTTGGCCAATTTGGCTTTTCCCCATAAGAATGAATGGGAGAAACAGAACTCCACAAACAAACATTCGCAACGTTGCCATACTTTGACTTTGAAACTTCCTTTTCTTTTCAACAATTGAAGAAGCTTGTGGTGTGTTTGTGTAGCGAGTTGCACGCTGATAGGTTGTATGGTTTTTCAGCAGCACCTCTTCTCGACGACCATGTGCTCAGGTACCTGCTCCAATGTCTCCTCTGCTGACATGGTAATACAAAGTGATGAGGCGTCCAGCTTCAATGCACCCCAGCAGATGGCACAGGCCCTGGGAGACTCGCAGAGTGGGAAAGGACCCCCTCAGCATTGGGCATGTCCAATCTCTTCTTAGCACCGGGCCGTCATGCGGGATCGTTGAAAAATCAGCTCTCGTTTTGCTCTTTTCACGCTGCTCCCAGCCACACCCTAAGCAGCAGAAAAATTCTTTTTTCCAGTTTTGTAGGAAAATTGGTGCTCTCTCATGCGGGGCAGGCCATAAACCCGTGCGCCTTGTGAAATTTAAACGACGAGCCTCATCGTAGGCCCAGTGCAGCATTTTCTCTCCATCAGCCCCCATTCATTGTCCCACCACTGCCATCAATGTTAAACGTTACACTTCTCCTCGCGACTGTGGCCACAGTTCTCATAGTCCACACACCAAATCGCGTCAGGGCGTTCTGGAGACTCTCCGCTACGGCGTGACAGTTAGCTCATATTCCAGATAGGTGAAAGCGCAGTCTCCATAGAGCCAAATGTTTATCACTTGGCCAATTTGGCTTTTCCCCATAAGAATGAATGGGAGAAACAGAACTCCACAAACAAACATTCGCAACGTTGCCATACTTTGACTTTGAAACTTCCTTTTCTTTTCAAAAATTGAAGAATCTTGTGGTGTGTTTGTGTAGCGAGTTGCACGCTGATAGGTTGTATGGTTTTTCAGCAGCACCTCTTCTCGACGACCATGTGCTCAGGTACCTGCTCCAATGTCTCCTCTGCTGACATGGTAATACAAAGTGATGAGGCGTCCAGCTTCAATGCACCCCAGCAGATGGCACAGGCCCTGGGAGTCTCCCAGAGTGGGAAAGGACCCCCTCAGCATTGGGCATGTCCAATCTCTTCTGAGCACCGGGCCGACATGCGGGATCGTTGAAAAATCAGCTCTCGTTTTGCTCTTTTCACGCTGCTCCCAGCCACACCCTAAGCAGCAGACAAATTCTTTTTTCCAGTTTTGTAGGAACATTGGTGCTCTCTCATGCGGGGCAGGCCATAAACCCGTGCACCATGTGAAATTTAAACGACGAGCCTCATCGTAGGCCCAGTGCAGCCTTTTCTCTCCATAGGCCCCCATTCATTGTCCCACCACTGCTATCAATGTTAAACGTTACACTTCTCCTAGCTACTGTGGCTACAGTTCGCATAGTACACACACCAAATCGTGTCATGGCGTTCTGGAGACTCTCCCCTACGGCGTGACAGTGAGCTCATCTTCCAGATAGGTGAAAGCGCAGTCTCCATAGAGCCAAATGTTTATCACTTGGCCAATTTGGTTTTTCCCCATAAGAATGAATGGGAGAAACAGAACTCCACAAACAAACATTCGCAACGTTGCCATACTTTGACTTTGAAACTTCCTTTTCTTTTCAACAATTGAAGAAGCTTGTGGTGTGTTTGTGTAGCGAGTTGCACGCTGATAGGTTGTATGGTTTTTCAGCAGCACCTCTTCTCGACGACCATGTGCTCAGGTACCTGCTCCAATGTCTCCTCTGCTGACATGGTAATACAAAGTGATGAGGCGTCCAGCTTCAATGCACCCCAGCAGATGGCACAGGCCCTGGGAGACTCGCAGAGTGGGAAAGGACCCCCTCAGCATTGGGCATGTCCAATCTCTTCTTAGCACCGGGCCGACATGCGGGATCGTTGAAAAATCAGCTCTCGTTTTGCTCTTTACACGCTGCTCCCAGCCACACCCTAAGCAGCAGAAAAATTCTTTTTTCCAGTTTTGTAGGAACATTGGTGCTCTCTCATGCGGGGCAGGCCATAAACCCGTGCGCCTTGTGAAATTTAAACGACGAGCCTCATCGTAGGCCCAGTGCAGCCTTTTCTCTCCATAAGCCCCCATTCATTGTCCCACCACTGCCATCAATGTTAAACGTTACACTTCTCCTCGCGACTGTGGCCACAGTTCGCATAGTACACGCACCAAATCGTGTCATGGCGTTCTGGAGACTCTCCCCTACGGCGTGACAGTGAGCTCATATTCCAGATAGGTGAAAGCGCAGTCTCCATAGAGCCAAATGTTTATCACTTGGCCAATATGGCTTTTCCCCGGAAGAATGAATGGGAGAAACAGAACTCCACAAACAAACATTCGCAACGTTGCCATACTTTGACTTTGAAACTTCCTTTTCTTTTCAAAAATTGAAGAATGTTGTGGTGTGTTTGTGTAGCGAGTTGCACGCTGATAGGTTGTATGGTTTTACAGCAGCACCGCTTCTCGACGACCATGTGCTCAGGTACCTGCTCCAATGTCTCCTCTGCTGACATGGTAATACAAAGTGATGAGGCGTCCAGCTGCAATACACCCCAGCAGATGGCACAGGCCCTGGGAGACTCGCAGAGTGGGACAGGACCCCCTCAGCATTGGGCATGTCCAATCTCTTCTGAGCACCAGGCCGACATGCGGGATCGCTGAAAAATCAGCTCTCGTTTTGCTCTTTTCACGTTGCTCCCAGCCACACCCTAAGCAGCAGAAAAATTCTTTTTTCCAGTTTTTTAGGAACATTGGTGCTCTCTCATGCGGGGCAGGCCATAAACCCGTGCGCCTTGTGAAATTTAAATGACGAGCCTCATCGTATGCCCAGTGCAGCCTTTTCTCTCCATAAGCCCCCATTCATTTTCCCACCACTGCTATCAATGTTAAACGTTACACTTCTCCTCGCGACTGTGGCCACAGTTCGCATAGTACACACACCAAATCGTGTCATGGCGTTCTGGAGACTCTCCCCTACGGCGTGACAGTGAGCTCATATTCCAGATAGGTGAAAGCGCAGTCTCCATAGAGCCAAATGTTTATCACTTGGCCAATTTGGCTTTTCCCCGGAAGAATGAATGGGAGAAACAGAACTCCACAAACAAACATTCGCAACGTTGCCATACTTTGACTTTGAAACTTCCTTTTCTTTTTAAAAATCGAAGAAGCTTGTGGTGTGTTTGTGTAGCGAGTTGCACGCTGATAGGTTGTATGGTTTTTCAGCAGCACCTCTTCTCGACGACCATGTGCTCAGGTACCTGCTCCAATGTCTCCTCTGCTGACATGGTAATACAAAGTGATGAGGCGTCCAGCTTCAATGCACCCCAGCAGATGGCACAGGCCCTGGGAGTCTCCCAGAGTGGGAAAGGACCCCCTCAGCATTGGGCATGTCCAATCTCTTCTGAGCACCGGGCCGACATGCGGGATCGTTGAAAAATCAGCTCTCGTTTTGCTCTTTTCACGCTGCTCCCAGCCACACCCTAAGCAGCAGACAAATTCTTTTTTCCAGTTTTGTAGGAACATTGGTGCTCTCTCATGCGGGGCAGGCCATAAACCCGTGCACCATGTGAAATTTAAACGACGAGCCTCATCGTAGGCCCAGTGCAGCCTTTTCTCTCCATAGGCCCCCATTCATTGTCCCACCACTGCTATCAATGTTAAACGTTACACTTCTCCTAGCTACTGTGGCTACAGTTCGCATAGTACACACACCAAATCGTGTCATGGCGTTCTGGAGACTCTCCCCTACGGCGTGACAGTGAGCTCATCTTCCAGATAGGTGAAAGCGCAGTCTCCATAGAGCCAAATGTTTATCACTTGGCCAATTTGGTTTTTCCCCATAAGAATGAATGGGAGAAACAGAACTCCACAAACAAACATTCGCAACGTTGCCATACTTTGACTTTGAAACTTCCTTTTCTTTTCAACAATTGAAGAAGCTTGTGGTGTGTTTGTGTAGCGAGTTGCACGCTGATAGGTTGTATGGTTTTTCAGCAGCACCTCTTCTCGACGACCATGTGCTCAGGTACCTGCTCCAATGTCTCCTCTGCTGACATGGTAATACAAAGTGATGAGGCGTCCAGCTTCAATGCACCCCAGCAGATGGCACAGGCCCTGGGAGACTCGCAGAGTGGGAAAGGACCCCCTCAGCATTGGGCATGTCCAATCTCTTCTTAGCACCGGGCCGACATGCGGGATCGTTGAAAAATCAGCTCTCGTTTTGCTCTTTACACGCTGCTCCCAGCCACACCCTAAGCAGCAGAAAAATTCTTTTTTCCAGTTTTGTAGGAACATTGGTGCTCTCTCATGCGGGGCAGGCCATAAACCCGTGCGCCTTGTGAAATTTAAACGACGAGCCTCATCGTAGGCCCAGTGCAGCCTTTTCTCTCCATAAGCCCCCATTCATTGTCCCACCACTGCCATCAATGTTAAACGTTACACTTCTCCTCGCGACTGTGGCCACAGTTCGCATAGTACACGCACCAAATCGTGTCATGGCGTTCTGGAGACTCTCCCCTACGGCGTGACAGTGAGCTCATATTCCAGATAGGTGAAAGCGCAGTCTCCATAGAGCCAAATGTTTATCACTTGGCCAATATGGCTTTTCCCCGGAAGAATGAATGGGAGAAACAGAACTCCACAAACAAACATTCGCAACGTTGCCATACTTTGACTTTGAAACTTCCTTTTCTTTTCAAAAATTGAAGAATGTTGTGGTGTGTTTGTGTAGCGAGTTGCACGCTGATAGGTTGTATGGTTTTACAGCAGCACCGCTTCTCGACGACCATGTGCTCAGGTACCTGCTCCAATGTCTCCTCTGCTGACATGGTAATACAAAGTGATGAGGCGTCCAGCTGCAATACACCCCAGCAGATGGCACAGGCCCTGGGAGACTCGCAGAGTGGGACAGGACCCCCTCAGCATTGGGCATGTCCAATCTCTTCTGAGCACCAGGCCGACATGCGGGATCGCTGAAAAATCAGCTCTCGTTTTGCTCTTTTCACGTTGCTCCCAGCCACACCCTAAGCAGCAGAAAAATTCTTTTTTCCAGTTTTTTAGGAACATTGGTGCTCTCTCATGCGGGGCAGGCCATAAACCCGTGCGCCTTGTGAAATTTAAATGACGAGCCTCATCGTATGCCCAGTGCAGCCTTTTCTCTCCATAAGCCCCCATTCATTTTCCCACCACTGCTATCAATGTTAAACGTTACACTTCTCCTCGCGACTGTGGCCACAGTTCGCATAGTACACACACCAAATCGTGTCATGGCGTTCTGGAGACTCTCCCCTACGGCGTGACAGTGAGCTCATATTCCAGATAGGTGAAAGCGCAGTCTCCATAGAGCCAAATGTTTATCACTTGGCCAATTTGGCTTTTCCCCGGAAGAATGAATGGGAGAAACAGAACTCCACAAACAAACATTCGCAACGTTGCCATACTTTGACTTTGAAACTTCCTTTTCTTTTTAAAAATCGAAGAAGCTTGTGGTGTGTTTGTGTAGCGAGTTGCACGCTGATAGGTTGTATGGTTTTTCAGCAGCACCTCTTCTCGACGACCATGTGCTCAGGTACCTGCTCCAATGTCTCCTCTGCTGACATGGTAATACAAAGTGATGAGGCGTCCAGCTTCAATGCACCCCAGCAGATGGCACAGGCCCTGGGAGTCTCCCAGAGTGGGAAAGGACCCCCTCAGCATTGGGCATGTCCAATCTCTTCTGAGCACCGGGCCGACATGCGGGATCGTTGAAAAATCAGCTCTCGTTTTGCTCTTTTCACGCTGCTCCCAGCCACACCCTAAGCAGCAGACAAATTCTTTTTTCCAGTTTTGTAGGAACATTGGTGCTCTCTCATGCGGGGCAGGCCATAAACCCGTGCACCATGTGAAATTTAAACGACGAGCCTCATCGTAGGCCCAGTGCAGCCTTTTCTCTCCATAAGCCCCCATTCATTGTCCCACCACTGCTATCAATGTTAAACGTTACACTTCTCCTAGCTACTGTGGCTACAGTTCGCATAGTACACACACCAAATCGTGTCATGGCGTTCTGGAGACTCTCCCCTACGGCGTGACAGTGAGCTCATCTTCCAGATAGGTGAAAGCGCAGTCTCCATAGAGCCAAATGTTTATCACTTGGCCAATTTGGTTTTTCCCCATAAGAATGAATGGGAGAAACAGAACTCCACAAACAAACATTCGCAACGTTGCCATACTTTGACTTTGAAACTTCCTTTTCTTTTCAACAATTGAAGAAGCTTGTGGTGTGTTTGTGTAGCGAGTTGCACGCTGATAGGTTGTATGGTTTTTCAGCAGCACCTCTTCTCGACGACCATGTGCTCAGGTACCTGCTCCAATGTCTCCTCTGCTGACATGGTAATACAAAGTGATGAGGCGTCCAGCTTCAATGCACCCCAGCAGATGGCACAGGCCCTGGGAGACTCGCAGAGTGGGAAAGGACCCCCTCAGCATTGGGCATGTCCAATCTCTTCTTAGCACCGGGCCGACATGCGGGATCGTTGAAAAATCAGCTCTCGTTTTGCTCTTTACACGCTGCTCCCAGCCACACCCTAAGCAGCAGAAAAATTCTTTTTTCCAGTTTTGTAGGAACATTGGTGCTCTCTCATGCGGGGCAGGCCATAAACCCGTGCGCCTTGTGAAATTTAAACGACGAGCCTCATCGTAGGCCCAGTGCAGCCTTTTCTCTCCATAAGCCCCCATTCATTGTCCCACCACTGCCATCAATGTTAAACGTTACACTTCTCCTCGCGACTGTGGCCACAGTTCGCATAGTACACGCACCAAATCGTGTCATGGCGTTCTGGAGACTCTCCCCTACGGCGTGACAGTGAGCTCATCTTCCAGATAGGTGAAAGCGCAGTCTCCATAGAGCCAAATGTTTATCACTTGGCCAATTTGGCTTTTCCCCATAAGAATGAATGGGAGAAACAGAACTCCACAAACAAACATTCGCAACGTTGCCATACTTTGACTTTGAAACTTCCTTTTCTTTTCAAAAATTGAAGAATCTTGTGGTGTGTTTGTGTAGCGAGTTGCACGCTGATAGGTTGTATGGTTTTTCAGCAGCACCTCTTCTCGACGACCATGTGCTCAGGTACCTGCTCCAATGTCTCCTCTGCTGACATGGTAATACAAAGTGATGAGGCGTCCAGCTTCAATGCACCCCAGCAGATGGCACAGGCCCTGGGAGACTCCCAGAGTGGGAAAGGACCCCCTCAGCATTGGGCATGTCCAATCTCTTCTGAGCACCGGGCCGACATGCGGGATCGCTGAAAAATCAGCTCTCGTTTCGCTCTTTTCACGCTGCT
>CM055196.1:962500-1242500 GCA_029224185.1 Karalla daura
CGGTTACACTGTTGCCTCGGGGTGGTCATGGCGCCCACCCTTGTCAAGGCGTGACGTAATTAATTCCTGTCCCTCCCCACTGAAGCCTAGTGACAAACCTCTCACCGATGCAGTTCTGCATGAAGGCATGCGCACAGGTGTAACCACGCACATTAGGGATCTTTCACCCACCCGCTACACACACTCACACACACACACACACACACACACACACACACACACATAAACATAAACAGAACACTGTGCCACAATGTTACGTTGGGTTGAGTATTGTCATTGTCATTGATTTTGGTTCCATCTAGTGTGCTACTGAGCTGCCGCTCCTTATGGCTGTCACTTTTTGCTGTCTGTTGTTGTCTGTTGCTGCTGTCCCTCTCTCCCCATCTCGTCTCCGCAGCAGCTGAGACGTCGCCGCCAACCCAGTGCAGGGACAGGCGGCGGTAAGAATGGGAACGGCAGTCTATGTTGCTCTCCCTCCCACTGCTGCTGTGATAAAGGGAACTCAGCTGTTGCCCGGCATGACTGCAGCTGCCCCTGCTGATGCTGTTGTCATTTCTGTTGCGTTACCATCTTTTATCTGCATTTGTTTGTTTCTCTTGTGTCTTTTGTCTCCTTTTGTCTCCGTTCTCTCCCTCTTGTGCGCCCTCCCACCTACCCCCTCTTTCCTGCGCACCCCTTCTCCCTCTACAGTCTATTCTGTCACTCATTAAAATAAAAATGATTATATATATAAAATAAGGCTTTGATTATGATTTGGATCAAGACATGTTTGTGAAAGTGGACATACAATTCATGCAATCAGCTATCTTCAACCAACGATGAATCAGAGCGAAAAAAAAAAGGCTCAAAGGCACTGCACACTTAAAAGTTCAAAGACACTGCACACTTAAAAAGAAAACATTAAATTCTAATACACCATGGGAAGGTGGATTGTCACAACTATCAGGATATAAGAGCAACGAAACCAACAGAAAAAAAATGGAGGCACTAATTACAATGGAATCTCTGGGAGGAGAGAACAGTGGCCCAGTCTCTCGTACCATCTCGAGCTAAGAAGTAGCGCATCCAGGTAATATACAGCAGATAGACTTGGACTGTCATAAAGTGCTCGTTGTCAAAAGGTGCTGGTTGTCGTAAAGTGCTGGCTATCATAAAGTGCTGATGGTTATCATCTAGGACTAGAAAATTCCAGCGTGCTGAAATTTTGAGAGTGCTCTGGGATGTGTGCCATTGAGTCTCTACCTAGCTGCGGTATCGGGCCCCAACCAGATACTTGTGCCTGGACTGCCCAACACTGTATTTGCTGTCCCAGCTACTCAGAGAGACCCCCGGTGTAACCCTATCAGCTCTATGATATGCATGTATGACAGAGACGGAGTGTGTGTGTGTGTGTGTGCATGAAGTGTTTGTGTGCCTGTGAGGTCATCTGTGAGCCTGCTGCAGCAGGAGACTGTCAGTAGATGAGAGACAGGAAAAGGTACTTGAGCACATCCTATATGAGAAGGTGCTGCTGAAAAATGACAACATGCAACATGCAACTCAGTGCACAAACAGACCACAAGTTTCTTGAATTTTTGAAAATTGAAGTTTCTATCTCAAAGTATGGTGACGTAGCACAGGTTTGAGGAGTTTAACTTTGATCGCAGTGGTCAGAAAATGAATGGGGGCTTTTAGCGAGCAGAGGCTACGCTGGACTGACTCTGTGGCTCACTGTTTAAATTTTTTAGGCACACAGGTTTTTGGCAGCATCGCATGAGAGAGCACAAATTTTCTTACAAAAGTGGAAAAAAGAATTTGCCTACTGCTTACGGTGTGGCTTATGACCAGATTCTGGATCGTTTGGTGACAGTGGCGAGCTAACTGTTTTTTAATTTTGTCAGGGTCGAAACTGACCACAGTTGCCGGGGCCAAGCGCACGTTTTGATGTATCATTTGTGTGTCTGCGATTAGCGGTTTTCGAGCTACAGCACGCTGAAATTTTGCTATAATAATAACTGGAAAATTCCAGCGCACTGAAATTTTGACAGTGCTTCGGGATGTGTGCCCGTTGGTACCCGCCATTGAGTCACTGGCTGCAGTATCGGGCACCAACCCAATACTTCTGCCTGGAATCAAAGCTGATTTGTTTTACACATTTTGAAATCTGATATGGACACAGATTCCAAATGCACTTAAAATTTCATTTACAGATACATGCATGTCAATACGTATTTACAAATTTGATTACACACAGAGATTGTGTAATTCATCTATAATTTACTTGATTATTGGTCCTTGTTAACAGAGCTCCCTGATTTAAAGATGAAAATATTAAGCAAAAAAGTTATTAGAGCCACCTCAGCCCCAGTGACATAATCCCAATTTAAATGTTGACTCCAAATTGGCATATTGGACAGTCCAAACATCAACATAACTGGTGAACAATGAACAAAAATTTTGAATCTCTTGAATCTCATGAATCTTGAATATGGCCAGGGATAATGTGCAATAAGACAACTGAAATGATCACTTAAGATATAATCTGATTGTAAGCGCGATGATGCAATTCTGTCAGTTTCAGTTAGCAGATCCAAATATCTGTGCAGTGCTGTGTGCAATGACAATAATGGTGTCTTTGTGTCTTTTGTATGTGAGAAAATTTGATTCAGCATTATGTGAAAGGAATGAGACTTGTAACCAAGCCCAGCTGGCTCTGAGGAACAGGGAGCATCTGTTCTGCCCCCACAGTGGCTCTGCTGTTCCAAAACACTTCTGAGAAATCAGTACCCACATAGCAAAATCATCTTAAGAGGCTTATCAATCAGAATTTAAATATGCCAAGGCCCTAAATGGAAATCATAATGTATCATCTGGGTTTGCAATTTTCAGTCCCTTTGACAATGTGGTTACTTACTGCATGTTAATGCATTGATCTTAATGCATTGAATTCAGTATTTTAAACAATAACAAAGAAGCATAAACTTACAATACTGATGTGCCCAACGTCATGGATACTTCAGTTTCACAAGAAATATCTAAAAAACAAACAGATGGGCTGACAAATACAAAACAGTTACCTCTGAAGCCTTGCTTCCTCAGATCTTAAAACTCCAAAATAAATTTGGCAACAAAAATAGTCAATATAACAAAAAATCAAGTGTCAAGAGCAGGGATAAAGTACTTTTGCCAAGTACAAGTATTATAAGAGTAATACAAGTCAATATCTGTGCTTGTACTGAATGGAAATCCTCGCTGGTTAACTGACTGTCCACATTCTGTGATAGATAGATAGATAGATAGATAGATAGATAGATAGATAGATAGATAGATAGATAGATAGATAGATAGATAGATAGATAGATAGATAGATAGATAGATAGATAGATAGATAGATAGATAGATAGATAGATAGATAGATAGATAGATAGATAGATAGATAGATAGATAGAGATACTTTATTGATCCCAAAGGAAATCATCCTCTTCTCTGCACACATATTGCAGCCTACACATACTGCAGCTGTGCCCTGGCATGTTGGCACACAACAAAACCTCTCATTCAATCACTTAGGGTTACGTATCTTTTCAATACCAGTTCATCATTTGTGATTACTAGTAGAAGAGTTTCTGAGTTCATTCAAATGTGGTGCTCTGGCAGGACTGAATGTGACTTGCATACATGATTTTTAGGGCCGAGCAATGAAGATGTAAGGAACCTATTATAACTGTAGTGTTTCTTTTTATTATTAGGGCCCGAGCAACAAAGTTGCAAGAACCTTCTTAAAACTGTAGTGTTTCTTTTTAGGGTCCAAGCAACGAAATTGTGAGAACCCTCAATATTTCAAAGTACTCTTCCAGGCAGGCACTTCATCATAGAAGCTTCAAAACTGCTGGACATAATTGCCTGAACAGTCAGGGAATGGCCTTGTCAGTGGGTGTTGCTAAATGTCTCTTTAGGGCCACCTTGAAATTTTCAAAAACCCCTCCCCATAAAGCTTTTTGTGTAGAAAGATGAAAATTTGCAGGCTTCTTGAGTTTGTCCGGTTGCACAAAAAGTCTCTTGCACTGATGGTCAAAACTGGACAGGGAGTCAGCCATTTTGATTTCACCCTTAAATCTGTCCTGTTTCAATTAAGGGTCCAAACAACAAAGTTGGGTCCAAAGTCCAAGCAGTACATTATTAGGGTCTGAGCACTACAGATTACATCTGTAGTGTTCCTTTTTATTAGGGTCAGAGCAACGAAAATGTGAGAAAAAATCCTGCAAAAAAATTCTCTTGAAGCGCCACCCTCAGCCCAAGTCAGCCATTTTGACTGGTTTGTTTTCTCTTTTTTGAAGGAGCTGTTCCTAGTGCTTTTATCCGATTGACTTCAACGTTGCTTCAAATCATCCAGAGACAATCATGACCAACATGCAGCAAAAGAATTTCTGTAGGTCAAAGGCCGTGGTTGTTACGATGTGTCAAAATTTGGTGATTTTTTTTCACATGCTTGTTCATGGCATCTTGAAACTTGATGTACATGATGAGTCACGCCGGGCAACAGCTGAGCTCTCTTTATCACAGCAGCAGTGGGAGCGAGAGCAACAGAGACTGCCATTCCCAATCTTACTGCCACCTGTCCCTGCACTGGGTTGGCAGCAACAAGTGACAGCCATAAGGCGCAGCAGCTCAGTAGCACACTGGATGGAACCAAAATCAATGACAATGACAATACTCAACCCAACGTAACATTGCGGCACAGCAGCACTGTTTGTGTTTATGTGTGTGTGAGTGTGTGTAGCGGGTGGGTGAAAGATCCCTAATGTGCGTGGTTACACCTGTGCGCATGCCTTCATGCAGAACTGCATCGGTGAGAGGTTTGTCACTAGGCTTCAGTGGGGAGAGACAGGAATTAACCACATTATGCCTTGACAAGGGTGGGCGCCATGACCACCCCGGGCACAGTCCGAGGCAACAGTGTAACCGGAGGCCAGGGCACGGTGGAGCCCACGGCCCCGTAAAACCAGGCGGGCTGCCGGGTTGGGTGTCCCCGGTCCCATCATGAACACCAGCCTCGCAGTGGAGCCGGCCTGGGCAGCCGGGGCACGAGCCCCCCCCCAGCGCTCGACACCAGAACCCGGAGGATCCGAGGGCAGCGGGCCCACAGGTTAGGTCCGCCACCCCCAGCAGCAAATAGAGACTGGGGTCCCATAATCCAGCACAACCATCGCTCAGCCCGCCTGCCCCCTCTGCAGGGTGCCATGCACCTGACGGGGTGACCCGCTACCCCCCACCACACCCCCCTCCCCAGGGTGCACAGGGCAGCGCCAACCCTTGACACCCAGGGCACACAGCCCCCGCCGAGTTGGCCGGTGCACTGGCAAGGCCAACTGTAGGCCGAGCTACCAGGCCCCAGCAATACCCCGCACCAAGCTATGATGGAGCCAGCCCCCCCAGCAGTCCCGCTGGGTGTCCCCCCCACCACTGACTCTCCCTCCCTCGGTGCCTGGCAGCTTGCCCGCCACCCACCGCACCCAAGAGCGGGCCTGAGGGTACATGGGTCACCCGGGGCCCAATGGCCAGGGTGAGGCAGAACCCAGCCGCAGGGCTAGTATTGGAGCCTGAGGCCTTCCTCCCTGTCTTCTCACCATCTCCTGGGCGACAGCGACCCCACAGCCCCTTCTTCCCCCGTAGGACCGGGTGAGCAGGTGACTAGACTGAGGGTGCTCACCCCCAGTGGCAGATGGAGCGTGTAAATGTGTCGATTGTGGCGAAGTTTGGTATGGTTCCAGGGTGGGGCAGGATTATTGAGGATGGGGTGAAGCCAAGAGGCCCCTGAGACCGCTACAACCCCCCCAACCCCCACCCCCCCGCCCCATACCGCGCAGTGGGGGGAGGGGGCTCTCTCCATAGTGATATGTTTTAGGTGGGATTCCAGACCAGTGTTGTTAAGGTCCCCTAGCACACAGAGTGATGGTGAGGCCTGTATAGGGTGCCCGAGGCGCACAGATAGGTCTTCTCCAGAACTGGTATAGTGGTGTGCATTGCCATATGGCATGCAGGTAGTGATCTGGTGTCCCAGCTTCACAATGTGCGCAGGTGTCGGATCGTGCAAGTTCCATTTTGAACATCCTTCGTCCCGTGTAGTGTGTTCTATGGTGGATTTTATATTGTACGAGCAGCAGATTTGGCTGAGTCACTTTGAAGGTGTTGTGGAAAAATTCTTCATATGTCTGGGAAAATCAAAAAGCAAGACTGGAACAGGTACCAAGCGTTTATTCTCTGCAGAGAAGGAAGACGGCACACTCTGACCTCAGCCAGTGGATCAGAGGACTGCTTCCCTGAAGGACAGGTCACAATGCATTTTATCCTGACCTCCACGAACACACCCCTCGGTGTGAAAACCGTTTGGTCACAATAAACAAATTGTACAATGCTTCAATACAATGAAGTTCTTGAGTCTTTGATGACTGCAGCAAACAGAGTTTAGGCTACATGCCTACATGCCTGTAAAATTTCCACCACAAAGGCAAATCTGTTTCCTGAATTCATGGTTTGGAATAAGGGCCATGTCTGCCCCCCATTTAGAGGGGGGCAGGGCGATTGAGCAGTCAGTCTTTGTGAACAGAGTATACGTATATTTTGGATAGTAGCTTTCAGGGGGATAAGTTAAGAAAGTTTTCCACTACCGGGGACTTGAATCCATATGTGTGGGTCTGATTTTTAATTCAGTCTGAATTATAGATTTAAGTTGTAAATATTCCAAAAAACTATTTTTGTTGATGCCGTATTCCGTCACAAGGTCATGGAATGGGGTGAAGTTCCTGTCTTTCATGATGTCTGACAGATGATTATCCCCTTTGACTTCCTCATGGAAGTCAAAGGGGATAACACCCTTTGACTTCCATGAGGAGCAGTTCAGTAGTTTTGAAACCTGAGGGATCTCCGGGTTGTTCCAGATGGGTGCAAGACAGCATGGAGAACACCCTGTGAAATTGAGGAATTCCCACCAGGCTGTCAGAGATGTTGTGGTTTTCCATGCACCCTGATCCAATGGGTCATGTGTCAATCCTCACCAAGTTTAGAAAGTTCAAGCTTAATCTTGTTTATGTCTCTTAGAACATGTTCCACTTGGGAGGCAGCATAAGCAGATTCCAATGTAGTAATTTTTTGCTGCAGATCTGTTTCTTGAGCCTGATATTTTTTCTTCCTGTGTGATGAGTAGGATATTATTTTGCCACGCATAACTGCTTTTGCTGCCTCCCAGAGGGTACAGGGTGAGACTCCTGTCAGGTTATTAAATTCTAGAAATGCTGTCCACTCCCTGCCAAAGTATTCGATGAACTCCTTGTCTTTCAGCAATGATGTATTAAATCTCCAGTTCCTCATCAGTGCTTTGAGTGTTCTGTTAGTAAAGTGCAGCGAGACTGGTGCATGGTCACTAATGGTAATAGAGTGGATCTGGGTGTCAGAGATATCCTTCAAAATTGAGTTATTGGTTCGAAAGAAGTCCAGGCATGAGTAGGAGTGGTGGACTGGGGAGAAAAATGT
This sequence comes from Karalla daura, assembly GCA_029224185.1. Lineage (NCBI taxonomy): Eukaryota > Metazoa > Chordata > Actinopteri > Chaetodontiformes > Leiognathidae > Karalla > Karalla daura. The sequence continues at coordinate 970,010 of CM055196.1, forward strand.
ATATTCTCGGTTAGTAGGGCGATGAGTGTGCCACGCATCGCAGAGGCCAAAATCACTCATGTATTGTCTCAGTGTATCGGCTGAGTGGCAGATTCTGAGGTTGCCTGAGGGGCTAAGCCTATCTTGGTCAGGGTTCAATATAATGTTGAAGTCCCCTCCTACTATAAAGTTCGAGTCTGTGTGTGATGAGAGTGAGGTGAAGAAGGTGTGAAAGAAGGAGGGGTCATCAACATTGGGGCCATAAATACTGGCAATGCAGTGGTTTATATTGCAGGTTGAGATGTTAATTATAATAAATCTCCCTTCTGGATTTACAATATTATTTAGAAGAGAGAAACGCACTTTCCTGCTGATCAAAATGGCCACACCCCTCTGTTTTGAGTTGTAGCTGGCTAGATAACTGTGGGGGAATAGCCGTGAGAGTGCTGAGTGTGTCTAACTTGGATATGTTCGGCTAACTTTGATATGTAATTACAAGTAGTTTTCTGATGGTTTACCCAACTCCTATCATCATGAAAATTAGTACACCATAAGGTATACCATAATACCCATAAGGATTTTTATTAACTTTTAACAAATAAAAATTGGTATGCAAATGCATCCTAAAAAATATACATAAAAGTCTCTTGACATATGATCATAACCCGCCAGGAAGTTGACCATTTTGATTTGAATTTTGAAAACATCTCCTTATCCCAATTGGCTTCAAATTTGGTACAAATCCTCTATGGACCAAGATGAGAAAACTTGAAAATTCCAGTGTGCTGAAATTTTGAGAGTGCTCCAGGATGTGTACCCGCCATTGAGTCACTTGCTGCAGCATCGGGCCCCAACCAGATGCTTGTGCTTATGTGGAATTTGGTGCCCATGGTAGTCCGCCGTCTGGTACATAGCCCTGAAGAAATCATGTCGGCCCTATACTAACAAGAGATTGGGCTTGCCCAATTCTGAGGGGGCCCTTTCCCACTCTGGGAGTCTCCCAGGGCCTGAGCCATCTGCTGGGGTGCATTGAAGCTGGACGCCTGTCTACTTTATATTAGTATGACATGATTTCCCCATGGTGCCCAACACTGTCCGCCCTCACTTTCTTCCTCCTAGCGCTCGTGTCCAGGGTAGTCCAGCATATCATGATGGTCCCACACAAGCATCCTGGGGGTGCGTGCATGTATGATAGTGAGACTGAGTGTATGTGTGTGCTCCAGGGTGTGTGCCCGTTGGTTTTCAGCACTTTGTCTGCCTTTGGATTGCTCACAAGAATGCATTCTGTGAGTGCGTGCATGTATGAGAGAGAGAGACTGGGTGTGCATGAAGTGTTTGTGTGTGTGTGAGGTCATCTGTCAGCCTGCTGCAGCAAAAATACAACCTATGAACATGCAACTCGGTACACAGACCACGAGTTTATATCATTTTTTAAAATTATAATGAAGTTTCTAAGTCAAAGTATGGCGACGTAGTGCAGTTGGTGTCTCCCCACTGCATCAAAACGGCCAAACCCACATGTTTTTGAGAGGGCCTGGATGGAAAACGTTACAAGGTATCAACGCGCTGTCGGGTACAGGCAGAGATGACAAGTTTTCCTGTACTTAACATAAACGTATGGCTTTACAGCGAATGCTTGTGTGAGGCCGATTTTTTGAATTTGCTGTTTTTTCCCATTCATTTCTTATGGGATTTTTTTGCTCTTTCGGAGCACTTTTTGGCCCCTGGTGGGACCAAAAACTGCAGTTTTGTCTGAAGAAGAGAAGCACACTGGCCGGACCCGAACCACTCATTTTGATGTATCATTTGTGTATGTGTGATGATCCGTTTTGGAGGTATGATGGAAATGGCTTCCTATGCAGGCCCTCTATGTAGCTGCAGCAGGGCAGTGAGCCAAGTCTGCCATGCTGACGGATCCTGTCTGCAGACCCACGGTCTGTGTCATTTTGACCAAAGTGTGTTTGACAAGGTGCTACTGAAAAACGGTACAAGCTATCAACATGCAACTCGGTACACGGACAGACCACACATGGTCCCCTGGCGGGGCCAAAAACTGGAATTTTGTTGGGGTCGAAGGTGACCACACTTGCCGGTGCCAAGCCGCATGTTTTGATCATCATTTGTGTATCATTTGTGAGTGTGTGATCAGCGGTTTTGGAGATACACCGCGCCGACATATCGCTATAAGAAGTAGAAAAAGAACAAACACGGTGGAGAACAATAGCGCTCCTTCCTGGGTGAACTAATTACAAAAGTCAAAGGGCGTGGCCACCAGCGCATAATTTTTGGCGCACAAAATTTGGTTATTCATCATCAATATTTCAAAATTCTCTTTCGGGCAGGCACTTCATCATAGAAGCTTCAAAACTGCTGGACATGATTGCATTGTAGGCTTGAACAGCTAGGTAATGGCCTTGTTAGTGGGCGTTGCTAAATGTCTCTATAGTGCCACCTTGAAATTTTCAAAAACCCCTCGCTATGCAGCTTTTTGTGGAGCAGAAAGATGAAAATTTGTAGGCTTCTTGAGTTTGTCTGGATGCACAAAAAAGTCTCTTGCACTGATGGTCAAAACTGTACAGGGAGTCGGCCATTTTGATTTCAATGTTCAATTGTTGCTATTTCAATACATCACTTGTCACCCAAGTCCACCTAGAGGTTTCATCCCATCAACTCTGTATTGTGTAAGCATCACCTAAATGGAATTGTGATCTAAAATTCAGAACAGCTTTTCCCTGTGTCAAGGGGTGTAGCCGTTCGGCAGCCATAATAGAAAGACAGTTCATTATCACAGAACCACAGGGATGCTTCTCAGCCCAGAAGAGATTCCTCTTCAAAATGTGCTGAAAAAGAGAAGAGTCTTGGGATGGCCTACAACATGCATTAACCCTGCGGTTGCCAGAACCCCGACTGGCACAGAACCCCGACTGGCACAAATGCCTGGACCCGCTTGCAGCTTTAATTTTTCATATTTTCTTTTTTGTAACCAGTATTGTTTCAACCCATCTTTTATTTTTTTAATTTCTTGATCATTTTATGAGTTTCTGCTTACTTTGTGATTATTTCTTTTGATTGATAGAAGCTGCAGTCTATTTGCTATTTTGGTTAAATAATTTGGGGTTTACTATTGTTTATATTATCATAAGTTTGTGAACTTGATTATTTTTCTCAATGATTACTGATTTTTTTTCTTTACACTTGTTTTCACCTCGTAAATCTGTCTCTCTCTGGTGGTGCTCCTTTCAGGTGCTGAAGCTGTGGTGGCAAAATGGTCTCCTGGTGGTGGTATTCCCTTTGTGTCGTGTGTGCTTTTCCTTTTGCCTGTTGTGTGGCATTTCCAGAATCCTGTTTTTTAACCACCAATAGGTGTCAGCCCTGTTTGATCTCTCTTTATCATTATCTTCTTCAGTGGAGATTTTACGCTCTTGTAACTAATTAAATTGCTATTTTTGGTACCATCAAACCACATTTCTGCATCTTTTCAAATCAACCTGAGTGCCTTCTACCTTTAGTTAGTCCACTTAAAGAATTCCCTAGGTGAATCTCCCAGGGTTGCCTTGTCTGTAGGTTGATATGTAATCACTAATTGTTGTCAAAATCCTAGCCATCCTTGTGCCGCCATATACTTTAGATATTTCCCGATTTACCGAATGTGACATAAAATACAACTGTAACCTAAACCACTCCATCCCCCCGACTCTTTGGTACACAATAAATGAAGGCACACAGATGTGAGGCAGTAGTTTGAAGTCATAAACCTACAGTAATCATTGTAAAAGGGTTTGTAAAATAGCATCATATCCATTTCTGATGAAAGCAATGTTCCTTAGTTTCTATGTTAACATAAGAGAGCAAGGAAAAATAGAAAACTTAAAGTGCAAGAAGTGTTGAAAGGGCCCTTGCACTCTGCGCCAGTTTGGGTTCTTACAACTGTGGGGTTAATGCAAGTTGTAGGTCATATGATTGCATAACAATTCACTGTGGCATGATGCATTGACATTCCGAAATGATCAGTTTGCATTGTGAAGCTGAGGAATGTAAGGAACACACATTTAGATGATCTGAAAGAATGAATTAACAGAACTGGGTCAAACCTATTTGTAAAGGTACACAACATGTAATTTCCTGTTCTCAGATGTTGGCACTCATGCAATTTAATGAATATTGACATATGGCTGTGTGCAGTTATGGCAGTTATTAACAACACTGTAAGGTTTTATGCAGTTTGGGCCAAATATAGCTGAATTACAGGAGGTTTAATGCAATTTCTGGCTTCATGGTCAGTCATCAAACTGTGAGGCCCAGAATTGGCACACCCTTCAACAAAAACTCAAAACTTGGCAATTCAACTTCGTCTGTGTCTTCATAACAAACATTAGTTTTTGAAGTCAAGGCAACTACAAAGATTATAAACACTCACCCCCGGCAAAACTACGGTCCAGAGACCTCAAAATTGAACACCCAGCCCCTAATTCACCAAGCGACGATAGCCTGGAAAGCCCCGGAGCATACATCGACCGGTGTTTTGAACAGCTGGGGCAGATCGTACCGGAGGAAGAAGATATCAGAGCTCTAGGACTCTACATTGACCAGTGCTTCGACACTATTATGAGGAAGACTAAGACACCGGCCCTGAGCTCCAAGCAGACCCAGGGGGAGGACTCACCCGGATCCTTGACACCCGGGAACGACTCGGTAGATGAGGAGTTCTGAGAGGAGTTCTTCCAGCAACAGCTCACGATCCTGATGCGCAGCGTGGAAACCATCAAGTTTCACCAGTTTCACGGACAGCCGCCATCTCCGCCCCATCGTAGCTAAGTTCGAGCACTTCAAAGAGAAGGAGCAGGTAAAGTGCAAAGGCCGTGAGATTCGGGGGACTGACTTCGGGCTGAACAACCAGTTCCTGCTAAAGATTCTAGATCGGTGCTGGGTCCTGTTCCCGATCAGGAAAAGGTCCATTGAAGCTGGATCTCGAGCTGTTATCGTGGAGGATATGCTATTTGTTGATGGGCAGCTCTACCGCGACCATGAGTCTACCCCCTGGTTGTTCCGATTAACCCTCACTTCTCCTCAGACCACAGGTAAGGTAATTTATCTACTCTAAGTGCCTCCTCACCTCCCTAGCTGCAGTCCACTGCAACCAGACAGCCGCCAGGTATGTGATCTGCTCCGTTTCCCTCTCCCTCACTTCCTCTCCACCTATTATGGTACCCTCTCTTCTCTCTCCATGTCCTCTGTGTTTTTCACTTTTCTCTCTCTATCCTCTATGTTTTTTTCTCTCATTCACCTATCTCTGTACTGTCTTTATTGTATCCTCTATGTTACCCGTCTATTTCTCTTATCTCTTGACTGTCCTTATTTTCTAATCCCCATCCCTCATGTTCTGTGTCTTTGTCACTTTGTATCCAGCAGTCAGCTATATATGTTAATAAAACGTGTATAGGCTTACAAAAGCAGCCACACAGGCAGACATTGAGTCATAGAGTCACTCACAGATTCACCCAACTTAAAAATGCTCACTTACTCCCTCACACCACTCACCTTCTAGCACGAATAACTAACAAACTAAACTAAGCATGAGGACTCTCAGGTTTGTCACTTGGAACGTTCGCAGAATTGGCTCCAGGAAAAAAATGCTCCAAGTTTTCAGCGACCTAAATAAACTGGAGGCAGACATCGTCCTACTACAGGAGACCCACATATCAAAGTTAGCCGAACACACTCTTAGATCACCACTATTCCCCCACAATTATCTAGCCAGCTACAACTCAAAACAGAGGGGTGTGGCCATTTTGATCAGCAGGAAAGTGCATTTCTTTCTTCTCAATACTATTGTAGATCTAGAAGGGAAATTTATTATAATTAACATCTCAACCTGCAATATAAACCACTGCATTGCCAGTATTTATGGCCCCAATGTTGATGACCCCTCCTTCTTTCACGCTTTCTTCACTTCGCTCTCATCACACCTTTTAGTAGGAGGGGACTTCAACATTGTACTGAACCCTGACCAAGATAGGCTTAGCTCCTCAGGCAACTTCAGAATGTGCCATTCAGCCAATACACTGAGACAATACATGAGTGATTTTGGTCTTTGCGATGCATGGCGCACTCAACACCCTAATAACCAAGAATATACATTTTTCTCCCCAGTCCACCCCTCCTACTCATGCCTGGACTTCTTTCTAACCAATAACTCAATTTTGAAGGATATCTCTGGCACCTAGATTCACTCCAATACCATCAGTGGCCATTCACCAGTCTCGCTGCACTTTACTAACAGAACACTCAAACCACCGATGAGGAACTGGAGATTTAATACATCATTGGTGAAAGACAAGGAGTTCATCGAATACTTCGGCAGGGAGTGGACAGCATTTCTAGAATTTAACGCCCTGCCAGGAGTCTCACCCTGTACCGGGTGGCAAAATAATATCCTACTCATCACACAAGAGGAAAAAATATCAGGCTCAAGAAACAGATTCTAAGAGACATAAACAAAATTAAGATTGAACTTTCTAAACTTGGTGAGGATTGACTCCAATTCCAACTGCAGAGGCTACGCTGGACGAACTTCGAACTCAATAATAAATCAAGCAAGTTCCTAGCAAATCAGTTTAAACGAAACAAAGAGAAAACAATCAGCTGCATCAGAAACTCAGCGGGAATAACAACTCACTCCTCTGAAGAAATTAATTACACCTTCAGGGACTTTTATAAGAAAAGTCCCTTTAACAACACTGGACCAGGACCTTTAACAACACTGATCTGTAATTCCACCAAACCCAACCTCTGCTCACTGCCCTAAGCATCGCAAAGAAAACTATCAGAAACTAGATGGCTGAATTCGAGACAATCAGGACCCATCTCAGTAACACCATTGACTGGGATAAGGGACTGTGACTGGTCTGTGCGCTCTCTCGGGGGATGGTGGGGCAGTGTCCAGTGCTATGTGGATGCACACCAGCCCAGCTGCCACGGCAGGCCCGGCGCGGGGGTCTTCGGGACACCGTGGGACTGCCCTGCTGGGCTGCTTGGGGGGCGGGTGGGGTCGGGTGCCCTCCCATCGCTGATGTTCGTGCTCTGGGAGTTTGCGGGCGGGGGGCTCTGGGTGGGGTCAGGCCGGCTTACAGCAGTGGATGGATCGGGTCCTTTGCCGCATGTCGCCCTCCGGCGGTAGGACCTGACACTCATGGGGGGCCTTTGCCCCCTGTTTCCTGGCCCACCCTCTGGGGGGTTTGGGGTGGTGTCTTCTCAGGGCACCTCTGCTGCGGCCACTGCCGGGGGACGGTCTGGTGCATGTGTTGGGGTTGGCATTGCCCAGGCTAGTGGACCCTTGCCCCCTCACTGGCAGTCCCACTGGATCTGGGGCTGGGAGTGGGAGATAGGAAGTGGTGCTCTGGCTCCCCTGTCCGTGCCCTCCGCTCCCGGGATACCTGGGTCTGGATGGATGGGCGGAGCTTGCGGGGCCGGGTGGTTAGAGGTGAGGCGGCCCGGGGGCGGGGTCTAGTGGCGGCCCACCCGGCTCACCCCTGCCTGACAGGGGAAGAGGGGGCTGAGGGGCTGCTGTCACCCAGGAGATGGTAAGAAGGCTGTGGGGAAAGCCTCATCCCGTCGGGTGTGTGGTACGCTGCAGGGGGGCCAGGCGGGCGGGCGACGGTTGTGCCGGATTATGGGACCCCGGTCTCTATTTGCTGCTGGGGGTGGCGGACCTAACCTGTGGGCCCTCTGCCCTCGAATTCTCCGGGTTCTGGTGTTGAGCATGGGGCCTGGCCGCCTGGCCGGCTTCACTGTAGGGTTGGTGCTCATGACAGGGCCGGAAACAACCAACCCGGCAGCCCACCTGGTTCTGCGGGGCCGTCGGCTCGACCATGCCCTGGCCTCCAGCCTCACTGCTGCCTTGGACTTTGCCCAGGGCGGTCATGGCACCCACCTTTGTCGTAGTGTTACTTTGTCAATTCCTGTTCCTCCCCACTGAAGCCTAGTGACAAACCTCTCACCGATGCAGTTCTGCATGAAGGCATGCGCACAGGTGTAACCACGCATATAAGGGTCCTCTCGCCCACCTGCTACACACACTCACACACACACACACACACACACACACACACACACACACATACACACATACACACATAAACACAAACACAACACTGCCACAATGTTATGTTAGGATGAGTATTGTTATTGCTTGTCATTGTCAAGCATTTTGTCAAGATTTTGGTTCCATCCAGTATGCTACAGAGCTGTCACAGCTCATGGCTGTCACTTGTTGCTGTCTGTTGGTGCTGTCCCTCTCTTTCCCCCTCTTCTCTCCGCAGCGGCTGAGATATTGCCGCCGACCCAATGCAGCAACTGGCGGCAGTGAGAATGGGAACATCAATCTCTGTTGCTCTCGCTCCCACTGTTGCTACTATAAAAGGAACTCAGCTGCAGCTGTTGCTTTCATTTCTGTTGTGTTGTCGTCTTTTGTCTGTAATTGTTTGTTTTTCTTGTCTTTTGTCTCCTTTTATCTCTGTTCTCTCCCTCTTACTTTCTTTCTCTCTCTACGCACCCCTTCTCCCTCTTTGGTTTACATTGACATTCTTTAATAAAAAATAACAAAAAAAGAAAAAAGCTCTGATAATGATTTGAATCAAGACATGTTTGTGAAAGTTGACACACAATCCAGGCAATCACCTGTCTTTAACCAATGATGAATCAGAGCGAAAACAAAAATCATCAGATATTTATCTATTATTCTGGAAGGAGAACACACAAACAAGCCTTGGATCCATCGAGTAGCCATCACTGGATACTTCATGATAAAAGCCATCATCATAGTGATTAGAGTAAACTGTATGATCCAAGTGGCCGACATTATTTCTTCAGAGAGAAAAAAAGAAGAGAAAAGAAGAGAAAAAAAAAGATTATAAACATTTTGTGATCCTTGGAAACTCATCCTTCAGTCAAAATAACAGACTTCCTGGGTTTAGCATTTGACCCCAAGAAACTTTTTTGTGTAACTTGGGAAGTTACATATGTATGTATGTTGTTTCACATTTCTCAGCACAAATAGCTTCAAGTGCATATTTAGGCTCTCAAAAAGCCAACTCAACAAAAAAAAGAGGGCCATACAACTTAGCTGCTCAGACCCTTACTAATCTATTGTAGGTCTCCATTTAAGGCAGAAACAGACCAAACCTTCACTGTCCAGTAATTGTATATTGCTTGGAACTATGTGTTGACACACTTCAGGTTCACAAACACTTGACAAAAAGACAGCGTGAGACTTTCACTGGCTCCTTCAGCAGAGCTTTAATTTGACATTTATCTCCCTTGATTACTTCCATCAGTAAAGGTCAGGCTCGTCATGTGGATCCTCTCAGGTGTTTGGGCCCCTTACTCTGCTGAAACATCTGCTGTCCTGGAACATGAGGTGAGACTGCTTCATTATTCTTGTGTTTACCTGGTGAGAGGAATCAGATAGCAGTCATTAGATAAAGCAGAGAAAGAGGTGCAGGGCAGTGTGGAGCAGGGGGTGACATTTGCAGATGTCTCTGTTGGCTTTGTCTGTGGCTCAATTCCAATCCACCCCTTAAAGACTCAAGCCCTGAACCCTCACTTGACTGAGTGTGAGTCTTTGAGGGCCCAGGATGCCTTGAAGGGAACAGTATTTGTCTTGCATGTTACCCATATTATTGATACTTCTTGTTTACAATTATCTAGCATGCACAAGGCTTGTAAGGAATATTCTCTTTGCTTTGCAAGATGGACAAGATGTAATGTTAAAATAATTACTGTATTCAGTGACAGACTGGACATCGGGCAATATGGGCAAATGCCACAATGGCTGTGTGATGTGTGTGGCTGAGGCTATTGTGTGAAGTTGCAGCTGTGTAAATGTTGCTACAAATATTAGATTTTTAAATTTTCTGTATTTTGACGGTGTTGTGCCGAAAACTGACTGCTAACCAAAAAACAACTGCACCCAATGGGAAAGCTTTTTGTGTTAATTTATTTATTCATATAAAAACATTGAAACTGAATTTTTGAATATTTAAGTGGCTTTAATTGAGATCAGAGTTAAACAGTACATTCACATGTCACATTACAAAACACAGTGAAACAAAACACACAACAACAACAACATGTCATGATTTCCTTTTTGACATAGCCTACACTTTAAATCCTAGATAAGCTGCTATAGGTCCCCCAGTACATAGTCACCCCTCGCGCCCAGTACATTGAGCTTTATCTTCTCCTCTCTCTTTGGTGTTTGACCTCACCTCCCAGGAGTCTTTGTGCTTTCTCCCCTCCTAGACACTTAGATGTTGAGTTGGATCCAGAACTCCATCCCTCACTACGGCTCTTGCTGCTGCATGCACTGTTTCCAATATGGACTCATATTACCACTAGAATAAAATTTAAATTGTTAGCCATCAATCTATCTCTCTCTGTATACTGTCTTGGTTCTGCCCACCTGTTGGTCATGGGTGAGGATCCCCTTCTTTGTCACCCTAAGGCCACCCCCCCCCCCCCCCCCCCCCCCCCCCCCCCTCCTCGTTCCTCAGCTTTGTCGAGGGTCTAATGGCAGGGGGTGTTTACTATGTCATTTCTCTTTACATACTGTTTCTCACTTTGTAAAGTGCCTTGATATCTCAAGGCAATTCTCAAGCCATGTCTGTAATGAGCCAGCACATAAAGCCAGCAAATAAAGTTGAGTTGAACTGAGTCATGACTGTTTATACAAAGAAATTTTCCTAACTTTATGAAAACATCAGTACAGCATGTTTGCGTTACATATAGTGTTTTTTTGGCAAGCACCCTTTTTTTGGCACAACATCCCCAGTATTTGACTTCAAATGCTATGAACTGTTGGTACTTTCCTTATGGTAAATCGGCATCGATGCTGACTTGCTGTATTGGGGCATAAAGGGTTCATTCACTGACTCACAGACTTGATGATCTGACAATGGAATAGCCCTCACACACTCACTGACTTCCTGTGAACACAGAGATGTGAAAGACCAGCATTCATTCATTCAAGGACCTCAGAGCTGGAGGTGATTCAGCAGTACTGCTGAGATGAGCATAGGATGAGGAGGAGGAGGAAGACAGACAGACAGGCAGCAAAGAACAGAAGAACTAAAGGAGGAAAACTGAGGAGAAGAGGAGCAGGAGGCAAAGACAGAATACAGGAAGAAGAAGAGAAGGGAGATAGGTAGTCACAGGGGAGAGGGAGAGAGACAGTACAGAACCAAATGAAAAGAAGAGGAGGAACCAGAAAGAACAGAAGAAGAGGGGAGAGATAGACAGGAACAGATGAAGAGGAGGAAGGGATAGAGAATAATTGGAGGATAAGAACGAGAGTAACTGAGAAGTGGAGGACGAGGGGTAGAGATAGAATGAGATGAGAATGAGGAGGCAGTGAGTAGCAGAAAAGAAGAGGAGGCATAGAGTAGAATAGGAGATAAAGAGGAGGAGCCAGAGTAGCAGGGAAGAAGAGGAGGAGGCAGACAGTTGTAGAGAAGAAGAAGAGGAGAGAGGACAGAGGATGAAGAGGAGAGGAGGCTGAGTGACAGATAAAAATAGAGGTAGAATAAAAGGTGGAGAGGAAGAAGAGCTGCACACTTGGAGGAGGATATAATAGAAATGAATTGATGAAAACTGTCTCACTCAAAGGACCTAAAGCTTCCCTACTGAAGCTCAGGGATTCACCGGATGTGTTGAGTGCAAGGCGAGAAAGAGCCAAAGAGGGAGAGAGATAAAGAGAAGATAAAAGAGAGAGAGAGAGAGCCACAGGGATTGGGGCAGGGCAAAGCTGAAGCAGATCCACCGGGCTGGCCGGGCAGGCAGGACAATGCTAGAGGGCAATGACTGAAGAAAGAGAGGATGAGATTTGTCGAAAGGCACTGGAACTGCTCTCGGACCTGTGCTCCAAGGGAGAAGTGCAGAATGACAACTGCCTGGATTTCATTTACTACTTCAGGGACTTGGCCAGACCACGTTACACAGACTCAGGTCAGCTCCAAAATCTTCTGTCTGATAGTGCACTGGAGTATTATGAGAACTTGCTGAATGAAGATTATTTTGAATATCCACACTTTGGTTTAATTCAAAGTTTCAGGGGATCACCACCTTGAATTTCTGTCTTCTCTGGAGAGAGGAAATTTGCTCCTCTGCAAAAATAAAGTAGAACAAACACACCAAAATGTTCTCAGATCCCTTAATGTGACATAACTGTGTTTGTGTCTGTTGTGAACTTCTTGCTTGAATGCATTAGCACCTACAGAATCCAGCAAGAATCTTTCACCAATACTGTTTTAGGTCTTGATCCATCACAGCATCCTTTGTACACTCTGAACAGAACAGTGGTTATTGGTTGGATTTCTCCTCTCTCTGGTGGCAGGAGGAAGAGAAATAGCCCCACCCATTACTTCCCATAGCTCTTAACACTTTGCAGGCACAAACATGATCTGTGACATAATGCTGTTATTGTAGATGCTCAATCTCTGGCACTGGCAATGGACAGAATATTTCTACCAGACAGATGCAGTTTGCGTAAAAAAAGCAGTTACAAAGAATCTTGGAAATTTAAAAATATGCTCTGTATTATATAAAAGGCACATTTTACTATTCATTTTGACATTAAGACTGCAGTTGGATAAATCTTTAATGAAATAATAATGTTGCATGTTATTTTCTCTGAGGATCACAAAATCTATTCGTTCTGTTTTATACATGTACATTACATTAGAATGGAGGATAGATTAGATTAGCTATTCCTCATGCATATATAAATTGTGTGATCCATACAGCTGTGAATATACACCTTTCTTTCTCCATTTGTATATGTGCTTTTTGTGTGTATGTCTGTGCATGTGTGAGAGTGTGTGTTAATATGGATATTGTTTTTTGTTTGTGGCTAGGCTGCTGGCTTTAAACATGTTACAATCATCATTAAACATGTATGATGAGGAAGTTCAAGCTACCATAGTGGTTTCCCTGAGGAGCTGTGACCCACTTCCTCTTGTATTGGACTGCTCTAAATGTGCACACACCATGCGCGTGTACACACACACACATTTACTCACATTCATATTCAGAGACAATCCACACCAAACAACTATCTCTCTGAGTCAAATGGGAAGACCATTAATTTCCAGCTAGGGATGACCATCTGCACCATATTCAACAAGAGTCAGCACGTGCTTGGTGAAAGGATGGCTGCAGGTGTGCTGAAGCATTGGTAGAAAAAGACAGACTGGCATCTGGAGACAGTTGTAAGGGTGCTTTTCACATGCTTTTCCAAAGGTGAATTTAAATAAGTAAATCATCTTCAGTTGTCAGTATTGTCTAACCTTAGTTTATTTATTTTTTATTAATTTTTATTTTTGTAAACTTCCCAAAAATTTAAATTGTAATCAAGGAGGTGGTGGTATTGCAGCTCAAGGCCGCAGTCTGCTTCCGCGCCAGCGTCTGCGCCTGCTGCATGGCGCAGACCGAGCCTCCAGCATGGTTCTGCGCCACCTCTGTAATATTCCACCTGACTACAAGGGGCAGTACAGATCTCTGCCCCCAGAGCAGACAAAGAAGAGATCGTCTTAAAGTAAGGTGACAATCGTAAACATGTAAGAAATGATATATATATTTTTGAACGGCTTATTTGGGTGCCACTGTGTCAAAAGCGAAGTCCACCGAAAAGTGGTTTTGTCACTGTATTTAAACACGGATCCATAGCACTTCATTGCTTCAAATGTACAACAAAGAGTACAGCTGAAGCAGCGTCCATATTGGTCGATGTCTCTCGTCTAATGCATCCATAACAACAAACAACAAACTGCATCTGCACAAATCAGTCTACACCACTCCCCAAAACGACGCACAGACATAGTGCAGACTTACGTCTGCACCATTTTCGTGGGGCCTTCACTCTTGTGGAAAGACTTAATTCAGGACACCTGAGATTAACCCTCAAAGAAGATGGAAGCTTCAGTCTCACTTTCATTGGATTGATGATCCTTTGAATAAGGGAAAGAACCAATGAACTTTGGACTTAGCTTGTTAAATTCGATTTGAAAAGACAGGTCTCTAGTGGATAACCACAACTGCTAGCCTACCTGACACTCAGGAGCTGGTGTACGCTGGTGATTGGTGGAAGATGCATAACAGTTCCTTTTGCAGAGAAGTGTGGAACGAGCTTGGGTCTAGGTCAGAGTGCGGTGACTGATGAATGCCTGGAGCTCTTGGCAGGAAATCTTTTTCTCCTGGGTGAGGAACAACAGGGGCTGATATCTGTATGCACACTGAAAGGGGGAAGTCCTATTGATGAGTGTATTGTGAGCATATTCCACCCAAAGTTGTGCTGCTCACGATGGAGGGTTTGTGCGGTGAAGTAGCAAAGTGTGGTCTCTAGTTCTTGGTTCATCCACTCCATTTGACCATTAGACTGAGAGTGGATGACAGGCTGATGGTGGCTCAAGGGAGTTCAGAGAGCTCTCTCCAGAATTCAATATGAACTAGAGCCCACGATCAGACACAATTTCCAAGGAGGTCATAAACAAAAAAATGTGTAGCACAATCTTTTTCTATTTTCTTTGCAGACAGGGATTTGGAAAGAGGGGCAAAATGACAAAGCTTCCTGAAATCTCAAAACTCAATGATCAGAATGACATTTAACCACTGAAAGGCAACAAAATTCAGGCCATATATGGGACCATGGTCGATGAGGTAGGCAGGCAATGGCTGAAGCAGACTTGTTGGTGGCTGACAAGAGGTCTAAAAACTGATTGCAGGTGGCACAAGTGCGAACAAAACCCCATAAGTCCTCCCGCATAGTAGACCAAGAACACTAGACAACGTGAAGTGCGCAATCAGTGCTGATATACTATGTAGGTTTCACTGGTCTACCCACATTATGAAGGACTCTCTGGTCCTCTCAAACCTGTGGTCAGGGACCTGAAGGCCGACTCCCCACCTTTTTTTCTCATTAATTTCCTATTTACCTTAACTAATGAAGAAATCATTTTGCTGTCACACAAGGTCCATTCAGGAACCATTGAAAACAAAAGGTGCGTTCAGGTACCATCAGATAATCTGATGGACATTGCTGAATGAAAGTCATGGTACTCGCTAGGCTCTACAGAGTGCCAATTATGTTCCTGACCTCGTATGAGTACATACAGTGTAGGAACTCCCAAGAGGTCAGGAACATAACTGTGCAGGCTTGAGCTCAGGGAGTTGAAGTGATTGCGGGAGTTGAAACTATATGGTCTCTGTGTAATTTACACCATTTTTTATTCAAACCATGAACAGTTCCTTGATTCCCTCCAAACAATGGCTCCATTCTTTAAGAGCTAATTACGATAACTGATGCCATAATTGGTCTGTAATAATTAATATAATTGGTGGTGTAAAAAAAAAGCACATTCTCTCCACACTCAACACTCTGATCCTTACCAAACCTCTGAGACAGGACCCACATCCACCTCCACAATGAACTGTTTCTCAGGGTCTGCATAATTAAAATAGGAGCAGAAGTAAAACCATTCTTTAGGGACAGAAATGCCTTGTCTCAGCTGATGACTAACCCTTACCCACAAAAAGGGAAATTGTGAGAAGGTGAGAGACGCAAGTGGCACTGCTAACCTACTCTAGTCATTAAAGTTACTAAAGCCTAAGAATCATTGGAATTCAATTTCAGAGGAGTTGGCCAACTGGTAACATCCAACACCATAGCTGGGTCCATACAGATGCTTCTCTGGTTGATGATGCTGGCCAAAAAGGACACTGAAAAAACATCAAATTCACATTTCTCTAACTTAACAAATAGAATTTTCGAACAGTTTCTGAAGCACAGTCCAAATATGATGAATGTGCTCATCAACTGAGCAAGAAAAACTCAAAATATCATCCAGGTAGACAAATACAAATTTATATCTCCTTGATCATGGACTGAAACTGGGATATTCAACATACTTTTTGATTCATCTCCTTTATGAATAGGGAATTATGGAACACCTTGGCCCCATGAAGCAGTTCAAAATCCAAAGCCAGGAGAGGAACAGTAAATAACACGCCTGCTAATTTCCTGATGAACACTCCGATCCCGTGAAACATTGTTCCCACCCCTGACAAAGGATCCAAAGGGCAAGGGATCCAAAGTTTGTGTTTAGTGTAGGGATAAACTTTCACTTTGTCCAGTACAGGCAGGGATGCACACTTGCAGGTAAATTTTTTGGATGACATTAGTTGATAATATAATGCAAATACTCACTGATGTGTATGTGTATATGATTAAATGGCTGACTTGCACAGTAGCTGTGCTATTACTCGCACTAATTCAACGCGCTCTTGATTGGATTTTGAATAACGTGTCTGCCATCTAGTGGAGGGGAGTTTGAATGACCTTTGACACTATTTGACAAAATTGGCCATTTTATTCAGAGGGGCATCTTGTCAATTTGAGAAGACAGTGGTGCCTACATGATTAAACTGCCTTGCTAACTCCACATCCATAATATTAGCCTCTTCTCCAGAAACAAAAAATAACACTAGAGTCTGGGGTTCTCCAGAAATAATAAACTGCCCCAGAAGAATTAATCAGGACTTAAGAGAAGGCCAGAACTGGACATTTGGCTGCAAAATGGCTACACAAAACTGCTACACAATAGAGACACAAAGTGGACTTCTGCCTTCACTCCTTCTCTTACAGTGTCAAGAGAAGGACTATATCCTATTTGCATTAGCTTGGGCTCAGCTAATTCAGAGGAAGCAGCTTCAGTGCTCCTAGAATATCAGATCAATGTCTTATACTTCCCCTCGCTTGGACTCTAGCTAGAAAACGGGCATCTATTCACACCTTGAGCTCAATAATAGCATCCAACGTCTACGGAATATCATGAGAACCTAGTTAATCTTTGATGTTGCCCGCTAACCTACAGCTAACCTACAGATAAACCTCAATCTGGGCCGATGTATTCCATGAAGATTGACTAGGCCTGGTCCAGTTCATGGGCAGATTGGCCAGATTGATGTACTGAGACTAGGACCAAAATGCAACAAACTCAATCTGAAGTTTGAGAAGACACTTAATTAACTAGAACAACAGGAAGGTACAAAGGAGGCTGAAGCCTGAGGCAGTTAGCTAGATGGAGTCTGGATGCAAGCAGGGCTGCTAGCTGTGAAGCTGATCACCACCTACTGAAGAACCGAGTCGAGGGACAGAAGACAGATCAGTCAGCTGGGGCAGAGGCAGAGAGAGGTCAAATCCAGAACGTGGGTCAGTACAGGGGAACAGGATAGCCAGGAGAGTCAAAGCCAGGATCCGGGAGAGTCAAAGCTTAGCGCAGCAACAGTTAAAGGGGAAGTAGAGCAGGCAGCATTGACAGCAAAGGCAGGCAGTGTAAGAGGGGATGGAAACATGGATTGAAGTCAGTAGGCAAAAAGAGGGTCAATGAGGTGCGCAGGACAAATGAAGGCAGAGGACTGATATGTTGGGGGCGGGGGGGTGGGGGTTGGTTAGGTTTCATTATACCCTTGAATGCATTTTCTAGGTACTGTTGCTAGGCAACAAAACAATTAATATTTGGTTCAGATTTGTTTGAACCTCTAGTGATATTCTTGAATGAGTGCAATTCAGTTAATGGCTCTCATCTTTTCTTCTGTTCAATTAAAATTCAACTATCCACAATATTTCCCTGGGTCTGCATATGTGCATAGTCCAACAGGTATAGCCATGTACATTTTTCTTCATTTTTCTTCTCCTCTCCAGGACTTTATTCCCCTGTTTCGGCTCTTTGGCTTTTTTGTCTTATTGACCCACTGCTGACTGAGCTGTTACAGCATATTGAGCTGTACTTAGTGCTCAACTCCAAGGGGAAGGACTAAAGTACTTTTAAGAGTTTAATGAGATATCTCAGGGCCTGCTGTCAAACATATACAGGCAATGTACAACAAATACAGGCAAATACAACAATAACATAATAATGATAATAGTAATTATAATATTTTTATTAATTATAAAAACAATAATAATAACAGACAATACTGTAATAATAACAGACAATACTGTTGTTAAAAAATTCTAAATTAGTTAAGTGTTGACATCAAGTTACTACAGAGTCTAATCTGGTGCTTCAACATACACTACAAATGTGACATTGAGGGCACTAATGCTTTTAAAAGTTTACCATTTTACTTTGTTTGTTCATATACTAACAGTAGGTTAGTATAACTAAGCCTAAAGTGTAATTAATGGAATATCAGATTGGCCATCAACTATGCTATGACATAATGGTGTTATATGAACTGATAAAATCTCAGCCTGGATTACAGAGGCAGATTAATTTGCTAATGATCCACAGTTGTATTCCCTAGAATGAAAATTAGCACAGAAAAAAAGAATCATTACATTACACATCACATTATGTTTTTTTCACCCATGAAAGACATGGAAATGGAAAAAGCAAACCTATCATTCGTAATGAATGGTACTAAAAATAATGCTGACTTATTTTAAAATAAAAAATAAACAGGAATACAATGATTATGCATCTGTTTTGCCCAGGTGAGTATCTGTGTAGGTGTGTGGGACATCAAACAGGAAAAAATAGCATCATTGTGAGTATGTGTATATAAGGATATACACAGGAAATTAAACTGTGTTTCTCTCTCTTCTAGATAATGTAAAAAGTGCCATAAGTATATAAAATTAAGAAACATTCTAAGGTACTACTACTACAACTACTACTACTGCCCATGATAATAATAATTTACAATAATAATAATGATAATTTCAACTTTTATACCAAAATGTTGCACTGCTGCCATTTTTTGTCTTTTTTAGTGTCTTATATCCGTTTCCCACTTGCTAAAAAAATAGTTTAAACTTGCTAACAATTTGATTTTAGTGGCAGTTGACCTGTGACAAATGACTGCAAGCAATGTAGGTTAAAATCAACTTCAAATGGCTAAGCTCCAATCAGCATGCAGAGAGAATGCCAAATCTAGGTTGACCTGCTAATTTATGAGATGACATTGGGTGTTACATGTCTACATCATAACACTATGCCAGTCACGTATCATATAATATAACAAAACAACTCTACTTGCATTCAGTCAACATAGCGCAGCACTGTGCCATATGCTCAAAGATTATCAATCTGTTGACATTAGCGCAGTGGCAGTGATCAGGACAGATTGCAGGCTACATCCCTCCATGACCTCAGTGACATCAGCTCTAAGTGACTGAGTGTAAAAGTTTGTGCAGGCTCAAGATGTTATGAATGGAATGGCACTTCTCCAACACTCATATTACCTGGACAAGAATATGTTTTTGACACTGACTTTTGATTTACAATCTGCTAGCATGGCCAAGGCATGTAAAGAATACATTTCTTGATTACTCAGTCTTAATCCAAGATGTAATTTTAAAACAATTATTCTATTCAGGGACATACTGTATAGGGCAATATGCGAAAATGCTGTAGTTGCAGTCCTGGTCATGTTGCCAGAAAAAGAAACAAACACAAAAACATTTTTTTTTACTGTTCCGCTATTGTGATTGCCATTCCCTGTGTGTGACCACACAACACTATGAACTGTGGGTAATTTTGTTACAGCAAGTCAGCATCGTTGCGGTCTTGCCATATGGGGGCATTAATGTCTCATTCACTGACTAGCTGACTTGATCTAGAAATTGAACAGCATTCATGCAATCATGGACTTCACATTAACGTATATCCAAGTCGGTGAGTCCTTGAGGGGTCGGTATGGAATTTGGCCTCTGTCTCTAGCTTGCTCACTCTTACTGCTATTTTATCAATTCATTAATTTATTCCTTGGTCAGTGTTAATTGAATTGGACCGAGACCCACATCTTTTGGGGGAGCGGAGTTTGACTCATGAGTCTGATCTAGAGTCCGGGCAAGCATTCGTCATTCAACAGCCAGGCTGGTATTGAACACTGAACTGTGAACTGCTTACTTGAGCGGATGGATATTTGTGAGTAATTTTCTGATCTTGAAGCAACATTACTGACATCGCTACATCTTTTACAGACTGTTATGAAATGTTATGAAATATGTGCTTTGCTTTTGCAATTTGAGAACTAGTTGTCACTGTGATTGGGAATCCAGTCCTCTGTGACACCGTCGCAGCTTTTTACCAAGACTGGATCAAAATCCTCTGTGTCTCCTGTCTGGAGGCATTCGTGGTACATTTTTGGTGCTATTAAAGATTAACATCAGTTGGATCAGGTGATAGATAGGACTGGAAGCGATCGAAAGCATTGCTGTTGGCTCCAAGTAGGTTTTCTAGTCTCCTTAGCAAGATCTGGTATTCAACTGTTGGGGCCGACAGGGGACTCAAACTCAGATTATCAATTCAGCAGGCGGGAGCTCTAACCACTGTGCTACAATGGAGGGTGTGAATTCAAGAAAAGGAAGACCCAACAGCAGAGCTGTGACATTAACCAAAAGGCAAACACAGGAAACCTCAAACTCAGGAGAGTCACTCAGGCATCCGAAAAACAGGCAAAAACAAGAAAACAGGAAACAAAGATCCAAAAGGTTAGTAACACAAAGGGCCCTAAACAAGGTCTCTGAGCAACTGTGGTCGTGTTAAGCCCGACCACTTTTTTTTTTCAGATCTCATTTGATGTCTTACATGTTTTCAGTGGAATCTACTTGTTATTTTGATTACTATGTCTTGGGTGCAATGAAAACCATAATTCAGTGTCTCACAAAAATAATTTAATGAGAATGACAAAAAGGCATATTTTTTAACACAGATATTAGGCTTCTGAAACATTTGTTCATTTTTTTTGCACAGTACTTGTTTGGGCTTCCTTTTGAATGGGCTTCCTTTTGCATGAGTTACTGCATCAATGTGACATGGCCCCTTTCATGGGAGGATTTTGATCCAGAAGATAGAGGTGGATGGATGGAGCACACTGTTATTAAGTTTTGAAATTAATCGTATAAGGCGACTATGAGGATTGTTAACATTTACAAGGTCTTGAAATGGCCAAATTTCTTACAGTGAAAATAACAGACTTCCTGTTGGATTTAGAATATGGCACCAAGAGAACTTTTGTGCAACTTGACATTATACATTGTGTGCAAAGTTTTAAATTTTTAGGGGTAACAGGCCTCAGGGGCTGGTCCATAGATGGGGCTACTGAGCCATTTTGCCATGCCCCTCAAGACCCCCAATTTTTTTGCCCCATCCGAAGCATCTGAAAAGTTTCACAGCTTTTGATGCATGTCTGAAGCCCTCAAAAAGCCAATTCAACAGACAGAAAGAGAGGTAAAAAAGAAGATAATAAACCAACCAAATTTGTCACAACCCTTAGCTGCGAAGCCACACTGATGCTGAACTTAATTCTAACTTTAAAACACAGGAAAACTTGTAATAACTTGCTTTACTATTCATCATGTTCATACAATGTTTTTTTATCCATGCTGGCTTAGTGACCTCACTCAGTAGGCAAATTATATTTTTCAGTTTTCCAGGAATATTTGTGCTCTTGCATGATGTGCTCCAAAAAGCTGGGGGCCTCACAACATTAAATGATGAGCCTCTGACTCATCATTCACTCATCTCTCCATGAGCTGCAATGCATTTTTAAAGCAATGTGAGCAAACTTGAACTTTACACTTTCTCTCACAACAGTGGCCTCAATATTCATAGTACAAATACCTAATCACATCAGTGCGTTCCTGAAGCCTTCTCCTCCATGGTGGCATGCTTATATTTCTCTGCATATACTTCTGAAAAGAGCAAGTGTTCTCTCCCTACAGCCAAGTGTTTAACCCTCAGTTTTTTCACATGTAAATGAAAGGGGAAAAGCAGAAAAAAATAACATTTTAACTTTAACTTTAAGATGATGATGAACTTGTGGTCTGTATGTTTTGTTTGCAGCATGTTGTATAGTTTTTCATAAATGGATTCTCAAAGACCCTGTCGTCAAAGGAGGTCTGTCCCTCCCTCTGCTGAAAAGAATTGTCAGCATGGCAACTCGCAAGCACAGGCTCCCACAATCCATGCATCCAGGCAGGCAGACACATCTGCATGCACTGAACAGTCACCTACAGTTTGTGTTAATGTTCAGCACACACATAGACACACGCACAAAATAGTTACTCATGACCGATCCAAAGGCAGAGAAAATACGGACGCACAATCTTTTCTTAAATAATAAAAAATGAATAGAAAATGTACATAAAATACTTTTTACTATATTATTAAAATATTAAATGTGTCATTTAATATTTTTTGAAGAAATTGCAAAGAAAGGATTGCATCCTTGGAAAAACCTTAAGACCATTATTAACCATTATTCGACCTAAGGAGTGTGTAGCCGATTCTTTCAAAAATGGGTAATTTAACACTAAAACCTTTTCTGTGATACAAATATGAAATGATCATGGTCGCTAGATTTCTGAAATAAAAGCATACTTATCGTCCAATCAGAAGTAACTTTGCTGCATACACTAATCTTAGAAACTGCAGTATTAGCAGCAGAAGTTTTTATCTGGGATTTATGATTAAATATAATACTGTTACATTTGGAAAAATTGATTACTATTTACAATTACAATTGACTATTTTTACTTCAGGGAATGCATATACTTCTGTCCTATTGTTTCTTATATAACCTGAGTGTAATCATAAAGCATGAATTGAAAGAGGACAGAATCTGAAAGAGGGGGACAGCGATGAATGCACTTCAATCTGTCACCCTCACTTTAGGATAGGGTGACCAGACGTCCCGGATTTCTGGGGAAAGTCCCCGATCCGGCCACCCTGTCCCTGGGTAAAGATGTCCCCAAAAATGCCCCGATATGGGAGAGTAAAAAGTTGCGCGAAGCGTAGAGAGTGAGCAAGAGACGTAGAAAGTGAGCAAGAGACGTAGAAAGTGAGAGAAGGCAGAGTGTCCCCGACTACTGACAGCTTTGTCCCACCCAGTTCAAAAAACCTATGTGCCCCTGAGACAATGGCCAGGTAACATTATGTGTATGAAAAACTGGCTTGGAGAAAGAGAGTAAGGGTCATAAGGCTAGTAGGTCATGTAAACGGAGGTTCGGTGTAAGTGACAAAACATTGGTAGAATATTGAAACAGAACATCAGTGTAAAGTTCACAAAACTGAAATGATTTTTCAACCACTAATTCAAGCACATCATGAGTTCTTCTAGTAGTTCTGCTCTTGCTGTATTTTTTTTTTTTTTAGCGACATTTTGAGCGACAAAGTTGTGAGGACCCTATTAAAGCACCATTTTTGGCATGCACATTGGTCTATGTCACCCGGCTGGCCTGGGAACGCCTCGGGATCCTCCCGGAAGAGCTGGAGGAAGTGTCCAGGGAGAGGGAGGTCTGGGCGTCCCTGCTTAGACTGCTCCCCCCGCGACCCGGCCCCGGATTAGCGGAAGAAGATGGATGGATGGATGGATGGATGGACATTGGGACTGGCAAAAAATGTCATATTTTGAAGTCGTTCAAAATGCATGGGGCAAAATTGCACAATAGCGCCACCTAGAACATCTCAATGCGTGAAACTTGGTGAATTTATAGAACATACTGAGGCACACAAAAAGCCCTCTTAGAGCCCCATCCTCAACCCGACAGGAAGATGGCAAAATTGCTCCTGCTACTTAAAACTAAGTGGTGAGTCACACAAAAAATCTTTTGGAGCCAACCAACCTCAACCAAACAGAAAATCAGCCATTTGGATTTGAATGTTTTTAATTTTGGAGGAAGTAGGGCTTTTGTACGGAGCCCCTAAAGGGACATGGAAGGAATAAAAAAAAGATCTCACAAAGCTTTTGCGAGATCTCGCAAATTTAAATTGACGTACTTCCGGGTCGGAATGTAAACAAACACAACAATGGTGCGCATTCACCTGTGGGAGAGATTCATTTTGAGAGTTTTATTTTGAGATTGGCCTCAAATATAGAGACATTAAATCAGTGTTTGTCCGTAAACACGGTTTTCATATAAGCGAGAGACTACTTAAAGAAAGAGGACACTCACGTCGAAAAACATACTGTGACCTGGCGGTCCTGATTGAATTCATTAGCAACCAAATGCTATACTCTGGACAGCTTCACGGTTATCGGTGGATGTTTGCTGAATGCAGAGAACATGGACTACGAGTGAGGAAAGAGGATGTGCGCTTGGGTAGTCTCATTAAGGCAGGCAAGACATCTCAGATGACGGAGCTACTTTTCAAAAGGGCCAAACTGGCACATTGACTCTTATGATAAACTGAAGCCATATGGCATTTGTGTCAATGGAAGTAGTGATGGTTATTACATAGTAGTGCAGCGCTTAGGGGGCTGCCCTCGAATTGTGAGAACCGATCTTGGAACCGAAAATGGCCATGTTAGAGGCTTCCAGTGTTTCCTCGTCCCCACTCCCCCAGACAGTACCCTTGACAGTTACTTGGATGGAGCCAGCACCACCAATCAAAGAATTTAATATTGGTGGGGTTTTCTTCGCAACCAGTGCGTGGAGTTCTGGTTATCCTTGTTCGCCGATCTCAGAGACAACGGGTTCTTTGATGGTGGACTTCTGGACAAAAGCCTCCTTCAGTTTTGTTACATGGGACTCATCCAGGTGAGTTCATGAATTATAATGTTATCATATGTCTGCCTGTGTATATCAGAGCAAGAGGGGAGGCAGAGAGACAGAGAGGAGGGAAGGTGGAGAGAAAGACAGGGAGAGGAGAGAAGGCAGAGGGGGGTCAGGGAGATGAAGAGGAGAGATGGGGTACAGATAGAGAGAAGGGGAGGGAGAGAGACAGGGATGGTAGAGAAAAAGACAGGGAGAGGAGATAAATGGAAAGGAAGTAAAGATGTGAGAGAGGGGAGAAAAAGACAGACAGCAGATGAGCAGGAGAGAGAAGAGGGTTAATGCTGTAATTTAATACTCATTTAAGTTTACATGTATGTACAGTCCTTAAATGTATTTGTATATTTTTTTAACAGGATGACTTGGATGACACTGCACAGGTTTGGAACGTGCACACCATCAGGCCCTCAAAGAACATAAATGTCCCCAGTGGTCAGCCTAATGTGATGTATTCCTTGCCTGAACTTTACAGGACAAGAGACTTCCTTTCCCCAGTTGAAAATGAAAATGTCCAACTATGCAAAAGCCAATGCAACTTTCGTCAGACCATACCATGCGAATTGGATGTGTATGATCTGTGCAATATCTTTATGGCTGAATCCCATCTGAATCTACCAACAGATCCATATGAGGCTGTGAACTTGTATATGCACCTAAGAGAGGCTATCAGTGCACCTCTGTCACAAGTCATATTGAGTTGTGTACTGTAGGAGCCTGAGAGTTGAGCTGTTGGGATAGTGTACAGTATATAGTATTTTAGTATTTTTCCTTGCTATCATTGCTATCATAAACCATGCATTATATTTATGTTCTATCTTTTTAAATTACAACCTTTTTCTAGAAACATGTATGGGTCAAAATACTATAACACTATTGATCCTTAACAGGTGTTTCTTTAGAGATAAAGCAAATCAAACCAGTGTAAATGAATGTCCGTAACTATGAATTTGTAACTGTTACAACTGAAATGTTTCTAGTCTCTAAATGTGAAGATTCTGTTTTCTCAATGTTTTATGATTAGAGAACGTCTTTGGCTTTTGAACTACTGGTCAGGGAAAGCACTATTGCTGTCTTAGTTATTGAACTCATCTGAGAGTGGCCTAGAAATAGAAGAACTTAAGTCAACCAACATGCTATTGGATGTTTAATAACATTTCTGCAGATGTCAGTCATGTTGATATTTTATGAACCTGTCTGGGAGATAACTTAAAACTCAAAAACTTGGTTATAATCACTCTTCACTTTTGTTAGTGTGTGTTTGGAAGTGGGACACAAAAGTTGTCTCTGTGCTAATTAACAGGACTTTTATTACTTCTAAAAGTAGTACAAACATCCGGTGATATGTACTTGACATGAACGCACAGTCAAGATATCTGCATGAACAACTTGTGTTGTGAAATGTCAGAGAGGGGTAGAAAACAGAACATGCACTTGATATTTTATACAGTGGAAACATTTTATTAAGACGATTCTGTATTGTTTCCTTGTATGAAATTAAATTAAAGATGTCTTATCAGTTTGTTTTCTTAATTAAGACCAGTCGAGAACTTGAAAATATGACCAAAAAAAATGCACATTTCTAAAAAAGATGCAATGTTGAAATGCGGTGCTGAGGTGAGCTAATAGCCGGATTTCACGCAGGCCACACCAGCCTGTAGATTTTGTAAACATTAACTTGTATTCATCTTAAACTTTAACATTAACTGTATTCTCCTGAACAACAGGTGTGACTCTTTAATACGTTAACATCAACAATTAACAATTCTGCCAGTGATGGATAACTCTAACTGGTGGCAATAAACTGATGGGAATAAAAGCGGCAGTTATTTTTAAAGCAAAAATTTAATTCCATGTGAAAATTATGGTGGTGTACAATTGCACAAAAAGAGAACTGACAATAAATTGATATTTTCAATAAAGAGGCCTACTCTCAATAAAGAGGCCTGTTACTATGAGGCGTGATCAGGACTCCACTCTCAAGTTCAGAGGATGTCCATTTCCAAGTAGTTACTGGACAGGATGTTGTCAAACTCTGTGCGAAATTCAGGGTAACAGCTGTATGTGCACGGTACTTCTAGGGTAGCACCACAGGTATGGGCAACAGGCCTTCTGTTTAGTCCAGTTGCAGCATTAAAGCATACCAGAATTTTGTCAACACATATGAGGTTGACAGGAACCAGTGCAGAAACGCAGGATTTTTTCAGCTTTGGTTTGGTCAGCATTTTTCACATAACGTTGGAGATGGTAAAATGTTGCCTGCTCTCTCTGAGACAGCACCATCTTTGTTGTTTAAAAAAGTTGAAACACTCTTTTGCCTGTGGCTTTCTTTGACTCATACAGGGACATCACACTTTCCTTGTCTGATAGTTTCTGCTGTACAAGTGCCATGGGTGTGGAGAAGCAATCAACTATGTATTTTGGCTCTTGCAGAATAGCTTTGTGAGCCATTGTTTCTATGGCAGGTTGCATGCTGTTCTTTGGAGGTATGAAATGGGAACCCATCCTTGTAAAGAGGTCAAGCAAGTCAGGAAGGAGGAAGGTAGTTGAGAAATGATGTCATCAGGACGTCTACATCAACTGAGTCAATGCCATGAATGCAGGCTAAAATGAAAGCCTTTGATAGCCTCACTGGCTTGACACCAAGTTCTAATAATCCTTTCACCCATATCCGTCCAACTGCTTGCCATTCAGCCTCACAGAAATCGGGCCTCAACCTCGGCACTCGCTCTGTTTCCCCTTCACACTGTTCAAGAAATTGTTCCCAGAAAGCAGTGTAAACCTCCCTTGACACTCCAGCATCATCAATAGCCTTTTCATTTACAAAGTCCATCTTTAGAGTCAAATGTATTATGCTGCTGTCCATAAATACCGCCAAAAGATTTTCAACAACCTTAATCCTGCAAATTGATACAGGCCGTGTGCTCTCTGGATTTCCTGGGTTGTCAGGTGAGGTTGATGGGGAAAGCCAGCTGCTTGGATTTGAGGGCAAATCTTGTGGTAGAAGATACAGTCCACTGTCCTGTGAAAAGAACAAAACATCCACAAAACAAAAGAGTGTTTAATCAATGATTTTAGTACGTTTGTATTAAGGTCAAAATAATACAGGATCCTGTTTCCCATGATTCAACACAGCCTAACGGGACATTAAACAAATTATTTAAAAACCAAATTATTAGAGATTATTATCAGGTGACTGACCTACCGCACCTTCAGAAAATGGTATGCTAAAAGGCTCCATTATATCACATGTAAACAGTTATGTAAAATAGTTTAGAGGATGTGTTCAGGGTTGCTTGCGGTGATGCATCTTACCTGTGCAGTTTGCACTGCCTCTCCATGTATGGACTGCACAGCTAGCATAGGCAGGTCAATAGCTGAGGGCAACAGGAGTCCATTCGTCTCAGTGCTGTCTGTCTGAAGAATGAAAGAAACATAATATATTACATGACAGGAGACACTTTGACTCTAAAGTCTATGATGCGATTTTAGACTGTAATTTATAAAAGTCTTTCTAAATTAGTCAACCTATCTTCGAGTTAAAATCAGGAACACTCACGAGATGAGCAAACCTCTAAAAGTCCAGAAACAGAAAAGCATCATAAAATCACAAATCAATTTGTGAGCTCCTGCACAATCCCAGAAATCTAGAAATCAAGTTGTGCATGACATAGTAGTATACATTATAAATAGAAGTTCAGGAAAAATATTTTGATATAGAAATTTGATACACAAAGGGGGAATTTTGAGATTGTGGAAGCAAACATGCCTGACTTAAGAGAGTAGAATGACATATATAAGTAGTAGCAAAAGCAATGGGATGTTAATCAATTGATGAATTATTGAATTATTTGCTATGGCAAAATTAAGCTCTAAATATACAAGGTGTAAACTAAGATTGCAGTGAGTACAATAAGAAACACCCATATTAGTATGTCTATCTCTGTACCCCAAAACGTTCCTGATCTCATCAGATAATTATTACCTGTGTAACAGCCTCACTGTTGATGTAATCCAGTGTGATCACAACTGTCTCATCTCCATCTACAGTGTCATGGTCATCTTCTGGATCCCATACAACTGTATCTGCATCGTCTACTTCTAGAAGCTCTTCAAAAGTATCTGGAGAGATGTGCTCAAGCTCTGTATTGAGACATTAGGAACTGCTCTGGTCAGGTCAATAACTTCAAAGGAGTTAGGGAAATCATTAGAAGGCTGGAGAAAAAAGAAATCCAAATTTCATCATGATCTCTTGTGTTGGTGTCCTGCCCCTGCTCAATGTGAGTTTTTTTCATGTCTGTTGGGGTTCAATGAGAGGGATGTGGTTTTCCTGGACCTTGTGCTGTCACAGTCTCAGATATAGCTCTTTGTTTTTTGGATCTTGGTTGCAACTGGAAATGCAGGTTCTGCAACAAATATAAGACACACTTTCACAATTATTGTCAGCAGTCATTCAATATCATGGAATAGAGGAACATATTTTAGATCAAATGGTGTGCAAAAAAGCACATGGCTCAAAGAAACTAAAACCTGGGAAATGTACAACTTGAGCCTCAGTCTCTGTGATACATTGGCAAAAACATACATGGTATACAGATGTTATTTCTCATTAAGAAAATGTTTCTTTTTGATGAGAAAATAAGTTTTTACCATTGATGGCACACAATCTCTGTGTTTTATGAAATACATGAGAATGACCTTTTGATGACGGTAGTACCTGAAGTTTAATCTTTAAGCAAAATCTCTTTAAATCTGACACTACTTGTTATTACTTTATAACAAATATTGTTCCCACTGTCACAGACCTGTTCGCTTATGTCACTGTCAGGTGACTGTCTATGATCCAGCAGATCTGGAACCAAATCATCTGCTTCAAGGTGAGATCCATCCTCAGTCAACTGTGAATGTGCTCCCTCAGTGATGCTGACTGCTGATGATGAATCTTCAAAACAGTCATCCTCTTCAGCTGACGACTGATCTGTTGGAGGTCCTTCTTCATTTGTGCAAATGTAAAATCTAAGCAGCTTCAGTTTGGTTTCTTCATACAGTGTCACTGAAAGGAATCTGCTTTCTTTTAAAATCACAGACCCCAAAAGTAAAGTCATCAGCTTGCCCTTTGGTTGAGTGCCCATTTGGGAAAAATAGCTCCTTTCCTAGCTCCAAAATCTGAGCAACAGTTGTAGTTTTTTCCACAGTTGCATGTCTTGTTCCTCCACCATTGTTGGTTCTCACTTGATGGTATTCATTATTGTAACAATGAAGCCATCCGATTTCAATCTTCCTGTAAGTCTTTTCTGCTGCTGTATTTTTCAGTCTTGCCATCCCCTCACCTGGCTTTTGGAGCACACCTGGTGTACCACACAGCACACCTTTTGTCTTCGATCTCATTTTCTGAGTTTGAATTTTATCTCTTAATCTTTGTATGAGAGTCTCTTTATCAGGGCTGCACATTGTTTGTTGACAGAAGGAAAGGACAGCTACTCTGTCACCATATGAAGTGATATATTTAGCCATTTGCTCATCAGTCATAACAGGAATCACTCCCTTGTCAACCTGCAAGCAGAAAACATAAAATATTGGAAGAAATACTTGAATTTTTTACTTTGAACATGAATTATAAATGTAAAGAAGGAAGGACAGAGAGACCAACGGCCAACGTTAGGGTGTCAATAGACTAGTCACAAATGTACATGTACATCTAAATGTGTTTTCAAGGTTTCGGCTCACTGCTAACATTTAAATAGGATCACTGGCAAGAGTTGCTTCACTAAACTGTATTCTGTGCAAAGTTTTTACGTTTAGGCATCACTCGGACTAGCAAGACCAAAGCCTACCTCTTAAAGCCATTTGAGGCACATCACACTATGCCTATTAATCTCTCGTTAGTATCATTCAGAAGTACAGTTTCGTGATAGACGTATTTAACTAGACCAGCCAACGTGCGTTTCATGGCATCCATGGTTACCATGGTAACCACTTTTCTGGCGTAAAAACACTAATAGCTCGATTTACCTCAAAGTGTATAACGTATCAACATCAACATCTGTAACTCTAAAGACATGGTTGGACTGGCACAACTTCACGTTAGTTTCTAGCGTTATTCCAAGCTCTGTGTTGTAACTCTGACGTTACTGAATTAATTATGTACCTACCTTGTCTCTTTTCATGTGCATGATGTCCGCTTGAGGGACCTCTCTTGACTGCAGGAACTGTTCCAAATCCTCCTCCATGACTCCTTCTATTTGATTCCCAAATCGCCAAGCAGCCAGTCGATTAACAGTCTTCTGTATTTTTGCGAGATCTCGCAAAGGGTTTTGCGAGATCTCGCAAAAGTGCATCTTTTTTTTTTTTCAACCTTATTTTTTTTCCTTCCATGTCCCTTTAGGGGCTCCGTACTTTTTACATTATAAACGCTGTGAAGCTACCACCAGTGGTGTCCGTGGTGGGGCATGAATAGTGATCCCTCATCACATATTATGGTTGATTTTGAGATGACTTTAAGGAACTAATTTCATTATGAAAATTGATTCACAAGTCAAGGACAAAGAGTTCTTGATAGGGTTGTTGACCATGGCAAAGCAGCACCCCACAGAAGTTCTTAAGGAAATGACACTCATATGTCATAAGTGTTTATCAGTTAAATAATACATACATATGGTTCATAACATATGGTTCAAGTCTAAAGCTGCGTTCACACAGGCAGGTGGGAGATGCGAAAATGCAGCAACTCTACATTCAAAATCAATGGAAATGGCACGATGACACACAAATGTAAATTTAAATCAATGACGTGGCGCGATGCAAGTGTCTAGTGCGGTGCGAATCATGTATTACTCAAATCTAGCATCTGGCACAGCACGAATGATGACAATTGATTGTCTTAAGTGGCGTGAATGAAGTGTCAGGACTGGTGTGAATGAAGTTGGAGAAATTGAACTTTTCAGATGGCATCACGCCACATCATCAGTAAGAGACAGGATTATCTTGAAGTCACAGTTTGAGCAGATGCATGGAGGATACATATTGTTATACATAGTATAACAATATACAGTACATATATTATATTGTATATAGTACTATATATAGTATATATACTATAGTGTATATAGTATATTATATACAGTATATTATATACAGTATATATAATATACTATATGTATTATAGTAGCTATTAATTGTACTCAAATAAGAATATTGTTTAGAAAGATATGACTTGAGTAAAATTTAAAAATTAGGATAATTAATTACTTAAGAGTAAAAAGTAATAAGTGAAAAAGCAACTCGAGTGCTGGGGAACTGAGTAATTAAAAATAACAATACACTAGGAAATTCCAGTGCGATGAAATTTTGAGAGTGCTCTGGGATGTGTTTGCAGCGCTTTGTCTGCCTTTGGATTGCTCACAAGACAGTATTCTGGGAGTGCGTGCATGTATGAGAGAGAGACTGAGTGAGTGAGTGCGTGTGTGTGTGCATGAAATGTGTGTGTGTCTGTGAGGTTATCTGTGCGCAGGCGGCTCTCTGTCAACAGAGGAGCAGACACGAGGCACTTGACCACATGCTCTTTGAGAAGGTGCTGCTGAAAAGCGAAACAACCTATCAACATGCAACTCAGTATATAAACAGACCACAGATTTCTTTATTTTTTTAAATTAAAATGAAGTTCTTAAGTCAAAGTACGGCGACATAGCAAATGTTTGAGGAGTTTCATTTTTCTCATTCATTCTTGTGGGAAAAAACAAAATTGTGGCAAACAAAAGTGGAAAACACTTTGCTCGCCATGCAGGAATACCCTGATGCGATTTGGTGCATGTATCATTTGGATGTGTGTGATCAACCGTTTTTGAGATACGGCCGACCGAAATTTCGCTATAATAAGTGGGAAGAATAAACGTGTTTCGGGGCACGCCGTCGCTGACTTGCGACTGTCGGCAAACGATCAGGAATATGAACAAGTTACATAGAAGTTTTGTTCATGATACTCTCCCGGACGCATTGGTTTATACCAATCCAATTTTTGACCAAGATCCACAAAGAGCAAAAAAATCCCATAAGAAATGAATGGGAAAAACAAGCACCTTCAAAGAAATCACCCATAAACAAACATCTGCTGTAAAGCCAAATGTTGTCGTAGAAACGCAGCTACAGTGGGGAGAGGCCGACTGTCAGAGTGTAGGATCGCTGAAAAATCAGCTTTCATTTTTCTTTTTTCATGCTGCTCACAACCACACCGTTATCTAATGCATGTATTCGTTTTGGGAAAGGAAATTTATTATAAACTATTATAAATTATTTGATTAAAAAATGTTTTCCTCTGCTTGGTCTAAGTAAATGTAACTGACTACTAGAAGACTACTACTAAAAAAACTACAATTTTCTAAAATTTCTTTTAGAGTTTCTGAAAGCCAGAAAGTTGTCGTTTGAAATGACTTTAGTTTTGTGTCTGTGATCTGCTTTTTTTCTACAATTTTTTTTTTTACAAAATTAAACCACTGAACTATGAACTACTATGTTTTGTTTTTCACAATTTTGTAGTTTGCTTGAGCGACATTAGATGGGTACGTTTCCATTAAAGAGTTCGCCATCAGTTTTACCCAATTACCTGGATGCTTTCAGTTAGCGCTCTGTCCACTGAGAGCAAGTATGTGGTGTTTTGCTCCTGTCATGATTATGCTTTGTTTCAATGTCAGACATGATTTAA
Organism: Karalla daura; assembly: GCA_029224185.1. Taxonomy (NCBI): domain Eukaryota; kingdom Metazoa; phylum Chordata; class Actinopteri; order Chaetodontiformes; family Leiognathidae; genus Karalla; species Karalla daura. The sequence continues at coordinate 1,003,297 of CM055196.1, forward strand.
AATATGTGTATGGCTACTAAATGAAAATCATGAACAGTCTGTGGTGTGTTTTACCACGAGAACTTGGAACGTGTTGCGTGTGTGTGTGTGTTTGTGTGTGCTTGCTAGCAGGGGCCTGCAGAGTTTTGTGAACGGCATGTCACAGACTTATTTCATTTTTTTCATCATACAGATGTGATCATTTCCTGTCAAATAAACCGTCGAAAGCCAATGACCTGTATTTCCTTCAATCAATTCAACACAACGCAGAACACTGAGAAGCTAACAGATCTACATCCAGATAGACATTAACCCAAAAGACACTCCTGTTACACACTCACACTCTTACACACTTACACACTCTTTCAACATTTGTTTTTGATTCAAATATTTGATGACAGAAGGTGTATAAGTAGTTAGCCTTGGACAGAAATAACAATTAGACAGAGATGTTCTGAGCTGTAATACTATTTACTATGTAAAATAGAAGAGGATGCCTACTCTCTATCCATACCAGATGAGGATGCAAACTGTCCTCTCCAGTAAATTCTAGATTCTATGCTGACAAATGTAATGCAAATTGATGATCTAATTTCCATTTGAAAGCAAAATGCCTCCTCTTCTCCCCATAAGGGATACATAGGGATAATAGGCAATGGGTCCAACCAGGATTCAGGTTTAATAAGTGCCCCTCTCTCTGCAGATGTATCAGTGAGCCTATTGTCCCTATTGGTCACAACCTGTGGCCTGGCTCTCTTCAGCGTCTCCCTCTTTGTCTTATGGAAGTTATGCTGGGTACCACTGAGTGGCCGTTTCCTGCCAGATGTCTCCAAGGGGATGCAGTTTCTGGTTGGGGACCAGCAGCCTGTCCTTATAGAGGTAAGTAGGAGCGGCTCACATGTTTACACATGCAGAAATGGTATTTATCTTGCAAAATCCCTGACATCTATGTCACATTATGTAAAACACCATAAAACACTAAGAACAGAAGTGGTAGTAGGCACCACTATGGGATTTATGAGTGACAACTAAGAAACCAATTACAAGACATTTGTAATGTATCATTAAACTTCAAGTGGAGCTGTACATGTTTTATATGTATTTCACCAATACGAGATAAAAATATCTTTTCTTCAAAAGAAATTTACAATGAGCTGTAAGCACTGATGTCTGCTGTGCAGGTGGATGGGGATGAGAGGGAATACAGCGAAGATGGCTGTGTTAAGGAGCCCTTTGGTCCCCCCTGTGCTACTGCTGTCCCTGAGTCGGCCCTGAAGATAAGCCAAACCTCCCCTGATATCCCATTGGAGATCCACACAAAGGTGGAGAAGAACAATGTTCACACTCTGGCTCGGGACCGGGTTCAGAGACAGATCACTGAGCCCACCTCATCTGTGCGGTAAGTACATTGACCCAACAGCTGATACCCAACCTCTGCTGCTGGTGGGTCAAATGCAGATGGGCAGTCACACACATATGAATCCCTCTGGGCCCAGAGATAGTTTGACAACATGCTTTAAAGCATCATATCGAAGGGTCATGTAATGTTTGCATTTAAAGATTTAATTTCGCTTGAAATGTCCAAACCTTATATTCTGTTGCAGGCACAATTCGCTCCGTCGTCAGATTAACTTGTCCAATCCAGACTTTAGCCCTGCTCAGTTCCAGCGACAGGAGTCTTTATCAGGTTTGGGTCGGATCAAGCCAGAGCTCTACAAGCAACGCTCAGTGGACACAGAGGATGGCCGTCGTATTGATAGCTGCGGACGTATCAGCTTCGTCCTCAAATTTGACTTTGACCTGGAGCAATTGATTGTGAAGATCCACAAGGCCCAGGACCTTCCTGCCAAGGACTTCTCAGGGACATCCGACCCATACATCAAGATCTACCTGCTGCCTGACCGCAAAACCAAGCACCAAACCAAGGTGCACCGCAAGACTCTCAACCCTGTCTTCGATGAGTTGTTCCTCTTTCCTGTAGCATACGCTGAGCTGTGTAGCCGCAAGCTGCACTTCAGTGTTTACGACTTTGACAGGTTTTCTCGACATGATTTGATTGGCCAAGTGGTGGTGGACAACTTCCTGGATTTTGCCGACTTCCCTGGGGAGACCAAACTATGCCGGGACATACAATATGTTACCTCGGTGAGATACCAACTTTCATCATTTTTCATGAAATTATTTATCTGTCTTTTTCTTTTTTAATCCATGAGGCTGACACGTTATGGGTTATATTTGTGTCACTTATCACCATGATGGTGACTGGATTAGTTCTTTTATCGTAAGTCTATATAACAGGCTTTTACAACCATATTTATCCTTTTACACACATTCGTACAGGTAGGTAAGGTCTACCTATTTTTTCAAGCACAATTACACATTATGATTTTGGGGCTCATTATCGTTCCTAAGCATACGTAGGTAGCATAGGTTATAATTTTTCAGTCTGGCAAGAGTATATATAAACAATCAAAGGAGTGAGACAAAAAAAGCAAGAATAAAAGCTCTGTTACTACAGCAGCAATGAACACATCATCCACCCTCCAAGTAGAACTAACCTATGGCTTTCCAAGGAAAAGTCATAGAAATATATATAGACACAGTTTTAATGTTTAATGAAAGCAGAAGGAAACACATGGGTATAGTGACCCAGATCCACACAGACATAACACGGAGGTTGATTTGAGAGACATATAGCAACACTGTCTATTTTACATTATTCACTTTGCAATATATACTGTACAGCTATGTAACTCAGTAAAGAAGTTAGATAATGCTACCAGGGAATCCCTCATGGGATCCCTCATGTATCCAATATGTGTAACTCAGTAAAGAAGTTAGATTATGCTACCAGGGAATCCCTCATGGGATTCCTCATCTGTTTTGTTGAGTTAGTCTCTTGTGGTTTATAGTACCATGGAAACTCTTTATCCACATGTGTAAGCAAATCAGTAGACAATTGACAGTGGTGACAACCATGAATACATTTAATGACTTTTAACAAACAGGAATAAATGATTGTCACAAATCATCAGGTGCAGATGTATCAAGTACTGTAATTCCTCTAGTGATTTTATGCATTTATACAGGTTTCTAACATTCAAAGCATTCAACCATTTCTAAATATGCTAAAAAATGAATTTGAAAAATGAATTGAAGCAGTTATGTTTAGCTGCAATGACCAGTGAACCAAAACTAACCCTGAAGGTCAGAGTTACAGTAACAGCATATAGTAATATTGTGTGGCCACAACCACAATCAAAATTATGTGATCAGATCTTATTGTGATCAGATTTTGTGCCATACACCTTAAAACACTTTTCACTTGTTATTGCCATGAAGCTATAATTTCAAGGCTGGTTGCAAGTGTGCAAGTGTGCATCAGTGTATTATTTTATATTCATAATGAGTGAAAACACATGTTATGTTATGTACATCAAGCTCATAGACATGTTTACTGAAATCTTATCAGTGTTTCTTACCTTTTTTTTGTTACATTGCTTGGGAGAGAATACTGTATGCAAATCAGATTTTTACATATGAATTTGAATTAGTTGTTAATTAGTATTATTAATTATTTCTGATTGATTATTCCATCCATAAATTGCGTCCCCATGGTTGAATTTATGTTAAGTTGATATGTTATCTAAAGGCAAGATCCTTGAAGGGGTAAAGTTTGGGGAGGGGCATGCTAGCGGGTGACAAATTTGTCCGTATGCATAGTTTTAGAACTGCTGTAATTGTCCGATGTTTACAATGGTAACTGAACACAACATAGTAACCCTAACCCTGTGATGTAACACACAACCCTGAATATGCAAGCATTTAACAATAGTAGCTAAACAAATATCCAGAATCATTTGGACTAAATACAGGAAAACACCAAGAAAAAAGCTGAAAATTCTTGACACCAAAGGTACAAGCTGCCAAGAAAATGGAAACACAAACTTAAACAAGGACAAATTAAATGAAAATGTGAATTCCACTGATATATTTGGAATAGGTTTAGTTTCCTACATGTCTCAGAGGCATCCCTCTGTTTCATATGTCATCAGGAAACACAAGTTAACTTGAAATGAATAGGATAGATATATAGTATATAATATATAGACACTGCTGACAAATAACTGCAGAACAGTTGAATCCTATCCTTCAAAACAATATTCTGTGCTAGGTTACATTCTTAATCCTTCCAAGATTCAAGGTGCCCTCTTCTTCATAGCGCACTATAACTATCACACTTTTATACATTTACAGCCTGATTTACTAAAGCTTTACGTCTATAAAAACGTGTGCAAACTCGATGTCACCTGCAAAAAAAAGCTGATCTACTAATGGTGTGTACTGTAGACTGCGTCTTCGAAGTGAGCAAAACAGCACGCGCTGACCATTTAGCACCTTGGCCTTAATGCATATGCAATATGAGGACTTCCTGCTCCTGTGCACAAAGTACTGGGGGGGAATATGCAGATTGAAAATATTAGCACACGCAAACACAAGGAAACCCGGACCCTATTATGGTGACTATTATTGTGGCTAAATTTAACATGTCTTAATTTTGATTCAGAGTTATTTACTGTGAGCTGTTTATGGTGCGTTTTTTTTTTTTTTTTCATTCAAAAAAAGAGAAAGGGTACAGGGAAATTAGATGTTATGTATGGCAAACCTGATTAAACATTTTTCAAGGATAAACAGAAGAAAATCTGAAACCCAAACAAACTATTAAAAACCGCGTCAATATGACATCTCTGTGGCTCCATTTTCTTGGTTGTTTTTTTGCACCAAACACATAATTAACAGCAGTTTTACGCAGCATATATGCGTACTGGTCCTGCACTCTCCGGTCCTCCATCTTCCGTTCCTGTCTGCTCCAGTCACTCAGCTCTTCGAAGCTGATCGAAGAACTGGCCACTGCCTGCACCACAACTTCCACTCCTCTAGTCAGTGACTATATGGCCATCGTTAGACCAGACATGGAGCTGACCAGCTGCCTGGTGTGCGCAGCAATGTCTCGAGTGTCCCACTGGAGCGCACAAGCCATACTGGCCAGGCTGGCCATGCTGGCCGCCTCTCGCACCTCTTATGCAATCTCTAGGTAGCCCGTGGTAGCAAACTTTTTACTTTCTTCGGCCAGATGTGTTTGCCCCAGCCACAAGGATTTCCAACTCCAGGGAATCATATTTATTCTTGTGCTTCCCTCTGCACTCTCTATGATGGAAAGGCTAACAGCAGGCAAACTCCTCATTTACATATTGTTGTTTGCACCTGTTGTCACTGCAACAATTTCCTTTTGTAGGTCACCCACAAAATGCATGCAAACCATGAGCGTAAAATCTTACCAGGAGCACACAACTTAAATCAGGCCCTTAATGTTGATATTTGTGCATATGCCCCAGTATTTTAGATCTGGGGCCCGTTTCACAAAAATAGGATAAGGGATTAAGCCGGGATATCTTGGTTATCCTGGCTCAACTTACCCGTGATCCATACACGGGGCAGTAGGATATGTTATGATATAAGTTATTATGGAGATTTATTCTGTGGAGCTAGCCTGCTCCAGACCAGGCTAAGTTCTAGAATCTATTTAATCAATTATCTCAGTCAGCAGGCACCAAAGGGAAACCAATAGCTATTCCTCTGCCTACTAACTAGTCCCACTGTCATTATTTAAATGTTTGTGATCAATAATTTCAATAATTTTTGATAAATTATTTTAGTATCATTACATAAAGTACAGTTTTCAATAGACAGCGTGTGTGTATATATGAATATGAATATGCATATGACTGGGTATCAATATGAATATGAATATGAATATAAATAAATATTAGGGCCCAGTCTTTGAGAATAATGTCATACAGGAAAATAAAGTCATAGTATTGTAACCTATTGTTTTAGACAGGAAGAGCTGTTAAAATGAAGAATCTTTATGGATACCCTTTTCTTTCTTTCTTTATTAGCATAATTAATTGATAATAAAGTAAATTATTTCAATTGTTATCTAAATTATTCATTATTCTTTATTTGTGCTTTTTAATCAAAATTTTCCTCAGCACATAGTAGACACATAATATGAAAAGGCACATCTAAGGTATATCTAAATAAATTATATCGCACCTCTTCCATCTTTCCAGAGGGGAGGGACATAAACAGTTTGTGTCCTGGGTGAGTGGGGTCTGCAGCTATACAACTGGCCCTCCTTTGGACTCAGCTGTAAGGGATGAAATGAGGGCTGTGGAGCATTTTGTGGAATTGTAGTTCAGTATAGGTTTCAGAGACAAATAAATACTTAATCTTTTGGTACATCAGCATCACATTGTCATGAATATCAGAACTTTTAAAATAATATGCAAGGAATGCCAGTCTTATAAATGTATTACTTTCTTTCTTCCTCAATGTGGCCCTAATACTCCGTCATATAAAATACACATCCCATATAAATATAAATACACATTATGTGACATGATGTTCTTTTATTGAGTAAGAGTAAAACAACACAGCTCCTTTCAAAACTGAAGTCACACAGTGACTGTTCAAGATAGAAAGCACAGAATCAAATACACATTCAAATGGTCTGTATATAAAACACCCTGCATGTCTGCACACTGAAATAAATGCAGGAAAAATCTATTCACATCAAATGAATGGATGCAGTAGCCTCCCGGCAAAAGTATTGGAACAGCAAAGCAAATTCCCTTTTGTTCACTGAAGACATTTGGGTTTAAGTGGTGTCTCCTGACACCACACACATACCCCCAGGAAGCACAGTAGGCCTGCAATCATGCCTATGCCATGGCCAGGCCAGAGTTGAAATGACCTTAGGCCTCCTCAGGGCACGCTTTCGGTGTCTTCAAAAATTGAGGGTCAGACCTTTGAGGGCATGTGACATTACTTGTGCTGTCCTCCACAATGTGCCTTGCCTGAAGAATGAGAGGGCCCCAAATATGTGTTAAATTATTTTAGTTAATATGCATGCTGTGAATTTTAGTTAGATATTTACTGCAGTGGCAGAGGAATTTGTGTTTTTGTATTTTAATTTAATTTAAATTGTCTTGGCTTCTTATGATTGTGCTGTATACTGTGTATAGTTCCCTCCAAAAGTATTGGAACAGCAAGGCAAATTCCCTTGTTTTTGTTGTTCACTGAAGACATTTGGATTTAAGATCAAAAGGAGAATGAGACAAGAGTTCAGAATGTCAGCTTTTATTTCCTGGCATTTACATCTACATGTGTTAAACAACTTAGGATATACCACCACCTGCATTACATCACAACATTTTTAGGTGAGCAAAAGTAAAGGAACGTAAAGTACATAACATCTAATATCTGGTGCCATTAACCCTTGCTTTCATTAACTGCCTCAAGCCTGAGTGAGTTTGTATGCTTCGGTTCATAGGCATTTCCTTTCTTTCTCCACACTTTGGCCTTTCCATCACTTTGGAAGAGATTAATCTTGGTTTCATCAGTGAAAGACTGTGTTCCAGAACTTTTGCGGCTTATCTCTGTCGGTCTTTGCAAATATCAATCTGGCCGACTGATTCTTACTGCTGATGAGTGGTTTGCATTTTCTCCTAAAGACAGCTCTCTGGTCTTCATGTTGGCTTATCTTTATAGGTTTAAACCAAGGACAAAAAAAACAAGGCATGCAAGGCATCAACCTTATAGGCAACACCTGGTCAACAAGAAACACGCTCTACGGAGCGCTCAAAGGTTGCTTATCATCAGCCTCCTGTCCGGACGAGCCACGCAGTGGGCGGCAGCGGCGTGGGAGGGTCGTCCCCAGCTCTGCGCTTCGTATGAGGGGTTCGTGGCTGAAATGCAAGCAGTTTTCGACCATCCGGTGCACAGAAAGGAGGCAGCCAGTCGACTTCTCTCCCTCTGTCAAGGCTCTAGATCTGTGGCCGATCACACCTTTGAGTTTTCCACCCTGGCGATCGAGAGTGGGTGGGATCAAGCGATGCTGCAAAGTGTGTTTCTGCGTCCTGAGTGACGACTTAAAGGATGAGCTGGCTGCACGAGACGAAACTGAGTCCCTCCCAGAGTTAATAGAGATCACTAGGCGCCTGGACAACCGCCTGCGGGAGAGACGTCGCGAACGGGGCGCCTCCCGTACTTCCTCCCACCTCCGGTTCGAGGTGCTGTTTCCGTCCTTGCCTTCCTCTCTCAGGCTGGAGCCACCACTTCCCCTACTCCCAGACCTGCCATGAGCCTTCCTCCCTCAGTTCTGCCTGCAGAGGAGCCTATGCAGCTGGGGCGCGCCAGGTTAACACCAGCTGAGCGACAGCGACGTTTCCAGGAGCGGCTCTGCTTGTACTGCGGGTTGCCAGGTCATGTTCGCCAGAACTGTCCCTCACTCCAAAAAGCCTAGGCTCGCCTGTGGGAGGGAGTGCCAGGTGAGCCAGGAACAAACTCCCAAATGTAGTTCCCTACGCAGTCAGCTTTCGGCTGTGCTCCGGTGGGACTCAAAACAGGTTGCTATAAAGCCTCTTGTGGACTCCGGAGCGGATAAGAATTTTATTGCTGCCACATTTCTGTTGTTCCGTTGCCTGAGCCTCAAAGTGTTTTTGCCTTAGATGGCAGATAATTCGCAGTCATAACCCACTATACTGTTAGCCTCTCTCTGCTAATTTCAGGTAATCACAGTGAGGCTATTCGTTTTTTTGTTTTACCTAAATTGGATCTCCGTAACGCTTACCACCTCGTTCGGATCCGTGAAGGAGATGAGTGGAAAACCGCCTTTAACACGCCCCTCAGTCACTTTGAGTGCCTGGTCATGCCATTTGGGTTAATGAATGCACCTGCTGTTTTTCAAGCTTCAGTTAATGACGTTCTTCGAGACATGCTCAACCGTTTTGTTTTTGTTTATTTAGACGATATGTTAGTTTTTTCACACTCTGTGGATGAGCACATTGAGCATGTCAGGCTAGTGCTACAGTGGCTTTTGGTTAACAAGCTTTTTGTGAAGGTAGAGAAGTGTGACTTCTACGTTCCTTCAGTTTCTTTTCTTGGTTTCATCATTGAACAGGGGCAGAGTCGTTGGAACCTTGGCTGACCCAGCCAAGGTTCGGGCAGTGGTTGAGTGGCCTGTACCTGACAACCGTAAACAGTTACAGCGATTCCTAGGGTTCGCTAACTTTTACCGGCGTTTTATCAGGGGTTTTAGTAAGGTCGCGACTCCTCTAACCACCCTCACTTCCACTGCTCGCCCGTTCGTTTGGTCGGCCGAGGCTTCCCAGGCTTTTAACCAGCTTAAGTCACTGTTCGCCACGGCACCTGTTCTTATTCACCTGGACTCAACCAAATAGTTTGTGGTCAAAGTGGACACATCTGACTCTGGGGCAGCACTCTCCCAGTACAAGGGGAATAAGTTACATCCCTGTGCTTTTTTTTCTTGTCGTCTCTCGCCGGCTGAACAAAATTATGATGTTGGCAATCGTGAGCTTTTAGCTGTGGCTTTAGCCTTGGAGGAGTGGAGGCACTGGCTGGAGAAGGCAGAGCTTCTGTTTGTGGTCTGGACTGACCACAAGAACCTGGCGTACCTCCAGAGTGCAATTCGCGACAGGCTAGGTGGGCACTTTTTCTGGGCAGGTTTAATTTTTCACTGTGTTACAGGCCTGGCTGCGTAACCTCAAACCAGACACCCTTTCCCGCCAAGCAGACAGTAATCCAGAGAACACCCCTCCGGAGACCATTCTTCCTGCCAGCGGCTTCGTGGGCGCAGTTCACTGGGAGGTGGAGCAACAAGTGAGGGAGGCCCTCTCCAGGGACCCTGGACCAGGAGGTGGACCAGCTAACCGTCAGTTCGTTCCTGAAGTAATCCGGTCTCAAGTGTTGCAGTGGGGACTCTCCCAACCTTGCCTGTCATTCCGCAGCTACACGCACGTTGAGTTTGATCCGTCAACGGTTTTGGTGGCTGACGATATCCCGGGACACCCGTCAGTTCGTGGCTGCTTGCTCTGTCTGTGCCTGTGGGAAGACCTCTCGCCAACCCCCCGCGGGCCTGCTGAACCCTCTTCCCATTCCCACTTGACCTTGGTCACATATCGCTGTTGACTTTGTTACCGGCTTACCTCCCTCCGACGGTAATAACCACTGTTCTTACTATTGTTTCTCTAAGGCAGTGCACTTTGTTCCTCTCCCCAAACTCCCCTCAGCCTTGGAAACAGCTCAACTCCTGGTACCCCATGTTTTCCATCTCCACGGCATCCCGGAGGAGATTGTTTCTGATCGCGGGCCTCAGTTTTCTTCCCAGGTCTGGCAATCCTTCTGTGGCTCGCTCGGAACAGGGGACAGTTTGTTGTCCGGTTTCCATCCTCAAACCAACGGTCAGACGGAGAGGGCAAATCAAGATCTGGAAGCCACACTTCGCTGCGTGTGTGCTTGTAATCCGTTCTCCTGGAGCAGGCAGCTGCCGTGGGTCGAGTATGCCCACAACTCCCTCACCTCCTCAGCTACGGGTATGTCACCTTTCATGGCAATGAAGGGTTTCCAACCACCACTTTTTCCTGCCCAGGAGCACAAAGTTGCGGTCCCATCAGTTCAACACCATTTGCGGAGAATTCGGAGGGTGTGGAAAGAGGCTCGGGCAGCTTTGCTCAGGTCATCGGCCAGAAATCGGCGGCTGGCTGATCGCCACCGCTCACCAGTCCCCAACTACCAGCCTGGCCAGATGGTGTGGCTGTCTACCAAAGACCTTCCCCCCCTTCAAGTCGAGTCCCGCAAGTTGGCTCCCCGTTATATTGGTCCTTTGGTCTCCTTGCTGAAACCTGTTTTCTCCAGTTCATTTTTTTTCTCGTTTATGTCAGCATTTTCAGGATGACTGAAGAATAAATTATTCAAACATATTGCCTAACCAGCAATGCCATCTTGGAGCTGCTGAATGACACACAACAGATCTGGAGCCAACAACAAAGAGGAGTCATGCAATACCTGCCATGACCAACTGTCTGGCTGCTCTCCATTTCTTTGCATCTGTGTCATTCCAGCACATGGTTGCTATTTCTGCTGGGGTGTCACAAAGTAGTTTATCAGGGATGCTCTCAGATGTGTTAAATGCGATGCTACGCAGAATGGGAAGGCACATCAAATTTCCATCCACATCGGAAACACTGAATGAAACATTCAACAGTGAAACAACAGTTTTTACACGTTTGCTCACTTCCCAAAAGTAACCAGCACGGTTGATTGTACTCATGTGCAAATTGTACCCCCCTCAAAGACTAAGCATGTTTACAGGAAACACGAGTCGTGAGTCGTTTATGACTCTGGAGGAGTTATCACGAATGTGGCAAAATATCCTGGGTTGGTGCATGACTCATTCATCATGAGAAACAGCACTATATTTTCAAAGTTGAGAGATAGCCGGTATAGTGATGGCTGGCTGTTGGGCAGGTATAATCTAATTCTATTTCCTACACTATATAAATATTTTCTCTTACTGATTATGCCTTATGTGTAAATTATGTATTTTCATGTATTCCAAAGCTGACGGTCTGTTGTATTATCCACAACATCACAGTACACCATGGATTGGAGCAGGACGCCAATGAAGTTGAGGCGGAGAAAAACCAACCTCAAGTCATGCAAGCGCATGCAACACTGCAGGAATGCAGAGTTGAGAAAATTTGATGAAATCATTTTCTGTGAGCTGTTTACAATGTGTTTTATTTTCATTGAAAAAAAATAAGGATAGAGGGGATACACAAGCTATACTGGCCACTGCTTGCGCCTCTTGGGCAATTGCTGGCAGCCCTTGGTCAGCTGCAGCAGACTGCTTCCTTTGTTCTGCCAGCAACATGTTGTCAATGTCTAACATCGGAGGCAGGCTTTGATGCCCCACATTAGGTGGTGTGGGCTGATTTGTGGAGCAAGGTGGAGATGGCATTGGTGACATCTTAAAATAAGAGACATTTTCATTAGTAAAACTGTTAAGGCTATTTTAATTAATTAAACATTGTTACAGGCTGCACATTTACTTATGATCTGGAATTTACATATCGCCTTTGTTGGTGAGCTTTTACTGTGCGTTTATCTGATTGTGCTGTGAACTCTAGTGTCACATTCTTCAACACCACTTATCTGTTCTTCACAGAGGGAAAGCTGGACCCGCTGCTCAGCAGGAGTGAGTGGAATTTATTTTGCCGGCCCTCTGTTTTGTCTTATTTGCAGAGCTTTTATTGGGGTTCAAGCAGTGAAGCTGTGGGAACCCATTGTTTTACTTCGTCGTCTTCTTCTTATTTTTATTATTATTCCGCTTTCTTCCCGAATGGGAGTCTATGGCAGCCTATTGAACCGTCTGGTAAAAAGTTGTGAAATTTGGCACATTGATGAAGCACTGCGTCAACACTAAATTGACTGAGTTATGAGGCGACACTCAATATGTCTAGCGCCACCAACAGGTCAAAGGTCTACATATTGTTCTAAAGGCAAGTTTGTACACGTAACTTTTGAACTGTTTGTCCGATTGTTAAAAACAAGGTACCGTTGGAATCCTTGGACCATTCCGAGTTCAACGCCACGTCACAATGCGCCATGATAAATCTTCCGCCATTTTGGATTTTCTTGAAAGCAAAAAAAAACCTTCATTGCTCGCAAACTTTGTCCAATTCGCACAAACTTGTCACACATTACATTAAGACCAATCCACACATAAGTTACTTATATACGAAATCAGTCACCATAGCAATCCTTGGATCATGCTGAGCTTAATGGACCCTACAATGTCAACCCTGCCATATTTCGGTGGCATATTGGAGTCGTTGAAAGCCAATTAACATTGTCAGCAGCCTAAAATTTGTCCGATTCGCATGAAAATTGGCTCAAACTATCTCCAGACTGATCCACACAAAAGTTATTCAGTGGCTTTTTCAATTTTGAATCTGTTTGCCCCACCACAGCCAATCACATTTGGTGGGTTCGGCACCAAACAGCATGCCAACTCATATCTTGGGCATGCTTTGGTGCAATGAAAGTAAATTTTGTCCCACATTTCAAGACCCTTTCCTGAGTCTGCAAAACCATTTTGGTGTCATTCACCACAAGGGGTCACTGTAATTACACGACTTTGTGTCTTGCCCCACATTGCTTCATGTGTCACCCTTTTTTTTTTTACCATTATGCAGTCTATGGTTCGACGTACGACCTGCTTGGACCCCGTATTGCTGCTTGCATCTATATTCTTTTGTTTGTTTTGTAAGAGATAGCATTTAGATTAGCCCTTGTCATTTTTGATGATAATGGGTTAGTGTTAGGGTTATATTTGTATATGAATGTATTATCACAAGAAAATAGAAAAATGGGAAAATAATAAATAAATACATACATACATACATACATACATACATACATACATACATACATAAATAAGTACATCATCCACTTCATTGAAACTTCTCTGTTGCCTGTCACAGAACTCTGAGGGCTGCCAGGTCTGCAGGACAAACCTCAGTCCGTAGCTTCCAAGACCTACCACCTCCTTTCTATAGTCAAACACCACATCCTGCTCTCCCCACTCTCTGAATTGGGCAAAATGCTCTCCTGGTTTAACTTATATCCAAATAGGTGTTCTTAAAAAAGTTTCCTGGCAAGGGCAAACTTCTTCCTCTCATCCACTCCCCACAGAGGTATACCGAGGGTCAATACTTTTGTGGTCCATAGATGGTGAAACAAACTTAACTGAACACCAGACATCCTCTTCAGAGATTAGCCCCTGTCCTAACTGCTGCTCTCACAAATCTATCTACACTTCTTTTCTTCCTATCTTCTAGTCCTTGCAACAAACACCAGCACTGATGCCGTCTCAATTTCAAGTCACTGTGAAATGAGTAAATGCATAGAACACTAATGCTCTATGCATTATTTATTAACTGAATAATGTTTTTACCTTAGAACCATTCCTGCAGATAAAGGGTATTGTTACAATGTTGTGCCCAACAAAGTGTGTTTTTTTGTGTACACAACCACTCTGAGTTTATCCTCATGCCATAAGTTGTTCAAAAGCCAAGACTCAAGTGCAATGATGCAACTGCTGGAAGCCGTTTGGAGATACAGTCAACAACAGCAGGTACAATCAATCCCACTAACAAAATAAAGTCCTCACAGTGCCTCAGTCCAACAATCAATAACACTCCAACAAAAACAGTCTTATGTTGTTAAGTGAAGCTGCAGAGTGAAGCAGTCTTAGCAGAGCTTAGCCTTGCATACATGTACAGTCTAATGCAAAAGTTTGGGCAGTCCTTACAATTTCCATTATTTTCTTTTATAAACCATTGGATGTTTAGATGTTTGATCAATCAAATTACTGATGGGCTGTTCATGGGATTGGGATAAAGAAAGAAATGGTGAACAGAAGGGCTTGATTCAACAAAAAAAAGAGTAGGTTTATTTCAGAGCAAACTTAAAGAATTGGTCTCCTAGACAAAACTTGTCCTAAAACGGAGGAGCCAGGTAATCACACTAAAAAAGCCAAAAGCACTACAACTAAAATTAAATCTCTAATGCTATCTAACTCTCGAAACCAATTCACTCTCTAAACCCTGCTGTTGGAGCGTCCAGCCTCCGAGCTGCAAGAGGAGTTCTGAGCTAATGTGCTCCACTGCTTTGGTCTATGGTTGCTAGTCTCTGTAGCATGTGCTATCCCCAGCTGCTGCTCTGTTGTCTCCATCATGGATGTATTATTAGCAGTTTCTGACCAAAAAAATGATAGTGTGCAATGGCCTTAAGAGAGGTAGCACATCTACCTCGAGAGGATCCTTTAATACTCCTAGATCTGCAGGGTGTGTCCACCTGGAGAACACATGCACACAGGAAAAGAAGGTACTAACACCACAACATGTACGCAGTACTATTTCAGTCGTGAAACTGGGTTTATTAGTTCAGCAGAAAATGTTCAATATGCATCAACACAAAATCTAAACACAATACTGATATGATGAGAAATTCATTTCAATATTCTGTAGAGCCTTGTTTTGCATATATATAACATAATAGCCTCTAGATGCTTCTTATAGCCACCAATGAGTGTCTGGCAATTGGGTGGGGATCAGTATGGGTGGGGTGGGGAGCTAGTAAGTCAGAACCGATCGTCATGCAAGGGGGTGCTGTTGCAAATGATCAACAAGCAGTCTCTACAATGAGTTCCACCTGTGTGTCTGTTGTCTACCATTTCTTCACTACATTTCTTTAAGTGGAAACTGACAGCTGAAATTGCTGTGATAGCTTTTTGTAGCCTTCCCCATAAACTATGATGTTGATCTGATTTCAGAGCACTTGAGAGTGTTTTGAGGACCCCATGTTGCTATACTTCAGAAGAGATTCAAAAAGAAGAACAATTTATAATTGGCCAACTTAAATACCTTATCTTGGGAGTGGATGGACCTGTTTATCAAGTATAGAACTTAATGAGCTCACCAAACCAATTTGGCATTCTAATTAAGCTCTTACACTCCACCCTCATTTTGTAGTTAATACACCTAAAACAACATGAAAAAATGAAATCATTGTAACTTTTGATCTGCTCTGCCTACACGTATCCATGTCTTGTCAGAAAAAAAACACCCTGAAGTTTCTTTTGAAAGTGTGTGCACCCTTCAACTAAAAAGATTCTCTCTAGAATACAGTATACGCCAGAAACTCGCCACCTAAAGCAGCTAGCCCGTAAATAAGAGAGGAAATGGTACTTGACCAAAAACAACAATATTTTTCAGACCTGGAAAGATAGTCTGAGAATATACAGGCTGGCTCTGTGTAATTCCAGAGCCAGATACTACTCCTCTCTAATTGAGGAAAATAAGCAGCACTGTAGCCAGGCTGACTCAGAGTCATAACTCCACTGAGCACTGTGTTCCCACACACCTCAGCAGTGGCGACTTTATGAACTACTTCAATAACAAAATTACAAAGATTAGAAAACAATTAAGAACCACATAGCATCTACAGCAATTAATCAACCCCCTGTTGCAGCTATTCAGGATACATATGGGGATACAGACAGGTCACTATCTTCATTTGACCTGCATCAGCTGACTACTATCATCTCCTCCTCTAAATCATCGACCTGCCTCCTTGACCCAATTCCTGCTAAGCTGTTAAGGAAGTGCTGCCTTTAATCGCCACCTCTTTAGTTGACCTCATCAACCTGTCCCTAACAACAGGTTATGTTCCTCTTAAGTTCAAAGTTGCAGTAATCAAACCCCTCCTTAAGAAATCGTCCCTTGATCCAGGAACTCTAGCAAACTACAGGCAGATCTCCAATCTTATCTTCATCTCAAAAATCCTTGAGAAAATCATTGCCAACCAGATCTGTGAACACCTTAACAATGGTTTACAATAGTTTGAGTCCTTCCAGTCCGGCTTCAGAATGAATCATAGCACTGAGACTGCACTGGTCTCTGCACTGGTAAAGTCTCTAATGACCCCTTAATGGCGTCTGACCATGGTCTTTTTTCAGTGTTTGTCTTGTTAGATCTCAGTGCTGCTTTTGATACAGTTGACCACCAGATATTACTAAGGAGACTGGAATAGCAACTTGGAATCAGAGGCAATGCTTTAGACTGGTTCAGGTCCTAACTTTCAGATCAATATCAGTTTGTTTGTGTCAATGATAACCAATCTCCATGTACTAAAGTTGGCCACAAGGTTCCACAAGGATCTGTGCTCGGTCCAGTTGTTTTCTCCACAGTTACGCTGACGGCACTCAATTATATCTATCTATCAAGCCGGGTGAGCACAATTGTCTACAGCAGCTTCAGTCCAGCCTTGATGACATTAAGGCCTGGATGACTAATAATTTCCTCCTTCTAAACTATGCCTTTGTTACTTCCAGGCTGGACTGCTGCAAATCCTTACTGGCTGGAAGCTCCAATAGGTTGCTGAGAACTCTGCAGCTCACTCAGAAAGTGGCAGCTCGTGCCCTGACTAAAACTATAAAGAGAGATCATATCTCTCTAGTTCTGGCCTCCTTGCACTGGCTTCCTGTACCATTCAGGATTCAGTTCAAAATCCTTCTCCTTGTCTATAAAGGTCTTCATGGTCTGGCACCCTCTTATATTTCAGACCTGATAAAACCCTATTGCCCCACTAGGACACTCTCCAAGAATCTCTAAGTCTAGATTTGGAGCCAGAACCTTCAGCTACCAAGGCATTCTGCTGTGGAACCATCTCCCCAGTTTCAGTCCGGGAGGATCTCTCTACCTTCAAGAGTAGGTTAAAAAAACCCTCCTTTTTGACAGAGCCTACAGATATACCATCAATCCTAGATAAGCTGCTATAGGTTGAGCCTGCCGGGAGTCCCCGGCACATTGAGCTCTATCTTCTCTGCTCTCTGTGTGGATGTGAATCGGGTTCACGTTCCCTCTAGCTTCTCACTCTTCTCTTGGTCTCTCCCCATCTGTCCTCCACCTCCTCCTCCTCCACCACTTCTTCCTCTCCTTTCCGATTCCGTGACTATGCAGGACTTACATATGGGCCGGGAACTGCGTGTCTCTGGAATGTCTGTGCCTTTTTTCCATCTCAGATTCCATAAATGCTGAGCTGACTCTTCACACTGCGGTTCCTCCAGTTTTCTGTGTAGCCATCAGTACTGTTTTTCTTGTGCCCGCTTGTCCGTCCTGGATGAGCATCCCCTCCTCTGTCTCTCACCCTGAGGTTTCTCCCTTTTTTTCCCCTGTCAGGGTGTTTTCTTGGGAGTTGTTCCTCAGCCTTTGCGAGGGTCTAAGGACAGGGGTTTTTTCACGATGTACACTTTGTTGCTCTCTTTGTAATGTGCCCTGAGATAACAGCTGTTATGAAATGGCACTTAAAACAAATACAGTTGAGTTGAGTTGAGTGTAAGAAACACTCTAGGTGATATAGAGATCTCTAAAGGCCTCTAAAGTCAGTAAAAAGTGTTTTGTTTATGTGAAGATCCATGCACAGCTCTTAAAATGACATTTGGCGACAACAAATGAATTTGATATTTTGAGGCATTAAAGGTAATCTTGCTTTACATTTTTTTATATTTAACTAGAAAATTCCAATGCACTGAAATTTCTACAGTGCTCCTGGATGTGTGCCCGTTGGATTGAGCTTTCGACTTTTGATTGCTCACAAGACACCATTCTGTGAGGGTGTGTGTATATGAGGGAAAGAGAGAGTGTTTGTGTGTCAGTAGTGTGTGTGTGTGTGTGTGTATGTGTGTGTGTGTGTGTGTGTAATTGTGTGTGCATGAAGTGTTTGTGTGTCTGTGTGGTCATCTGTGAACTTGCTGCAGCAGAAGGCTCTCTGTCAGCAGTGGAGGAGGCACAAGGCACTTGACCACATCCTCTTTGACAAGGTGCTGCTTAAAAACAATACAACCTATCAACAGGAAATATGGTACACAGACCACAAGTTTTTTTTTATTTCTGAAATCAAAATTTCAAATAAAAAAAAAGTTTTTAAGTCAAAATTGCATAAGTGCTAAACACTTGGCTTTGGGGAGACAACGCTTGCACCTATTTGGAATATGAGCACACCATCACGCGGGGAGAGTCTCAGGAACACCCTGATGCAATATGGCGCGCGTACTATGAAAACTGTGGCCACAGTCGCAAGTAGAAGTGCAATTCTAACTTTGATGGATTGGATTGATTGTTCGGAAAATGAATGGAGGCTTCTAGAGAGAAGAGGCTGCACTGGTCTGAGGTTTGCCTCAAACGCGCAGGCGCACAGGTTTGTGGCCTGTCTCATATGAAAGCACAAACTTTCCTACAAAACTGGAAAAAAGAATTTGCCTACTGCAGACGGTGTGGCTGCGTGAAAAGAGAAAAAAGTAAATAATGAGACGTGATTTTTCAGCGATCCCACACTCTTAACAGTTGGTCTGTAGCTGCATAAAAAAATCCAGAAGTTTTTGAGATGGTGATGGAGTTTAAATTAAGTTTCTAGGTCAATGTATGTCTTTACAGCTAATGTTTGTGATTTGTTGAATTTGCTCGTTTTTCCCATTTATTTCATATGGGAATTTTTGCACTTTTTGGGCACTGCTGACCGAAAATTTTGCTATGAGAAGATTAAGATGCAGAAGAATACACACGCAGAAGAACAACAGTGCTCCCTCCCGGAGCACTAATAAGTAAGAAGAATAAACACGCACCCTGTCCATGATCCAGGACACCCTGGTGTCGGCCCCAGTTTGTCCGACTTGGAGACCTTACATCTGAGACAGTCGTCAGCAGCACAGGTGCACCACAGGGACGGAGCTATTTCCAGCACTATTTACTCTGTACACCAATGACTTCAGCTACAACTCAGAGACTTGCCACATGTAGAAGTTACGGCAGTTGTGGGATTTATCAGGGATGGACAAGAGGAGGAATACAGGTGCCTTGTGGAGGACTTTGTTGTATGGTGTAAGGCCAACCAGCTGCTGCTGAACACCACTAAAACCAAGGAAATGGTGATAGACTTCAAGATAACCACCCTGCCAATATTGCCTGTTACCATTGATGGGGAGAAGGTGGAGACAGTCAGCACTTAAGGCTCCAGTATGCTTCCGCGCCAGTGTCTGCACCTGTTGCATGGCGCAGATGGAGCCTCCTGCATGCTTCCGCGCCACCTCTGTAATGTTCTGCCCTGCCACAGGGGAGCGGCACAAGTCTCTGCCCCCGAAGTAGACAAAGAAGTGATCGTCTTAAAATAGGCGGACAATCGTTAACATATACAATAGATCCTTCGCTGCTTTAAATGTACAACCAGGAGTCCAGCTGAAGCAGCGTTCCTATTCAAGTTCCTCTTGTCAATGGGGTTTTTTTGGCGCAGGCGCAACCAACGCGCTGTTGTTCACGAGGTTTAAAATTATTCCCTGCACAAATCCGGCTGCATCACCTCCGCAGACACAGAAGCATACTGGGGCCTACAAGTACCTGGGGGTGCAACTGGACAATAAGATGGATTGGTCTTTCAATGTAGATGCATTCTATACTGTAAGAAAGGACAGAGCAGCTCATTTTCTTAATATTCTATTACATTATATGTGCAATGGGCAAATTCAATGCAATATTGATCGTTATTACTTACCTTACTGGATTATCTTGTAATTACTTTGTACATTTAGTTATCTATTACTTATTAATTACTTATTACTGGCTACACTGTGTTTTTTACTTAATATTTATTACATATTATTACTTATTTCATCACTTTTATTTTGTTACTTATTATTAACTTTTGCTACCTATTATATGTGTATTATTATTAGTAATTATTAATATATCAGTATTATCATTGCTATTATTGTTACATGTGTGCAATTGTTTTTGCGTGCAATGTTTTTTTTCTATGTATGCTACTTTGACACCTTAATTTCGTCGGAGATGAATAATCTCTATCTCTATTCTCTCTGATTGACAGTCATGTGCACAGCGTGCATAATGCTGTAATAGTTGGAAAGAGGAGAGCTTCCTGAATGCAGCAGTATTTTGCAGTAATGCTCAGATAAGCCATTGTTTTGATAGTGTATGGGTCCGTGGCCATTTAAAGGAGAAGGGGTTTTGGTCCAGGGGCAGGTCACGAGAGTTAGATGTTAATCATGGATAAGAAGTTACAGTCAAATCAACAAAATGACAAGGGTGTAATTTTGTTTTGATGTGTATGGCACATTTTTGGGGAATTCCTCATTTCACTACTGTAATATTAGTGTCCATCAGTCATTTGATACATTAAAATTGAATTGCTGATCCAAAGAACTAATGGTTTCTAAATGAAAATTATGGAAATTATTAGAGCTGCCCAAACCCTTGCATACGCGTGCAGATATTACCTAGAAAGATGATTTCCTTTTGATTTTCTTTTGGAAAATGATAACGTAGTACATACTGATTGACACAAACAGACACACATCAACAAGACAAAAGCAGGGGATGATAGAAAGAATGAGAAAGGGAGGAAAGACAGAGCTTGTCTTAGTTTTATTTATAGAGAGGTTGCGAGAGAGAGGAGTGTATCCTAAACCTTCTCCTCAGGGAGAAAAGGTGCTTGTATTATATTAGAGAAGATGGACTGTCCACACTCTCATTTTGCTTTATTGGTGCTTTTTAGAGCGGCGATATAATTTCATTGAGGAAGCACTAGTGACCATAATACCAACCACAGGTTTGATTTAAGTGCTTATAATAGAAGTGAGTGCCACTCTATAGTCTAAAAACCTAAACCTAAAGCATGTCTGTGTGAGTGAGTTTGTGCATGTGTGTGTGTAATATTACATGATCTGTTGACGTCTGAGGGGTGTGCTGATCCACTGTGTGTGGTTGTGTGTGTGTGTGTGTGTGTGTGTATGTGTGAGTGTGTGCCTGCTTGTCCAGCGGTGTGTGAATTCAAACTTGATTTCACATATATAGTAACATCATACTCTCACACACACACTACGACTGGATACTCTCTCATAGACACGACAACACCCTCTCACACATACTACTATAATCTCACATAAACACTACAAAATTGTCTCACACATACCACTACACTATATCCTCCCACAAACACTTCTGTACTTGTATATTTGCATAATTATACTAGTGTGTGCGCATGACTATACTGGTATTTGTGAGAGAGAGTTTGATTAAACCGGAAGTGAGTTGGATTGAAACAGATGTGAGTTTGATTTTGTAGGTCCTCATTGGTTTTCTCTGTGATTTGACGGCTATGACCTGCCTTCCCAAACATGATTGACATGAGAAAATGACCGGAGATTCCCTGGAGATTCATTGGAGCTTCAGACCCGGTCCCCGATCTGTGATGTCCATAGACATATACTCATAGACACCGCATTGACTGCTGACACCCACTAGAGCTTGCTTTTAAAATATAATTTCTTTATATGGCCTTTAACTGTGCTTTCCATCTAGTAAGTTATTTCTGACAAAGACAAATTGTCAATATAAATAACTTTATGTGTTTTCATCACTGATAAGACTTTTGGTGATTATGTTGCAGCTGCACTTTTTTTTTTCAAAACAGGGAGCTCTGTTTTAACTTGGTAAGAAAGAGAAAGTGTCCTAATTAATAATCAGTTTTCCCTGCGACCAATTTTGTATGCCTGTCTCATAAACACATCATTCATTCTCAAACCATCATATGTCCATATGTTTCAGAGATGTCAACTGGGAAAAGCATTTGAAATGCGTAAATGTCACGGTCCTGTCTGTTTCTGTCACTGTGGTGAGTTTTGTCCTGTGCTGGGGTTCTGTCTTGTCATTTTCCTGTTTTATTTTGAAAGCCTGACCTTCCTTGTGTCTGCTCACTTGCCCTTCCCTCATGTCCCACCTGAGTCTCGTTCTCCCCTAATCACTGGTGCTTAAAGTCTGTGTCTGCCCTTTGTCTTGTCGCCAATGCATTTGATTTTCATTTTGATTTGGTTGCTTGTCTGTTTCAGCTCTCTTGTGCTCTCTGTTCCTTCTGGTTCTCATTGGTCTTGGTGTTTTCTGGTATTTCAGTTCGGCATTTGTGGATTTCCAGTTCCTAGTGTTTGTATTTCGAGTTCCTAGTGCTTTTCAGTCTTCTAGTGTTTCAAGCTTCTTTGTGGTCCTTTTCCTCATGTTCTCCCTGGGGTAAGCACACATCCTCATGTCTCGTCTGTGTATTTTGTCACCTTAGCTTCTTGAGTTTTTCCATATTTGTATCTTCACTATGGTTTGCCTCTTTTGTTAGTTGAATTCTCTGTATGGTTCCTTTTTAGTTTCTTTATTAAAATCACCATTCACGCATATTATTTGTGTATTGTCGTGCGTTTGGGTCCTCACTTTATTTTTAAATCACGATCAAACTCAGGTTGTGACAGTAAAACTGTCAAGAGGTTGTGGAACAAGGAATATTACCAGTGCTAATGAACCTTTAAGTGTATCAAAATATTCAAAATTAGTTTGCATATTAAAATGGATAACATGACATAACTGTGACAAAGAGCATGCTGATTGATGTGCCACACTGTTGCTGCACACTGCAGGTGTGATTGACAAGGTTTTCATATTTTTACAACCTGGAGCCTCGCAGACATGATCCATATCTGAGGTACCAAGATAAAACATTGTGCCTTCTGTTAAATCTAACCCTTGATTTTGGGGGTTCCTTAGGCTTGAGATAGCAGTTGTATTTTTAACAACTCTTTTGAAACAGAAAAGAAGATCCCTGGAATTCAACCTTTTTCTTTTGACAACATTTTGCTTTAAACAACCTATATATATATATATATATATATATATATATATATATATATATATATTTGTAATATGTAACCTTTATGTACCTTTTAACAGGTTAAATGACAGGTTGTTTTTAGTCACAAATTTTCTTGGTTCTCTGGTGCCAATGTCTCATTAGTGATTTTTTCAATCATCTCTTCATCATCTCTGAAATTGCTAATAACAGGAAACAGCCAACACTAATCTACAAATGATATGTTTGTTGACAGGACAATGTGGACCTGGGAGAGCTGATGTTCTCATTATGCTATCTTCCCACGGCTGGCAGGCTCACCATCACCATAATCAAAGCCAGAAACCTCAAAGCTATGGACATCACTGGAGCCTCTGGTGAGTGATGCCTGGAAGTGTGATGTTCATGCTTAAAGACAGTGTATTCATTTCTTGGTAGATGTTGTATTTGATAACATGGCTTCTATGTCAACACACTTACACATTCTCACCTGTCATATCCACATATGGATCTTGTATGACTCTAGATCCATATGTGAAAGTGTCCTTGATGTGTGATGGGCGGAGGCTCAAGAAGAGGAAGACATCAACCAAGCGAAATACTCTGAACCCAGTGTACAATGAAGCCATTGTGTTTGATGTTCCCCCTGAGAACATTGACCAGATCAGCATGCTCATAGCTGTCATGGACTATGATCGGTATATTGTCATTTACAAATATAATTTTTACTTTACAAGCTGTAATAAGCTGATGCCGGATTGTGGAGTCCCCATTTGTTGTTCTCACTGTCTGTAAGGGTTGGACACAACGAGGTGATTGGTGTGTGCAGAGTGGGCAACGAGGCTGAGAGTCTGGGCCGAGACCACTGGAGTGAGATGATGACGTATCCACGGAAACCCATTGCACATTGGCATCCCCTCATAGAGGTATGGGCTGATTTGTGTATTAGTATAACACAGTAATGTAGATGAATTCATAAAAAAATTGCTAATTAAACTTTAATTTACCCATCTGCTGAAGCACTGGAGGCAGGCACTGCCAAGACCCTGATGGCAACTTAGTAAAGTCTTCATGTTCAATCCCCAGAACAAAAGGGCATTCTCTCCTAAAGCTATGTCAAGGTAGTGACTTAGCTGCAGTGATGGGCCATCATGGCCAGCATGGCCCTCTCTGTTGGCTTAAGATAAGATGAGAGTAAAAAGTACTTGATCCCTTGCTGATTTGTTGGTTTGCTCACAGTAAAGACAAAAACATTCTATACTCTTAATGGTAGATGTGTTCTAACATGGAGAGAGAATATTGAAAAGAAAACCCAGAAAATAACTTCTAAGAATATATTTTGAGTTGTATTTCATTGAGGGAAATAAGTATTTGATCCCTCTACCCAAAAGAAATGAAACAAAAGATATGAGATGATATACATGGTCAAAGCTCTCCCGGAGGTGGGAGTTGAAGACCTCCCTGACGGGGGATTCCACCAGGCATTCCCAGCAGACCCTAACAATGCACTTGGGTGTACCAAGTCTGTCCAGCTTCCTCCCCTGCTAGCAGATCCAACTCACCACCAGGTGCTGATCAGTTGACAGCTCAGCCCCTCTCTTTACCTGAGTGTCCAAGACAGACAGCCGAAGTTCAGATGACAAGGTTGATCATTTACCTGTGGCCTAGGGTGTCCTGTAGCCATGTGCACTGATGGACACCCTTATGCTTGAACATGGTGTTATGGGCAAGCTGTCACTAGCACAGAAGTCCAGTAACAGAACACCAATTGGGTTCAGATCGGGGAGGCCGTTCCTCTCAATCACATCCCTACAGATTACACCGTTTTAACGATAGTTTTAGTTTATTTTGAGCTATTATAGAGAGACCCATCTGTTTCCACAAAGAGCACGCATTAAAGCGAGATGAAAAACTTTCTTTTAGTATGAGGAAATCACCTTTAGAACTAGGTTAATTGTGGGCAGCCTCCAGAGGTGTGCAAAGTAGCCAAATATTGTACTCAAATAATAAAACAGTTAATTTAGAAGTTAAGATAAAAAGTAATCACCCAATGAATTATTCAAATTACAGTAAAAAGGAGTCAGTGAAAACAACTGTTCAAATAATAATATGTTTGAATAGATATTTGTGTGCCTGCGTGTGTTCTATAAACCCGCCAAGTTCCATGCATTTAGGTGAAACTAATAAGTGGGGCTTGCCATTTGAATTTTTCTAGTTGGCACTGTTGCGTAATTCTACCCTGTGGATTTTGATATAAAGTACGAAATTCTTTGCAAGTCCCGATGTGCATGCTTTATTTTTCGAGCATGTTCAGAAGCCCAAAAGGGTCTACTTATTCCGAAAAATCATGATAATAAATATAGCTGCAAGCAGCAATACGGGGTCCAAGTAAGTCGTACGTCAAACCATAGACTGTATATTGGTAAAAAATCAAAGCGTAAAGAGTGACACATGAAGCAATTTGAGGCAAGACACAAAGTCGTGTAATTACAGTCACCCCCTGTGGTGAATGACACCAAATTGATTCTGAGACTCAGGAAAGGGTCTTGAAATGTGGTACAAAATTTGGTTTCATGCACCAAAGCATGTCTGAGATATGAGTTGGCATGCTGTTTGGTGCCTTTCTTGCCAATTTTGAGTGGCTGTAGGGGGAAAACAGATTCATATTTGAAAAAGCCACTGAATAACTTTTGTGTGGATCAGTCTGAAGATAGTCTGAGTTGATTTTCATGCGACTCGGACAAATTTTGCGGTCGCTGACAATGTTAATTGGCTTTCAACAAATTCCAATATGGCACCCGATGAAATATGGCATGATTGACATCATAGGGTCCATTAAGCTCCATTAATGATGACTGATTTTTGAGGATCGGGTATACGGGTCGAAAGTTAAAAGCAACAGATATAGATGAGATATATACAAAATGGCGACTTCGCCGCTGATTTAAATTGGCCATAGCGGCCAAATGGATTCGATGATGGAAACAGCTATAAGTAACTGCGGATTGGTTTCAATGTAATGTGTGACAAGTTTCGTGCGAATTGGACAAAGTTTGCGAGCGATGGAGCTTTTTTTTGTTGCTTTCAACAAAATCCAGAATGGCGGAAGATCTATCAGGGCGCATAGTGACGTCATAGAGTGGTTTGAACTTGGAATGGTCCTAGGATTCCAATGGTACCTTGTTTTTAGAAATCGGACAAACAGTTCAAAAGTTACTGTATGTGCACAAATGTGCCTTTTGAACCATAGGTAGAACTTTGACCTGTTGGTGGCGCTAGACGGTATTGAGTGTCACGGACATGGTCAAATTAATGATGACGCAGTGCTTAAACGATGTACCAAATTTCACACCGTGAAACCGTATGGTTCAATCGGCTGCCATAGACTCCCATTCGGGAAGCTGTGAGCAGGTCCGAGATTTTGCGCTCGTCAGGGTATTGGCAACCGCACGGTTAATATAGGTACTGTCAAAATATTTTTTGAAACATGAAACTTTATTATTGCAGTCACACTTAGTATAATACTGCAATGAAAATGAAATATTGTGCCTGGTTTAGCAAAAATCGTAATTATTGAGTCACTGTGGAGTTTCATTTGCCTATCATATGGCCACTAAATGGAGTTGATCAGGTTCAGAGATGATTGGAGATTTGATTGGTCCCGTGATCTGGTGACGTGACATGGGGGTGTGACCAACTGAATGCTGAATTTTTTTTCAGTTCAGTGTCAGTGTTTAAGAAGTGCACAAGATAAAATTGTTGAGGAGATCTGTTTACTTTGTTATTTGTGCTTTAAATAAATCTGTTGTTTATTATAAAAGACTGATTCATTGCTTGAGTTTGTTGATAAATAAATGAGGCCCTTGAAAATCATTCAGCCCTTGTAGATAGATGGATGGATGGATGGATGGATGGATAGATGGATAGATGGATAGAT
Organism: Karalla daura; assembly: GCA_029224185.1. Taxonomy (NCBI): domain Eukaryota; kingdom Metazoa; phylum Chordata; class Actinopteri; order Chaetodontiformes; family Leiognathidae; genus Karalla; species Karalla daura. Next base: position 1,030,379 of record CM055196.1, read on the forward strand.
GAATAGATAGATAGATAGATAGATAGTGGGGCAATCTTATTACATTGATTCAACACAAAAATATGACCAACAATCCTTATAAATTATGAAAGCAGCATTAAATGTCACATTTTTCTTAGTTTTGTGAATGACTGACTAGAAAGTGAACAAAGAAAACAAAAGGGGAACATATATACTATCGGTGTGAGGCAGGTCCATGTAGTTATGAACCAAACTAGACACATTGAGACTGGAGCTTGGCTCGTTGCAGTAAGTATCAAGTTATTTCATATTTAGGTAATTGACTATTGTAATGGTGACCACCACAACTGTTTTTGTTGAAAGACAACCTCCTCATATTTATAATAATGGAAATCAAAAATGTAAACGGCATAAGTTCCCCCTTCTTGTTAAATATAAAGTGACATAACAGCAATATAGGTAAAACAATTACAGGTTTCCAAAAAAAAACTTGTAATCAGTACCTTCTATTGAAATTTACCTTTTCTTTTACCATAAGTGACTTTTCAATATTTAATCCACGGTAATCAATGCATGGTCGGAGTGAGCCATCCTTCTTAACGAAGAAAAACCCGGCACCAGCAGGAGACAACGACCGAATGAGTCCAGCAGACAGTGCAGCGTCTATGTAGTGCTCCATAGCTTCCCTCTCCAGATCCGACAGGGATAACATCCGACCATGAGGAGGCACCGCTCCCTCCTGTAATTCAATGGCACATTCATAAGCCGGGTGCGGTGGGAGTGACATAGCCTCGGACTTGCTGAACACAGGGTAATAATCTTGATAGACCCTTGATAGACCTTGCACCTCCTCAGGCTTGAACAGAAGGCACACCGGGGGTGAAGGCTACCTTGGCTAATAGGTGACCATCAAGTGCGTGAGCTGGTACAGCTCCCTCAAGATGCTCTAAGTGAACCCCAAGCTGAACAACCAACTCTCTGTCAATGAAGTTAGCTTCAGTTCCTGAATCAACCAGTAAGGCTAACTCAAGTTTAGTACTTGCTGATTAACTACACCGTCAAGTAGAAGGCTATTTGAACTGGGGGTTTCTTTGTATTCTGGCTCATCAGTCCCCCCTGATCTAAGGATGAGCCCTGCCTTTTACTGGACTCGAAGCAGCGTAGTGCCCAGCACCCCCACAGTAGAGACCAAGACCCACCCATCGTCTACATTCCTTCTCCTCCAGACTAATAGTACCTTGACCTAACACCATCGGTTCCGGTTCCAGTTCACCGCTCACTTCCACTTCCGCTGGAAGTCGGTTGCCGACCCAGAAGTGCAGTCGATTAGCACGGCAACTTCGTTGCTCGGCCTTTAATAAAAAAGAAACAGTACAGATACAATAGGTTTCTTGCAACTTCGTTGCTCGGCCCTTAATAAAAAAGAAACAGTACAGATACAATAGGTTCCTTGCAACTTCATTGCTCAGACCCTAGAAAGAAACAGTACCGATACAATAGGTTCCTTGCAACTTTGTTGCTCGGACCGAAAAAAAACCACGAGAGTTTTAATAGGGTTCTCGCAACTTCATTGCTCGGACCCTAAAAAGAAACATAGCAGATATAATAGGTTCCTTGCAACTTCATGGTCTGACCATAAAAAAGAAACAGGAGAGCATGAATAGGGTTTTTGCAACTTCGTTGCTCGGATTCCTACAATAAAAAGAAACACGGCAGTTTTAAGAGGGTTCTTGTTGCTTCGTTGCTGGAACCCTAATTAAGGAGAAGGAAATTATGCAGAGGTCAGTATTTTTTTTATACATATGATGTGTGTACATGTCTAAATAAAACAGTGTCTGAACATGAAGGGGTTTACATGACTATTTTTAGGAGTATTTTCTAAGATTACTGCTCTTATTACAGATACTTCATGAAAAAGGGCAGTTTGTCATCAAGTGGTGCACAGGAAAAAAAATATTGCATTTACTAATATCAACTTTGGAAGTCTGTAGCTTGCACTCCTCTCCATCGTGATGGTGACTGATGACACATCATATGCATTACTGCAGAGGAAGGAAGGACTGACTAACTGTATATGACATGTATGATATGTCAAATGGCATGACACATGACATGCCATTTGCTGCAATTGGATGTTTTTTCTAGGATTACTCATTCCCCATATGATTTATTTTGTTTCTGTTGAAAAGCTTTTATTTACTCTGTTACAGTAAGAATTTCTTCAATGGGACCCAGAATTCCTGGCAGGACCCTTGCCCACCAGTAGCTCTAAGACCATTTCCATAATGTTAAATAATGAAATGAATGAAGGAGAAGGATGAATGGAATTGATCAATGATAGATGCCAGTACCCTTTTGAGATTCAAGTTAACAGAAGTATACTTTCGCTTTTTTTTTTTACATGGAAAGGCACAATTGCAAATCTATTTTATGTAGTCAGTGCAAGCTACCTTTACTTCTACTTACCACAAGGAATAGTCATAGAAAATGTTAAATTGCCTATATAACATGACATCAGTTATCTGTGTAATTACTCTGAGAGGTTCACTTGTTTTGAGCCACACTAAACTGTGTATGCACCCTGAGTTAAAATGTATGTGTACTTTTACAGTAGGTTAAATATAATCTAATGATATGACACACAATTGACACTTCAGATCCAGGTCAGTTGTTTTTCTCCTCCTTTGCCTCCTTTGTTCAGTTCTGTTGTGTTCATTCATCCTTCATTCATTCATTCTTCACAGGATGGTCAGGGTCCTAGACAGTACAACTTTAAGCTTTCCAGTGAGACATTAGCAAGCATGAGTTCAAATACAGTGCACCATTTTGGTTCTGCGTATCTTCAACGTATCTTCACATTTGGTCTAAACTTGCATGTTTTTGCACTGGGGGGAAAACTGAAGAATCCTTAGATAATCCATATGCACATGGGGAGATTATGTTAACTGGGTACAGGGATATAAATAAATATAAAAAAACATTACATTTGTTTGTTGTGTTTGTGTCTAACCTGACTTTGTCTCTCTGCTTCCTCCCTCTCCTATGTCTTTGGTGTGACCCAGTGGGTAGGACAGGGAACAGCAGGAAGTGGAAGCCAAGGAGGATCCACCAATTCCCTGAAGACACCACCATCACCATAAGCGCACACTTACACATACGCACTTGTTTCTATCGCTTGTTGGGCTTTTAAATAGACTTGTAGCCATTTCCTGCGAACGAACTGTCGCCTGACTATAATCACTTCTTGCCTAAACCTCCTTAACAGTCAAACTAACCTTAATCTAACCTTAAAGTCTTCATCCTAAAATTGCTTGATGAATACAATGGCGTCCAAGACTTAGACCTAGAAAATACAGGAAGCACAAACACATTGACACACACACACACAAATGCATAGCCCCAGGGTGGTAGAGTGATGGACCAAGAGATATAAGACAGATAAGCCACATTTCCACTTAAAATTCCAGGAACCTTTAATTTCTGAAACCTTTAGTACCCAAAACTAAATGGCTCCTGTGACTCGCTGTTGTCTGCATTTGCACTGAAGCCCAAAACAAATCAATGAATCCAATCAAATGAATGTCAAAATGTTTGACTGTTAACAGTATTTTAAACATTTATAAACACAACTGCAGTTTAGTAGAGTACATTTGAATACATTTTACTTTTTTTTTAATTTTTCAACATTTCTATGCTGTCGAGATACATTTGTGTATTTTCTGATTTTTGTGTTTTGATAGCCATTTGAAATCTGCCTTTACACGCAAGCTGGCTGTTAGGTGACTGACTGGCTTAGTCAATTTGTGAAGCTATATGACATTTTCATTCACTATTTGAGTGTTCAAGCCCCAGCTTGTGCAATATTTATGTATGAGAATCTGCCCAAATTTCTCAATTAGTCTACTCCCATGTCAGATGATCTTAACTCAAAACACAAGACAGCAGTCCTGATGGTGGTGCTAGCCTAGCATGTAGCTATTGGTTAGGGTAATTGTCAGCAAAATATTACAAGCATTGTAAAACAAGGCAACTAAGGCAACAGTATTGCTAGACTGTGTTGTCCTGCGTTCGATGCTGTTCCTGAGAACGAAGGCCTGTGCCCAAGCATGGCATCTAGCTGGTCCTACCAGCTAGATGACATGCTTGGGCACTTGCCTTCGTCCAAACTCGAACACCTATTGGCACTGCTCTGGTTCTTGTGGTCTTTTATTCTTTTTGTAGCCCTGCTTTAGCTTTTCTAGCTAAAGCAAATTCAAGCTCTCACTGGATCTTGTCTTCTGCAAAACTGCAGAGTAAAGGCTGCAGTTTGTCATCCAACCAACGATGCAGTACTTTCTTACTAGGCTTCAATCTTCCTGAAACAGCTGCAGACTACAAAAATAAAAAATGAACAGTGGGCTTGCAGCTGAAATTACATTCAGTGGAAGCAAGCTCTGAGTACTCATCCAATCAAGATGTCTATGTGTAGACCACACCCCAGGGTTCTTTTGTGGGGGACTTCTTGGAATTAAAATGTTGTTCCTGGTTCCTGTGGTCAAAATGTGCATCGTTTCTGGAACTAGTTCCCGGAACCAGGAACTAGTTCCTGTGGTGGAAATGTGGCCATAGAAATATTAAGATTGTTTGTATGAGGTGTGGCTACAGCAGTGGCCAGCTAAAAGACAAATATAAACTAATATTTATTGATTTTGGCTCAACAAGGCTGTAGTGTAATACTCCTGCTGAAAACGATGAAACTGTACACTTCTTTTACTTCCTCTTGTGTCCTCACAACCAAAAATGCTCAACTACATTCCAGCTGAATTTCGAAAATGAAGCCTTTTTTAATGCATGTATGAATGAATGTATGAAGCTGAGACAGAGGAACTGTGAAGTGTTTTGAAGTGTCTCAATCTGTTCAAATGTAGTTCTGTAAGTAGTGTGACTGTTACTGATTCTCCCTGATATTCATGATTCCCTGACTTAAAAGATAATCCTTGTTTCATATAAAAATATACTATTGGCAGCTCACATTTAAAAAAAGTCATTTTTGGTGGAGCACAAATATAAGGATCTCTAATTTCTGGAGTTACTTTTCTGTAAACCTCACCTCACTCCTGTTATGTTCATAGCGATGCAGGTGGAAAGTGACGTACCACTACCTGCAGTAGGCAATGGGCAAAATTTAATATGCTTGAACACTGAATTGCCACTTATAAAAAATAACATGTTATTTTGGAGCGTAATTAATATAATTAACACATTATACTGACAGCACTAAATGTAATATAATATAATATGCTACAATATAATATCAAATAGCTAAGTGGATACTTGTTGACTAAAAAATCAAGTGCATTAAGATGTCAAAGTCTTTGTCAATCCAGGTGTGAAAGACAAATGGTAATTTCTAAAAGAATATGATATTTGCATGTATATGCTTTCCCTGTCATAGTCAAGAGTCAAACAAAAATCATCAAGTTCAACAAGAGGAACTGAAGTCTCTTCTTGAAGAATTAACAGCAGATAAGCTCCAGTGCAAGATGAGGAGCTGGTTGATTTTCGATGTAATACATGGCATTATGCCAAAATGTAAGCAAAAATTATAAGCTTTAAGTCTGAATCACATTTTTAGCCACAAGAAGTTTCTTGTGGCTCTCTTTTTAACCACTGTTTTCTTTGACTGCTTTCTGCTTTGACTGCTTTCTCTAAAAGTATTCTTACAGCAGCCCGATATTATTGATCACACCCTGTGGTTGATTTATTGGAACACTCTTTGTTCTTTAACTTCAGCTTTTTATGGGTATTGTTTATGACTATGTAATGAGACACTATCACAGTCGAAATTTCTTGTGTTTATTAGTGCAATGCGTGCATCACTGTGTGTATGTGTGTGTGAGTGTGTGTGTGACACTCATAATACTAAAATATAAAGACACACATCCAGAGTTCCTCTTTGCTGGCAGCAGGCATAAAACATTTTTCATTTCTGGATATTCACAGTGGGGCCGAGTTGCAAGACAACATGTCCTTAACCCCTTGATGCGCAACATGGATCAAAAATGACCCGAGTTTTTATTTGTTCTATCTATCAATTTATTTAATGATTGAATATTCCATTTATTCTTTAAAAGTCTTGTTTTTGATTACCACAGATTGTTATTTCCATTTGTCCTTTCATTCTTTATGAACAAAAACAGTTTTTATATGGCTACATCAAATTTACACACATGGGTCAAAAATGACCCATTTATCCAAGTGTAATTTAAAATTTAAATCATTTTTAAAAACTTTAGAAAAAGACTTGAGACTATACAAATAATTTGTTTAAAGTAATTATTTTTGCAGTCAATGGTGCCAAATATTTATGTATTTAATACTATAATAAATAATAATCTTAACAATAAAATTAACAGGTTTATTTTTATTTTATTACACATACCTCTGATAACATAACATGGCCATTGAGCTAAGCTGTAACAGCAGTTTAACAACTTTGCCACCGCTACATGTTCTTCGCGTCAACACGATAACTGGAACACCATTTGGATTTGAATTTTTATATTTGGTAGACAGATTCATCAATCACAGAAGAAGAACTGTTTTGATTTGTAGCCATCTCACACATTTGGGATTGTACGCTTGAGCTTATATTGTCAGCGAGCAGGAACAGGCGGACACCAAACGCGTAGCGTACCAGGCGTTTGAGGGAATGGGGAACGGGGAAGTTAATGCGGAAAATCCGCCGAAGCGGCTCAGGGTTGGGCTGGCAGCGGGTCGGACTTTCCGGGGTGGAGGAACAGGCGTCATCAGAAGGCAGGCAGGAGGTCGATGGCTGCGGCAGAGGAGCAGAGCGAAGGTCAGGGACAGGCGGTGGGTCAGTGGCTAGGGCAGCTGGCAGAGACGTGGTCGTGGAGCAGGCGAAGGTCGATGACTGGGGCTGGAGAGCAGGATCAAGGTCGAAGACAGGCGGAGGGTTGAAGCCGCCAGAGATAGCAGGAATGCAGGAACAGATGATCAGGAACGCAGGAACAGATGATCAGTAACACAGGACAGACAATCAGGAACACAGGGCAGATGATCAGGAACACAAGAACTGGAGTCAGGGTCAGAAGGCTTGCCGAGGCTGGTGAAGCGTAGGTTCACAGACGGTCTGACGCAGGACACTGGAGAGCACTGGGTTTATATACACAGACAAATGAGCAGACAACGAGCAGCAGGTGGGGCAGGTGTTTGACAGACACAGCAGACCAAGTGTGAGTGGGAGGAGCAGGAGACAGGCAGGCAGGCAGGCAGGCAGACAGACAGGCAGGCAGACAGACAGACAGGCATGACATATATCTTCAGAACTATTAGGCCGATTGATGTCAAACTTGATGCAAATGAAGCAGCATGCATTGTTCAATTATGCCTTGGAGCGCTCAGGGATATATCCATTGCATTCTGTGCCGAATGCATATGTTTAGATTATTTTATCATATTATTCTTATTACAAAAATGTGTCAACATCCACCCACCACCAATAACAAGAAGACCGCTAATAATTACTTGTAACTTTCTAACAAATAATGTATTTATTCTCAAGCTAAACCTAATCAAATGTTATGTACAGTTCACAATTGTCATCAAAGATGTTTTGAGGTAATGTTAGGATGATTGAAAAACAATACTTACAGTACATGCTTTGAGGAAGAGGGAGAGATGGGTCATTTTTGACGTACAGATACAAAAGCTGTGCTTATCTACACCGTAAGAAAAGAAACATGAAAATGATTACTTGTGGTAAACAAAAACAAGGTATTTACTGCATACTTGGAAGAGTAAATGATAAAATAATTTATTTCAAAGATATATCATAGAAACACTGAGCAATACAGGAAAAAACATAGAAAATGGGGATGGGTCATTTTGGACCCATGTTACGCATTAAAGAGTTAGTGATAAAAAAAAACTGTTTTAATTCAAAAAGTGAGAAAGAAAAAAGTTTAATCATCATGTATGTTAGTCTAAAACAAGTTAATTGAGGAATACCTTGACTACTGAATGATGAGATTCATTTATTGCAAAGATATCAAAAATAAAAACTCAGCCGGGTCACTTTTGAACCATGTTATGCATCAAAGGGTTAAATATATGGATATGACACAAGGATAAAGTCATTGTATTTCTTACTCAGAGGTCAAAGATCCACTACATAGAGTGGCTCTGTAATGGATATAGCTCTGTACTGTTACCCTGACAGCATATTTTACTGACAACGTTATTTAATGTAAGCATACTGCATGTTGAGAGTTTTTTGGAAAAAAGACAGAATTACCTGTTCATTTACCTGTCACTTCATTGCCATCAACTGCATCCCATATTGTGCAGTTTTGTATAATTAACAATAAAAAGAAGCACGCCAAGTGGCAGAGGCAACTGTGGCATATCACAGCTGTAAGTTGGATGGTGATTACCTGCAAGCATGTTAAATGTACAATGATTCTCATCTGTGCTGTTTGACACACATTGTGACAAAACACACACAAACAGACACAGTGTCCAATGCAGATATGTTATTTCCAGTCTCTGATCCAGGTTTAGCAGTTGTTGTTGCACAATATGACAGCTATAATCATAATATTAATAGTTATACTTCTTAGCAGGAAGATAAATGCAGATAGTCACTATAAATATGGATCTACAACTCAAACAACGCATCTGTACCATAGTGAGCAGCACAGCTGCAGTTGCATTTATCCATGCACTTATTTGGGTTCTACACTCGTTAGTTACATTATATAGTGAAAATACACTGTGTAGTGCACAAAACTGAAATCTTGTATCGTGTATCTTGTATTGGAACACCTTGCTGCATCTGTGGTTCTTTCTATTGTTAATTAGTTGCGAATGTGTTAGGAATACAAAGAGAAACACTTTAAAGTGGAGCACTTTCATGTGGTAAGTCCTGACTTACAGGTCAGAAAAACAAAAAAAGTTGTGAGTTGCCTCGAATGCACCATAATAGTTTTTCTTGTTTATAAGTTTATGTAGATGGGCCGCTAGAGCCCCCCACATAACCCACCTCATTCCAACTTCTCCCTTTCCTCTCACTTTGCTTCACTTTTATTCTCACTCTCCTCTCCGTCTTTCCTCATATCCTCCATCTCTTTCCGCCCTTCTATTTTCATTCCTTGATTCATATTCATATAACATGTTGGACCGGGGACCCCACATCTTTGTGCTTTCTTCCCTCCCAGACCTCATAGATGCTGAGTTGGATCCAGGACTCTGTACCTCATCATGGCTCTTCCTGCTGCATACACTGGTGCTACTGTGGACTAATTTGACCTCTAGACTGAAATCTGCAATGTTATTCATAGCTCCATAGATCTCAGTATACTGTCTTGCTTCGTCAGCCTGTCCATCCTGGGTGAAATTCCCCTCCTCTGTCTTTTACCCTGAGGTTTCTTCCATTTTTTCCCTGTCAGGGTTTTTCTTAGGAGTCGTTCCTCAGCTGATGCGAGAGTGTAAGGGTATGGGGTATTTGATGTGTCACTACTGTATATATTGCTGTGAGCTGGTACTTAAAATGAAGTTGTTGAAGTTAAAAACTAAATCAAAGTAAATGCTGTGTTTAAATGCTACAATACATATGTTTTCAACTCAAATTACCTATACAATATGGTTCTGTGGAGTATCTTTAAGACTAAAACATAAATATTCATCATATTCAACAAAAATATGATGTCTAGGGTAAAAAATAGATACTGGGCAGGTACTGAGGCAGTCCTACCATCATCTTCCACAATGGATGTTCAAGGTAAGTATCACGTCTGAACAACGTTCTCATGACAAATTCGTATAGGAAAAGCACAAAAACTAGTGCAGCAAAATTTTGTGCATTTTCATAGGAATTTCCAGTGACCCCAGTGCCCATGCACGCACTACGCCTTTGGTTCCCCACATAAAAAAAAAAACTTCAACAATTGTTTAAGGTAGAGGATTCCAGTGGAAATTGTATATTCCAACATAGTTTTCAGTTGATATGTCTTACTGTGCTTTATTCTTATTCCACTAGCAGTTTTGCAGCAAGATAGACCTATTCACACAGCACAGGTGTTGCACTTAAAGAATCTGATGGTCTAGTTGGCTATAGCTTTTATAGCTCCTAATTTCTGAACCAGGCCCTCAAATGTTATTTTAAATTAATTTGATTATGTTCATCAGTAGGTCAAGAGCATCCAGCATGCTGAGTTTCAGTCTCCTACAACCTCTGGAAGTGTCTGAGGTGGCCACAAACAATTGGATGACAACTGTCAAACAGACCAAGGGTGACATGGTGGCATCTCTCCAGCAGATGGCGCTCTTTCCCCCCATCAGACGGAGAAACCTGGAACAGGAAATTAAAACTTCCATAGCAACCACCCTGAAGACGTCTCTTGCTCATAGCTGCAAAGATTTTTCTGACCGTGCTAGGTTGGTTGCTATGCATGCTCCGATTGCTATGCACTCTCTAGATGCTATGCACACTCTGGTTCTGACTTGGTTTACTCTATCTGATAGATTAAATTCTCCCTATGCATGTGTTGAATCTCGGATCAGTCCCCAGTGAACATTTATCTTCTTTCAGTAAGTGTCTACGAGCTCTATATCGTCACGGAAAAGTTTTCTGTTTTCCTGTTTGTATTGAATATACAAATAAAGTTGCACTTTTTGCTGACAAACTTCCACATTTCCTCTTTCTCAAAACAGAGACACAGGAATCACCACAAAACTAGCACTAAAAACTGTACAAACATGTAATGTAGATAATATGTGGATCTCTAATTACCAGCATTTAGCCAGTCACATGACCATGGCTCTATTACATTTTCCGGGCCAGCCACACCTCCAACAGCCCAGCCCCAGCCTAGGAGGAACCCCCAGTGAGCTGAGGAATCAGCCTGGTGGAGCGTAACCACTGCCGGTGATCCTCCTGGGATTGGCCCACCCATGCGGAAGGTACTAATTGCATTGGTACCTCCCCTTCCACACACACCTGGCTGACCTGTGCCTCCAGGAAGGCAGTTTGCTTCACTGTCCAAGTCTGGAGGGCACCCAGGTGTGTTTATCTCACTGCCATCAGCACCTGTTGCTTCTCTACCCACTCAGTGAGTCTCTAGTATGTTCACATACCACACACAACACAGCAGCTCCCTTTTGAGCACTTTATTTCCCAATCTAGCCCAAATGTCCAGCTCCTTAGAGTTCAGGAGCTTAGAAACTACGTGATCAACCTGCCCCCATCCCTGGCCACGAGCGGGATGGGGGCAGGTCGATAACACAACTGTTTTAGATTTATAGACACATCAGATACTGTGTAGATCTGGTTTGATCTAAACAGTATTTGTGTAGATCAAGAGGACATGCTAGACTCTGAGGAAGATGATTTAGAGAGAGCTGCTGGCTTGTTACGCTTGAGATTTAAGGTCAGTGTCTTTGACACAACTCCCAACAAATGAGAGGTTATTTTGCCTGTGTGTTCCGGAGACTCTCCCAGACACGCTGGTGTATTTACATTTCCGATTGGGTATGCGTTTAAATCCTTTTGGTCCTAATGTGGTCAAAAAATCCCAGAAGAAATGAATGTGCAAAACATGCAAATTCATAAACATGTTGATACCTTGCATCGTTTTTCATCCAGGCCCTTTTAAAAACATGTGGCTTTGGTATTTTCACTTCTGCTAGAGAAGACAGACCAACTGTCAGAGGGTAAGGTGACAGAAAAATCAGCTTTCATTATTCTCTTTTCACACTGCTTCCAGCCACACCATAGCCAGAAGACAAATTATTTTTTCCAAATTTTTAGGAAAATTTGTGCTCTTGTGGCACAAACCTGTGCACCTCATAAACTTTAAAGCAATCCATACATGTAAAAAAAGACTATGAAACAGTAGACAACTTCTCTATGAAAGAAAGAAAAGTGAGGAAAGAGAAGTCAGGTTTATGACTAAATAGGCTAAACAAGCACTAGCTCCCTCTGTCAAGAGGGAAGAGGATGTAAGCTAACATCACTGCTTCTACAGTCTCACTCATAAATCTTTAGAACAGACATCAAATAGACATGAGACTTACGGACAATGCTTTCTGAAGGCACAATGTGAAAGGAAACAAGGTTGCAGCATCTAACTCTCCAGTGTGGAAACAACAGCTCAACTCGATACATTCAACGTCCATGAGAGAAACAGGCAGAGGTCACCTTCAAAATAAAGGCGTCAATGTATTTCTTCAGAATGAACGTCACACTCCCTGCCTGGTATAATAACTATACCACTATTCCAAAACATGAGAAAAATTACAGAGATAAAACCAAAACTTGACTACATGACTATCGTGATTACGAATCTATATTCTCGGCAGACATGAGAAGGATTGCCTCCGAGATACAGTAGGAGCCTTTCAAATCTTGTGCACTTGAAGTGACTGGCTCTTAGCTGGTTCTTAGCTGGATGCCGACAGGTTGCCGCAGAATCCATGGGGGTAATCTGATTCCCCGCAATGACGTAGTTAATGAGGCCCCGACTAGAAACTCCCCTAAGCAGCCGGAGTGAAAACCAGCAGCAATACCTCATTTATCCACCAGGAGGAGCAATGATAATGTTCTGCCCATACTCAGCTCCTACATAATTACTGCGCGATTGAGCGCAGTGACAGTAACAGCACGGTTTAACTGACTGACGAAATCACTGTCGTTCAATCCTCATCAATCAGTCCAAAATTCGTATCCTGCATTGAACAGCCCCTTTCTGTACAGTAGAGCATACAGCGCAGCATGGTGGCGGTGGGGGGGTGGCAGCCATCAGCAGCGGCATCAGCGGCAGCAGCGGCAAAGACCGCTAGTCTGAAGCTTGTTTACGATAACGTCCGCTGCTCGCCTGGAGCCTCCACCCGCCCCAAAGGCCAACAGCCCAGGAGAAACACTGACAAACATTGCGTAAATGGGCTGTTGTGTGTTTGTGCTTCCTGAGCCGCTCTGTTGTGTTGCATATTGCGAGGTAGTGGCACAAGTGAAACTTAACGCCGCTATGTGACGAAACGTACTGTACCTGTAGATTTGACATGCATTCCTCACTAAAATCCGTAATTGCACAAAATGTCCAATGTAAAAACCATTTTCCGATCCATACAAAGTGAACACGAAGTGAAAGTCATTTACTGACAGCAACCTGCTCTGAAAGTGCCCATTATTTGTCAATATTTCAAGTTGAATGAGAAAAAGTTAAAGCTGTATTCCTGTTGAGCAACAATACCAGTACAGTAATGTCTCCTGACATGCAGTCTCGAATTATCAGACTGAGTTGGCGCAGTGGTGCAGGAGTGAACGCATTAACACCAGCCATGCTATACTAGTGGTTGGGATTAATGAGGATTTGACTGTGGGTCAAATTGAGGATACTCTTCACGGCCGAACAGGTTTCTGTTGAAGCTCCATCTGATGATTTTTCACTTAGGTTGAGGGACTTTTTGACATCTGAGGGTAAGACACTGGCTGACTTAGAGAGTTTGTACAGTCCGTCTACTTCTGCACGAGAACCTGACGAGTCAGTTTTGCGGGCCATGGTTGATGTTGTCAGCCGAACAAATAAGGGTCAGGCTGAAGGCTGTGGTTATCGCCGTCTTTGCATTTTTTCAGGCATCACTCCCACTCCCGCAAGGGAGGAGTCTATGGAGTGTTGGTTTGAACAGGCGACTTTAATGGTCCAAGAGAGCGATTTGACTGAACAGGAGAAAAGACATCGAATTTTGGAATGTTTGAGAGGTCCTGCTCGAGAGCCACAAATCAGCTCAGAAGCTGATGCTTTGAGAAAAAATGTTAAAAGGTTGGGTAACAAATTAATGGCTAAGGAGGCTAACGTAGCTGAGCCAGCAGTCACATTTGCCGCGACTGGGTCCAATGATGGTGGTTCACCTGAGCAAGAACGGAGAGGTGATGACCACTTCTGCTACAGATGTGGGGAGAATGGCCATTTTGCCACTAGGTGCTCCTCTGATGAGAATAAGGAAAAGGTGATTAGAAGGCTTATAGCTTCACTCAAGAAAGCCAAAGGAGACGTTGGGCAACAAGGGGACCTGTAACCAGGATTCAGAAGAAATCTGTATCCCAGAGGCCCAGTAACTTGAAACCTCAAGAGGTCACAAGTCAGTCAGGGTTCATGTCTCATGTTCATGAGTTCGGTTTCATAGGGACATGAAAACCATTTAAGTGGGGGAGAGTGTAGCCCTGCATTATATATATATATATTTTTTTCTCCTATGTTTCTAAATATAAAATGTAAATTTTCAATGTATGTGCCGGGATGTTTGTTTTATCAGAGCCTGTATGAATATTTTAATTTGTCATATATTTCTTTAATTTCTGTCAATTTGATTGGCTGATGTGTGGCGATGCTTGTCAGACAGGTGAATTGTGGGAAGGAGAAGGGGGAAAGGAGGGAAGAAGCCTGAGAGGCAGACAGATAGTTTGTCTTAGAAGAAGTTGATGGAAAACACGCAGGTAGTGCCCATTTGTAGGATATATAAGTGGAGCCTGACACTGATAGTAGTCAGTCCGAGAACTTCATTGTGTCGCTGCACTGTGAAAGTCAACTTGTGCCGCGGACGCCACGGACTGGGGGTGTCGGCGAAGGAGAAGTCGCCGTTCATCTGGACAAGGTGGATGCCAGGGAGACTCGTCGCTGTTGTCGTCACTACCGGATCTGTGAGGATCGTGGGGATTCCGCCAATTAGAGCCATTTCTCCGGCGCCACGGGCACCCTGCCTGCAGTTGGTCTGCCCCGGGAGCAGAGCAGCCATCTGGGATCAAGACCGCCACACACGTGCTACACCTACAGGCCTGCACCGAGGGTGACATGTTGTTTTCGCATAATTTGCCGGCATAGAGGGTATTTAGAGGGTTTCTTTGTAACGCTGTCAAATGGGATTGTATTACAGTGTTGTATTTCATCATCATTATTTTTTGTAATATTTCTTACTTTCTTATAGGGGGACAAAATTTAAAAAAGGGGAAACACGAGCAAGAGACTTGTTTCAGATTTATTATATGTAAATTCTAGTGTTTGTGATAATATTGTGTGTGTCAATACAACAAAACCCCACTGATATATATTTTTACTTAATTGTTAATATTTCATGAACTCAGGGCGCCCCGGTAGATTGGATAGTCTATTCACATGCCTCACACAACGGCACGAGGGCGCTACATAAGATTAAGACATCCAGGATAAGTGACTGAGCCAGGCTCAGTGAATCCAAAACAAGACAGTCCAGGCTTAATTGGTTGCACAAAGACCAAGTCAAGATGAGCAGACACAGATTCATCAAGCCAGGTGAAAACCAATCCTGGATATGTTCTCACTCACAGCTGCCTCAAATAGACCCCGCCAACCGATCACACTGATTTACCATGGCCGGTAGAGCAACTTACTTTTCAGAAATCCTCATGAAGGCTTACGAGGAAGTGAAGGACATCATTAAGAAGAAAGGTAACACTGCCACAGTGATCAAGCAAAGAGAAAAAGTGTGGCAAAGCATTGCTGACCACCTGAGCGTAGTGCACAATTACACACTCACCGCTCTGCTGAAACATCACAATTACATTTCAAATATTTCATTCACATCTCCAAAAACGCAGTTCTTCTCTGAGTATGAATCTATTGAATTGTTGCTTGTAATAAACTGCAGATATGAGTGAAATTGTGTAAATGTAACTCCATCAGACAGTATAACTCTTTTGATAAATAAGCTAATAATATGACTTAAACAATTACTTTGATTTACATAGCGCCTTTCAAATGACTTATGGTTGCTTGTTTCCTGTTGGGATAAATGATGTTTTTCTTTTGTCTACTGTGTGTGTGTGATGTAGATTAAACATTTGTCCTGCATTTATTTCAGTGTGCACACATGCAGGGTGTATTATATACACACCTTTTGAATGTGTAGTTATCCTTATAATGTGCTTTGATTCTGTGCTTTCTATCTTGTAGAGTCACTGTGTGACTTCTGTTTTGAAAGGAGCTGATGGTTTACCTGTTTCGTTTTACCCTTATTCAATAAAAGAACATAATGATACTGTGTGCATTTATATTGGATGTTTATTTTATATGACGGAGTATTAGGGCCACATGGGCGAAGAAAGAAAGTCATACATTTATGAGACTGGCATTCTCTTGCATATTTTTTTAAAGTTCTGATACTCATGATAATGTGATGCTGATGATTAAGAATAGATTAAGAATATTAATCTAGAATTGTTAATCCTAACTTTGATCGCAGTGGTCAGAAAATGAATGGAGGCTTATGGAGAGAAGAGGCTTCATTGGGCTGATTCTGAGGCTACAAGATGAACAAACACGCAGAAGAACAATAGTGCTCCTTCCTGGAGCACTATTCAGGACCGGGAATTCAGAGGGGCAGAGACAGAAAGTCGGTGTCTGTGAACCATGTAGGGTTTTGGAGTCTGGGGGGAAGGAACTTATCGAGTGGTGAGATCCGCTGGATTCTGAGTTGTAAGGACGTAGTGCCACTAATCTGGTTTAGTTAACCTACTGATTCGTTGCACCCTGTTGCAGACATACACGTAGAACCATCTGGTCTGGTTGTATATGTCCCATATATGCCCCGTATATATACGAGCAAAACACTGCTGTCAGTGGAGAACTGCATTGTGTCTATTCCAGTGGTAGGCAACCTGTTCCACAAAGAACCGCTGTGACTGCAGGTTTTGGTCCCAACCAGGCAGCAGCACACCTAATTTCGCTTATTCAATCAACTGATCTGAGTCTTCAGACAGTTGATTGGTCAATCTGTGTGCTATGGACATGTTGGAACAAAAACCTGCAGCCACAGCAGCTCTGTGTGGAACAGGGTGCCTACCCCTGGTCTATACCAATGTCTAGCTCTCTCTGTAGCAGCTTTAGACAGCGACACCCAACTCCAATCTCAGAATGGTGTGGACAGACAGGGGCACCAGCTTTGCCTCTCCCAGGACAAACCTGACATAACATTCTCCATTGATATGTATCACCTTCAGATAGCCAACAGCAGCAATGGCTTTCACTGAAGCATCAGAGAAAAGGTGGAGTTCCTTTCTCTGAGTAGTAGACAAGGTAGTAGACGAGGATGCTCTGGGTAACTTGATGTTCTGCAGATCTTGTGGTGACTCTTTCCACATTTTCCATTCAGCTTCCTTCGCATCGGGTAGCGGAGTATCCCAGTTGAGGGCTTTGTTGCAGGTCAGCTTTCGCAGCAGAAACTTTCCTTGGGTGATCGGGGCGGCAAGACACGAGGGGGATGAACAGAATGTTCACCAATGCCAGAGCGCCTCTGAGGGTGTAGGGCTTCTTTGTGTCCGTCACTCTGAAGTCACTCTACGCCAGATAAGGGCAGAGCTGTCATTCAAGTCCAAGTTTTGCAGTCCTTTAGCATGGTCTTCTTGAGAGAATAAAGTTTGATGCTATCTTGGACAGTCTGAGGTTTGAAACAGCCAACATTTCTTGTGAGCAGGTTGATCACCTCCGTAGCTGATGGGAGTGATGTGAGGCTGTCATCAACATACACTACACTACGGTACACTACAATCTCCTGTCCAGGGTCATTCTCGTTGAACCACCCTGTCCAGGGTCATTCTCGTTGTCTTGTGCTGTCCAATCCAAATGATATCCTTATGTCACTGCTGTAGATCCTGGTGGTGTGGATGTCTTCATTTCTGGCATACAGCTTGATGTCATCCATGTAGAGCAGGTGACTGATTATTGCTCCACTTTGGAATTGGTATCCAACTTCAACTTCTTAAATGATGAGGGGATTTAGTGACTATGAGGGCATTTAGGCCTATGAGGAACAGCAGCGCATCTCCTTGGTATATGCGATACCTGATGTAGAGTTTGGCAATTGGTTTTGAGTAAGCTTCTAGGGTTGTCTTAAACATTCCTATCAAGTTTTCGATGAAGGCCCTTAGGTTCCTGTTGATCTTGTGTGGATCATTGAGTCATAAGCTTTCTTGTAGCCAATCCAGCCGGTGCACAGGTTGGTCTGTCTGTTCTTGCATTCTTGGGCGACTGCAGTCGCGCTAGTACCTGGTGCTTGGCTCCTCTGTGTTGCTACCAATCCTCTTCTGAGCCCCGCTCATTTATTGAGCCACATGCTTACTCATCTTGGCCTCAATGATGCCTGAGAGGGCCTTCCACATTGTGCAGAGACAGGTTATTGGACAGTTATTGGCCGTTAGTTGGATGGGATGGGTCCCTTTTCAGGGTCATTCAGGATCAGGGCTGTCCTGCCCTGGGTCAGCCACTCTGGGTGAGTGCCACCCCTCAGCAGCTGGTTCATCTGTGCTGGTAGGTGTTCATGGAGTGCAGTTGGCTTCTTCAGGTATGGAGAGCTTGTTGTACTTTCTAGGTACCCCTTTATTCACAATCTGTAGCTCTGCTGGCAGGCTAATTTCTCTCTGTGTTGCCCTTATCCTGCCTTCTAACTGAATCTTCCATGGTAGGTGCTGCCTGTTATGGTGGGGGCCCATCTCGCAGGCAAACATCTCTAGGATTACTGTCGCTGTACTGTATGTCAGCTTATTGGTCTCTGTGATGGTTTTCGTAGGTATTGTTGTCATGGCATCTTTCACAACTACTAGCAGATCTTCTGAGGGTACTTTGCAAGTCAGCTTTGGCAGTCGTTGGAGGGTCCAGGTTTCTAATTGACCCATGATCCGCCTTCTCAGGTCAGCAGCCCTCAGGCTGATGGTATCTGTTGGGGCTTGGTACCCAATCTCTGGGATACCTGTTGGGGCTAGGTACCCAATCTGGTTGTGTTGGTATCCCCCTGCTGACCGTGCTTCCTGAGTCCTCCTTGCCGAGGCATCATTGCCATATCTCATCCATCTCTAGTTGTGCTAGGAGTTCCCGATTGTGTACATTGGAACACTATGCTTTTGAAGTAGCAATTGTTCCCACATTCGCTGCATGTATCCACACTCGGTAGGCTTGCTCATGTAGTAGCATTCCAACAGTCCCATGTTTTCGGCTCTCGTCCATCTGTGGTTTGTTCCAGTAGCCCATTTCTCACCAGGACGCCCTGGTTCCCTAGCACCTGACGCGGACCTTGTTGACCCATGCGACGTCCGAGCCGGTATAACTGTCATTCGTTTTGTTCTCTTATTGTCCTGAGGTAGGCCTGATAACATTAGGGATCTTGCCTAAGAATCCTCACTGGATGGCTGGCCCTGACCTGACCAAGATTTGAAAAAAAAAAAAAAATAAAGAGAAAAGAGGGGGAAAAAATGTTCAAGGGAGTTTTCTGAAGGGAATGCAATGAATGGTCCTTAGTTTGAACCTCAGTCTGTTGGTCTGTATGAAGGAGAAAACGAGCGAGAGAAGTTGTATTACTCACGGTACCGTCATTTTGTTTCCTGCACGAGCCCAGAAACCAGTCAGTTCATCCAGGTTGGATAGTTTCCTACAAGAAATCCAAATGTAAACTGTACATGAGAGTTTTTGAGATTTCTCTGGTGCTTCCTGCTCCGATGAGCATCACCAAGACACCATTTCTCCCTTGTGTGAGTGTGTATTATCGCTTCATTATTTAAACTAAATCCCTCCCTTGAATTGTGGGTGTGATGTGGGTGTGTGCACTTAAGTGAAAAATTGAACGAATAAGGTGGGGGTGCGCTTATTGTTTTTATTTGTTTTTTATTCATTCATTTAATTGTGGCTGCTTGGTGGTCCGCAACATCATGTGTGTGAATGGGGAATCCAGCTGGATGGCTGGCAAGCAGCAGGGGTTGTCTGGACAAGATGTGGAATGTGGATGTCACCTTCTGTGGGTTTGAGATAAGTACAAGGGGCTTTGGAGGTGTGAGCAGAAAGGTGTGAATTTCCTGTTTGCCCAGGTTATGTGTATTCAGGGCTATTGGAGTTCACCTCAGAAAATCCTGAACACCACTGAAATCAGCAACTGAAAACTGCTTTCAATCAAAACGTGAAAACATCTTCTATATTCAGCTAAATGGAGCAACTTTCTGGTTAATCACTCACAAAACTCAGAAAAAGGTGACATTTAATTTTTGTGTTCATAGTTGATAAGGACTGTTCATATTTTTGTATTGAATCAACGTAATAAGGTGTAATAGCTCACCTCTGACCATTTCTGAAACTTCACCTGACTCACATTTTTAAAATACCAGTGTCCAGGTAAAATGGGTTGCCTATGCAGCGGCCAATAGTTTGATATTAGAAATATTGTATTAATCGATGATGATGATGACAATGATGATGATGATTATTATTATTATCATTATTGTCATTAACATTAAAAACAAAGTGTTTGTATGAATTAGCCAATTTGGAACGTGTGAGTGTGCATGCTTGCATGAATGTGTGTGTTCATGTTTCTGCATGCATGTCTGCTTATCTGTATGTATGCGTTATGATCCATTCAACACCAGAGAGAACACAAATAAAGACTGCACCAACATAAATACAGAAGAAACTTGAACAGGCACACAATTATTATATAATATTAACACATTCATACATTGATGTTATGTAAAAAGAAAACCATCAAAATCTGCTAAAACTCAACTCTAAAGGTGGCTCAATTTAACTGAAATGTATGTCTCAATTAACATAAAGTTAAGTTGAGCCACAAAGAAAAAAGGTTGTGTCGTGTTCTGTCAGTGTTTTAGGGAAGTGTGTTGTTTTGTGTTTTGTCTGCTCTCTGTCTGCACTTCCTCCTCCTATTTCTGACCACACCCACAGCTGCAGGTACCCACAGTAGCGCAGCTACTTTCAATTACCTGCCTTTAAAGGTCTGCCTGTGGTTTCTCTTCGACGCCAGATAATTCCACCCTGTTGGTGTGTGCTCATCTCGCCTCTCGTGCTCCTCCCCTGATTTGTAAAGCCTTTTTGTTGAGTAACCTTTGTTTTTCTCTGTTTTAGAGACCTCCCTTTGTTCCTGTGGTGCTTTTTTCCAGCTTAAGCTGTGATTTTTGGTTCGTGCCAGCCGATCTTTTGTATTTTTCCCCCAGCCTTTTGCTGTGTGGTGATTTTTGTTTTTTTTCCTTTTCAAGCATTTGCTGTGACTTTTGTTCTTGGACATTCTCCCCAGCCTTTTTGCTGTGGGGTTCTTTTGTTTCTCTGTTTCGCTCCAGCATTTAGCTGTGATTAGTGAGTGTGATTTAGTTGTTACTTTTGTGTCCTCTTTGAGAGGTTAACCGCTCTATTCAAGATCTTGAATAAACTGTGTTTTTGGAAAAAGCACTTTTCCTAGTCTGTTTTCTGCTCACCGGATCCACCTGTTTCCGGCCTAGAGACACAACAGGTTGCTTTTTTTTCAAATGAGTTAGCTAAGCAAATACAATTTTTTTAAAAATGAAGGCCATAACAATGTATTTTATACATATTTTTTACAAGTGTACATCTGTTACTTATTTATCAACTTTTTAACTTTCAAATGAGATTTGTCTGCTTAGCACCTTCCCCTCACTTTTCCTCAGTGGTATAAATGTGAGAGATTTCCCCAACCAACAAAGCAAAAATAGATCAATCAAATACATTGTTTATTGTCAAGTACAGTTGTGGTAACAACTTGAAATCATTTGCAGGCTCTAATCTTAAATGGCTCAATCTACCTGATGACAGCATTTCATTTTCATTGCTGTGTGACTGCAATAATAAAGTTTTTAATTTTTCAAAATAAATGTTGACAGTGTATTTGCTGACAATTTGACAATGAACATGAATGCATAACGTTGTGGCAGGTTGAATTTTTGTTCTCTTACAAGTACAATATATCTGTAAAGTTACTGACGTCAATATAACAGAGTACATGTAGAGCGTTACTATCTACCACTGTCAGCCTCTGCCTCGACCGATTTAGTTTTCAAAGAGGGGAAGGGCAGTTGCAGATGAGAGAGAGTAAACATTGGATCACATTGACGCTGCTCAGTCCAGAACAGAACCCTCTTCAAAGTCGGCTAAAAAGAGGAGTCTTGGGATAGCCTAGGACCTGTTAACCCCACAGTTGCTAGTGCCCGACAGGCACAAAGGCGAGGACCTGGTCACAGCTGCTTGCAGGTTTTATTAGGGTCCGAGCAAGAAAGTTGCAAGAACCCCATTAAAACTCTTCTGTTTCTTTTTATTAGGGTCCGAGCAACGAAGTTGCAAGAACCCTACTGAAACTCTCCTGTTTCTTTTTATTATTTATGGTCCGAGCAACAAAGTTGTAAGAACCCTATTAAAACTCTCCTGTTTCTCTTTATTATTATTATTAGGGTCCGAGCAACGAAAAAATTGCGCGATAGCGCCACCTTGAAATCTGGTCAATGAGGATTTTTTTGTCACCATTGTCATAAGCAAATGAAAATCAGTATGTAAATGCAAGAGATACACAAAAAAGTCTCTTGACATGATGACAATAACCCAACAGGAAGGCGACCATTTTGATTTGAATTCCAAAAACATCTCCTCCGAGGTGGTTAACCCAATTGGCTTCAAATTTGGCACACATAATCTCGAGACCAAGCTGGAAAAAAAATTTGTATGGAATTTGATTTTCTCAAATGGCGTGGCCACTAGTGCATGACAAAGTTTGGCTATTTTTCATCAAAATTTTGAAATGATCTTGTAGGCAGATGCTTCATTGAAGAAAGTTCAAAATTGCTGGACATAATTGCATTGTATGCCTGAACAACCAGGTAACGGCCATGTCATTGGGTGTGGCTAAATGTCTCTACAATGTGCGCAGAGCAGAAGACGCAGACAGGGGACTGATTTATGACAAGATCTTGTTTGGGATATTAATGACATGGCATCAAGGAAAAGCAGGTGATGAGGATATTTTAACCAAAGCCATTTGTGTGCGTGGAATACATGAGCTGCCTAGGCTTGAATAAAGTCTCTATTTTCTTCAGACTCCTTTGTGGATGTATCCATCAAGGATTCAACACAGATGTGGACTGTCAGGTATACATACTTTCACCTCAGATGTGGGGTAAAAAAATACTCTAAAACTTTCTTACACTTATTCAAATTTCTGAAGTATTAAATGTTGTACTCACTCTTTCATTTGGTTTATAGCTCCAAGTCTAAATAATGGCTTGTTGCAAACAGTTACGTTTACATTGTTTCTGTGTTATCTGTCTGTCTATCTATCCATCTATCCGTCTGTCTGTCTGTCTCACTGTTTATCTATCTATCTATCTATCTATCTATCTATCTATCTATCTATCTATCTATCTATCTATCTATCTATCTATCTATCTCTTAACCTAATCAACTCCATTTAGTGGCCATGTGAGAGGCAAGTGAAACTCCACAATGACTGTTTTTTGCAAAACCAGGCACAATATTTCATTTTCATTGCAGTATTATACTGCAATGAGTGTGACTGCAATAATAAAGTTTAATATTTCAAAAAGTATTTTGACTGTGTATTTTCTGACAAATTAACATGAACATGTATGCATAACGTTGTGTCAGGGTGAATTTTAGTTTTTTTGTATTTTTTTTGACATTGTACTTTTTTAAGTACAATTTCTCTGTAAAGTTGCTGAAATTAATATAGCAGACTGCATGTAGAGCATGACTAAAGAGAGTGTTCATGATCACTGTATGGTATGCTGTAAGGCAGTGGTTCTTAACCTGGGGTCCGCGCTGGGGGGGGCACTAGAGATCGCAGGGAGTGCGCACAAAGTTGTCTGTGTTGAGGTTGTGACATTACCAAAATGATGTTTCTGCACGTTAAAATGATAAAATCCTAACAATGCATCCAATAGGATAATCAAAATTTGGTGTAATCCAAATGAAAACATATTTTTGGTCGCATTTAAATTCATTAAGGTATTACCTTTGACCTACTATCTTTGACCTCTGAATTTGCATATGCAAACCTCGGGTCAGCTAGCGTAGGTAATTCAGTCTAGGTAGGCTAATTCACCCCCCATTTTTTTTCTTGCGGTCAGCATCGTTTTATGAATAAAACACAATGTCTGAGAAACGTAAAAGTACAGATGATTCATCTGCATCAAAGAAGAACACAAGGCAATATCTCGAGAGTTACCTTGATTTTGGATTTACTGAAGGACAGTTCACGGCCGGAGTGTGTTATTTGCGGTGAGGAGCCAGCTAATGACAGCATGAAGCCAAGCAAACTGAAACGACACCAGGAGACCAAGCACAGCCAAACTGTTGGAGAAAGTTGGGAATATTTTGAGAGGAAGAAGCAATTGGCACTATCAAGAAGATCCACGGACATCAGAAAAGCTTTTGAAAGAGCAGGTAGTGATTCACAGAAAGCTACGGAGGCGTCATTTGACTGTGTTTGTTATTATTGTGATTCATCTCAGGTGCCCCAACCTGCGTTAAGTGATGTGCATGTATCAGCAGAACCTGTTTAAGTTACCTTTCTGAAGGAGATCTGTGACAGAGCTGTATGTATAGGCCTAGGTGCTGGCACATCTCTGATAATCTTTTTTTATGTGTGTGTGTCCACTCTGTTCACCTGTTTAGGAAAACTGTTTAAGTTTAATGTTTAGGTCTAACAAAAAGAGATAAATAGATGTCCTTGAAGTTATTATTTCTTAATATTTCATACAATTGGTGACACAAAAAAGAAAAGAAAATTGTACAGATTCTGATATATCTTAATGAGTCATTGTTTCTGTTTCATCCTGCTGTCAAAAATTAAGCAGTGTGTTAGAAACATCTGACAAGATGAAAAAGAAGAACTTTTGCAAATAAAAGTTTGCAATTAATCACTTTAATGTTTTCTATCTATATGCGGGTAGGATTTGGGGTAAGGGGGGCCTTGCTTGTCTTGGGCTCAGGCAAGGGGGGCTTTGAGAAAAAAAGGTTGAGAACCCCTGCTGTAAGGTATGCTGCTCATTCCAGCACAGATTCCTGTTCAAAGTGGGCTAAAAAAAGAGGAGCGGCTGCCTGTACCACGACGGGCTCAGACCCGCCCACAGCTGCTTGCAGCTTTAATTATTATTATTCTCGGGAAAAAGTAGTCGCTTTTTGGGGGGCCTGAATCTCTCAAAATCTCATATTTTCAACTCATTTAAAATGCACAGTGCAAAATTGCACAATAGCGCCACCTAGAAAGCCCCACTTCCGAGTTTCACCTAAATGTATGAAACTTGGTGGGTTTATCGAACATACTGAGGCACACAAAAAATCCTCTTGAAGCCCCACCTTCAACCGAACAGGAAGTCTGCCATTTTGACTGTATGTTTTCCCTTTCAGGAGGAGCTGTTCCTAGGGCTTTTGCCTGCCCACATGCTTGATTTTGGAAACTTGCTGGACATGATGAGGGCTCTGGTAATTAATCATGTAGTAATCCTACAGTATTGACAACATGAACTTCATTCCACTTGTAATACATGCAGAACAAGTTGGTGAGGCTACATGACTAAGGCAGTAAGGCAGTAACATCAATGGAATTCGTGTGGTGGGCATGAATAGCATTACCTCTCTTACAAGTGGCTTTGTGACGGCTTTAAAGAACTCATATCGTCATGAAAATTTTGTTGTTGTAGGCAAATAGAAACTGGTATGCAAATGCATACTAAAGAGGTGGCTTCAAATTTGGTACAAATTATCTATGAACCAAGCTGAGAAAATTTTATATTCAGAATTTTTTTAAGTCAAAAGGTGTGGCCACTAGTACATAACAAAATTTGGTTATTCGTAATTTTTCAAAATGCTCTTCCGGGCGGGCACTTCATCATTGAAGCTTCAAAATATCTGAACATGATTGCATTGTATGCCTGAAGCCAGGTAATGGCCTTGTCAGTGGGCGTTGTTAAATGTCCCTATAGCGCGACCTTGAAATCTTCAAAAACACCTCCCCATAAAGCTTTTTGTGGAATGATAGATGAAAATTTGTAGGCCATTTTGATTTCAATGGTCAAATATTGCCATTTCCATGAATCACTTATCACTTGAGTCCGCCTAGAGATTTCATCCCATCAACTTGTCTAATATTGTCTAAGCATCACCTAAATGGCATTGTGATTGAAAGTTCAGAAATGATTTTCTCTATGTCAAGATGTTTAGCCATATGGTGGGGGCCTGAACATATTTGAAAAGGCACCATTTTCGGCATGCACATTGGGATTGGCATTGTGATTTTATATTTTGAAGTTGTTCAAAGTGCACAGGGTAAAATTGTGCTATAGCGCCACCTTGGAATCTGGTCAATGAGGTTTTTTTTTTCCAACTTTGTCGTAGGCAAACAAAAATGAGTATGTAAATGCATCATAAAGAGATACACAAAAATGTCTCACAATGACCATAACCCGACAGGAAGGCGGCCATTTTGATTTAAATTTTCAAATTTCAAAAACATCTCCTCCAAGGGGGTTAACCAATTGGCTTAAAATTTGGCACAGATCATTTATAGACCAAGCTTAAAAAGTTTTATGTACAGTATTTGATTTTCTCAAACGGCTTGGCCACTAGCGCATGACAAAGTTTGGCCATTTGTCATCAAAATTTTGAATTGGCCTTGTGGGCAGGTGCTTCATTGTAGAAAATTCAAAATTGCTGGACATAATTGCATTGTATGCCTGAACAGCCAGCTAATGGCCTAGCCTGGTAACGGCTAATTATGTCGACTGCGCCAACTAGAAATTTTCAAATGACCCTCCAGATAGGGGTTTTTATGTAGTAGAAATATGAAACTTTGTATTCTTATAGACTTTGTCCAGACGGAGAAAAAAGTCTCTTGCGCCAATGGTCAAAACTGAACAGAAATACATTAATTTTAGATCAAAATCTCTTCATGGGGGTGCTGTAAAATAAAGCATTGAATTCCCGGATTTCTTTGAATGTAGCACAGTCACATGAGCTTTGTCAACTCGACCAATGCGGTAACAGCCGAGTGCTTCTCAGTGTCTTTTCTGGCAGTTTTCAGAAAATCTGCTGGATAAATCTATGTGGCAGTTCTGCACAGGCTTCCACATGGTGTCAGGAGTTGTCCTTGATCCGTTATTTGTCTTATATCAACGAGAAATTTTTTTTTTCACTTTGGAGGACGTGAGAAGTTAGCAGTTGCAGCTGGCTGTGTGGGAGACCCTACGCCACGTTCATTTCCTGAGCTCAGCAGGCTTGTGCAGCACTTCATATTGACTAAAACCAAAAAGCTTGTTTCCTACAAATTGTGTAAAATGGACTTAGCATGGATCAGGGGCACCACGGTAATGCCAGAACATGTGAAATGAAACATGTTGGAGCCGTGGAGGAGGCCAGCAAAGCTGGAGCTTGGCTGGGTAAGTTAGCTTACTACAAATTTTCTCTTGATCTTCATTTAACAAAAGTTTAGACTCATATGTGCAGTGTTTTGAAGTGATGAAATGTTCATCTCACACCAAATAGTTTGCCAGTTTCTCAACAAGAATACCCGGCTAACAACGCATTACAAATTTAATGTGAGTTAGTGGCTAAACTATGCTAGTCATGCTGGATGGAGATCAGTAGGCATATATGTTAGAATAAACAACCATCTACCTGCTGTGGGGCTGTCATTTCCCTGGCCTACAGGGAAACACACACACACACGGTGTGTGTCTGTGTGCGTGTGTGCTCGTCTATGTGTGTGTGTGTGTATATATATATATATATATATGTGTGTGTGTGTGTGTGTGTGTGTGTGTGTGTGTGTGGAGTATCTTTTATAACAAAAAAAGTGTTGTTGAAATTGAAATTGTGAAATTGTACACAGTAATCTCAGAAATCATGCATTATGATAATGAGATTTCAGCATAAAAAAGTACAGTTGCATGGTCTGGCCATGTGTATTTACAATTTTTATTGAACAGTGACATCACATACTCTACCCATTGATGTAATCTTTAGGACTTGGAGACTCAATACAGACGTGAATAATTCCCAAATACTGTAAAATCTGTCTGCTCAGACCACATGAGGATGTGATTTGACACTTGTATCCACATTAGGCGCAACCTCCTCCATTCTTGGCGCACATTTGCTATGATTTTGACACAGCACAGATTACTCAGAACATCTCAAACAAACATGTACACATTACTGTTTGTTATTTAGTTAATAAATATATAACCTCTCACCTACCTCATTTTGATGAAACTTTGGTAGAGAATTGTGACAGAAACATATCATATCTAAATATCTAGAAACGAGACATAATTGAGACTTCAAGTATAGATCACAATTTGTGGATATGTTAAAACGAAACATCTAATCTTGCTAAAACAGTCCATTTTATGTTGGTGGCTGTTCTAAATTTTTTGGAATAGACTGACAAAGATGGAACCACATTAGTTTTCTTCACATTTTTGACCATTAACATCTTCTTGACCATTTCTCACAAAAAGCCAGTTTTAAAATACAAAATACACCACATGTATGAAAAGGTGTTGTTTGACATCAAACGTCAGTCTTTACAAATGCACTTGCCTCGGTCCTTCAAATATGCTGAAAAGTTTTGAAGAGTAGAATTTTTAAATTTCCATCATAAATTAGAAGTAGAATTTTCAAGAAAATTCAAGCCTCCAAAATCTGTGATATCCACACACACGTGTAATAGTCCATATTTCAAAACTACATTTGAAATATTCTAAGCCATGAAATTTAGAATGACCTACCTTAAAATTTTATATATACACAGCGATCAGAAAGACACATTACTCAAAACAGGTAATTGAGAAAATCTGTTTTAAATTTTAAACTGTTTTAAATTTATTTTTTTTGTTTTTCTTTTCACATAATTATATGGAGTTGGTAAATTTTAAGACTTTAGTGTGTGAACCTCCTGAAATCTTCCAGGAAATCTGAGACAATGAATTGGGGGAGTTTGTTGAGTTGATTCTGCATGAACCTGTAGAAACTTTGTCTCATTTGTTGATGACAACATGGGACCTGGTTACACATTTAGATGTCTATGTACCACCTTTGTTCTCCTTATATCTGTCTATGTGTATGACTGACTGTGTCTGTCTAGAGTGACATCAGCTAAAGGAGCCAGTCTCTAGTTAAACACTCACAAAACAAGGAGCAAGTTAATACTGCATTCATAAGTCTGTCTGTTTGTCTGTGTCCGTCCGTCCGCCCACCCAACTTCTAACCTGATCTACTGCATTTAGTGACCATGTGACAAACAGATGACAATCCACAGCGACTCAATAATTTACTTTTCCGAAACCACACATATATTTCATTTTCATTGCAGCATTTTAAAACTAGTTGTGACTGCAATAATACAGTTTCATGTTACACAAAGTTTTCTGACAGTCTGTTTGCTGGCAAATTAACAGTGAACATGTTAATTTGCCAGCCTGTACAATGTATCTGTAAAGTTACTGCAGTAAAAATAACAAAACGTTCACATTAATTACAATTCAATCACCATAAATTATACAGCATCCTGATTACTTATAAACATTGATTAGTTAATTCACAATAAGTATGTAATTTTAAATTAAATCATACCCACTTATCACAACACAATATGTCAACATCTCTCACACAATTCATCAATTATCCTACCCCCACACTTAGACAGACATGACACTTACAGCAATCTGGCCACTTTTGATTTTTCCACACTTTTTTCAGCAACCTCTCTAGGACCCTGTAATATCTTACTGAAGTTATTTACTTCAATCAGACTTTGAAAATGAAACCAAACAATGCACAATACAACGCTTCTATGTATGTATGTACATAAATGGCATGTGTTGGCAAAATACCTGCAAATAATTGTAGTGTACACCTTGAACAACAATACATCTCAACACATATTAAAAGTAAAATGAGCTCTTTCTGCATATATCATACATAAAAATATAAATCCTAACAAATACAATATTTCTACAACATACAGTTTTGAAACAGAAAATAACTCCAATAATAAATATTACAGTCTAAACTCAACCATCAATAACATATTCAAAACACTCATCATAAACATACGATGCACACAAACAATTCCATGCAGAAAAACAATTCCTGTTACTTTTAAACAGAATAAAGGTTTAAAGCCTATGTCACTATCACTACATTGACATGCTGCGCTTCTTCTACAGCACTCCATCTGCCCAAACAGTTTGGGCAGAAGCACACATTCATGCATACAACGCCTACTGGTGCACAGAGTTCACTAGAGAAAGGTGATAATAAAACAGCTATTGACATGTGCACTAAGATACTGCAACCCTTTAACATTCCAAAAGACTGACTCTAACCTTACCAGACGCGATTGACTGCATCTCATGAACAGAAGAAGTGCAGTAATAAAACTGCAGTAAATGTCCCACAAACTTGAGAAACAAACATGTCACCTGTGTCTCCAAAGCCACTTACATTTAATTCCAACTACTACAAACATATCCCATATCCCAAACCCTATACATGCACTCCAATATTTATATGTGTATATATGTATTTAATATATCGACTATATAACAAACACACCAACATCCACAATAGCATAAACCTATATAAAGACAACACACAGACACTACCATGCACACGTACATATACATACTAGCTACTACAGATCAACAGATTTACCACAAAGTTATATCTATTTAAGATACATCAGATCAACCAATTTTCACCAACCAAAAGTCCTTACATGCAACATCATCATTTCTATACCAATATGTTGATTGTATCTCACACAATTTCTAAAGAAACACAATTTTTCCATATGTTTTCTTTTCTACATGCCATTACTATTAACAACAAAACTTTGATTAATTAATTCACAACAAGTATATAATATTAAATCGTAATCACTTTTCGCAACATCTTTCACTGGCACAAATCACCAATCATCCTACCCCCACACTTAGACAGACATGACAGCAATCTACAGACATTAAGAAAGATAGTACTACAATATGAACAGCTCACAAATGTATTGGTTTTAACCCTCATAAATCCTAATATACAAATCTATTACCATATTATATTACAAAACAAAAATTAACATGAAACACAAACATAGCTGCCATCTTATCCAACAATATGTTATTAAAATACACACACACAAACACCAACCATAACGCCTTACATTAAATTGCATACAATAAACAGTGTTGGGCAAGTTACTTCAAAACTGTAATGCATTATTAACTACTTGTTACTGACATTTCAAAGTAATTCGTTACATTACAATATTACTCTATTATGAAATGTAAGGCATTACACTACTACTACATTACTTTTAAGTTACTCATTAAAATAACTAAATATGGATTTGGCGATCTAAATGTAGCTCATGACACTCAATTAGCTCATAACATTCAGTGGAAGGTGATGTAGTATCTGACTGAGCTAGGTTTATAGTTAAAAACATTAGCCCCCGGGATGGCTCATGGCACAATGCAAGGAACAATAATTAAGAACAGACAAAAGGTCAACATCTGGAAAATTGTGATAGCAATATTGCAACAATAGACCTATTCATATTAAAATAAATTGAACTGAAATGAACTGTACAGGATACAAAATTAGCATTTCCACGTCTTTATTATTCAAAAGTTTCCAAAATTAACCCTCCTGTTATGTTCCGGGTCAAACTGACACGTTTTAAAGTTTGAAGACCTAGGAAAAATAGTTAAAAGTGTTTTTTCATTATGAAACTTCTTCTATTTGCCTTAATTAGTGTGATCAACATATAATATAAAAACGGTTCATCTCACATATTTGCAACCCCCCCCCCCTGCATGTTTATATTACATAGCTACTGTCTGGGTCAATTTGACCCGGCAGTCAATCTGGAGGTAAAAAGGTGTCAGAAATGTCAAACTATTTCTTTTTTTTCCAATCTCTCTCGCTCTCTCTCTCTCTCTCTCTCTCTCTCTCTCTCACACACACACACACACACACACACACACACACACACACACAGGGGCAGGTGCAGATGTAACAATTTATGTTTTGGCGGGAAAAATCCACTCCACAGACCCAAAAGGGGAGGGGCAAAATATATAAATTACATTACACTCTGTCAGGCAGACCAGACAAAATGAGCAGCAGAGGCAAAAGGTTGTCAGTCCAGGAGGCTCTGGAGGTCATCATTGATCATGATAGTGAAATAGAGGAGGATGTGTCTGAAGATGAAGACTGTCTCGAGCTGAATTCAGATTCTGATGACTCTAATTTTGAACCAGATGAGGGAATTGCTGTTAGGGTTAGGGTTAGGGTTACCTTATTGCTCCAAGCATGACATTCATGTCAAAGAATGGCGAAATCCAGTGGTCCTCATCCCCAAATGCGCGCCAGGGAAAACTGTCTGCAGAAAACATCATAAAGACAGTTCCAGGGCCCACTAGGATGGCAGTGACCCGTGTGACTGACATCAAGTCAGCTTTTGAGCTGGTCATGCCAGATTCAATAAAGAAAATAATTCTAGAAATGACCAATCTAGAAGGGAGGCGTGTGTTTGGGGAGAAGTGGAAGGAACTGGACAAAACGCATTTCGATGCGTATTTTGGGGTCCTCATCCTGGCTGGGGTCTATAAGTCCAAGGATGAATCGACAGCCAGTCTTTGGGATGCTGAGACAGGCAGGGCTATATTTCGAGCCACAATGTCTCTGGAGACTTTTCATATTTTCTCCAGAGTAATCAGATTCGATAATCGAGAGACAAGGGCTGGTAGACGGGAGAGAGACAAGCTGGCAGCTATTAGGACAGTGTGGGATAAGTGGGTAGAGCGACTTCCACTTCTCTATAACCCAGGCCCTAATGTCACCGTCGATGAAAGTCGCTGGGTCGCTGCCCATTTAGGCAATACATGCCTTCGAAACCAGCAAAATATAGCATCAAAATCTGGGCAGCATGTGATGCAAACACCAGCTATGCATTGAACATGCAGGTTTACACTGGAAAGCCGGTTGGAGGAGCCCCAGAGAAGAATCAGGGAACAAGGGTAGTGCTCGACATGGCACAGGGTTTCAGGGGACACAACATAACCTGCAACAATTTTTTCACCAACTACAACTTGGGTCAGGAGCTTCTCAAGAGAAAGCTCACAATGGTCGGAACTGTCCGAAAGAACAGGACTCCCTGCTGAGCTGCTGGTCATCAAGAACAGGGCCCTTCAATCTTCCATGTTTGCCTTCACAGACACCACAGCCCTAGTTTCTTACTGCCCCAAAAAGGGATAATTCGAGGGCAGCGGGCCCACAGCAACAAATAGAGACCGGGGTCCTATAATCCAGCACAACCGTTGCCCGCCCGCCTGCGGCCCCCTGCGGCGTGCCATGCCCCCGATGGGGTGACCCACCCCCCCCCCCACCCATAGTATCTGGGGAGGGTGCGCAGGGCAGCACCCACCTCTGACACCCAAGGCACTCAGCCCCCTGCTGAGTTGGCTGGCCTCACACCATTCATCTTCACTCTGCTGGCTGTATTTACCAGTGCTCACCTCATTGCGGACCTCCAGCCCTCCACCTGCCTTGCCCCCTCCTGCCCTAGGATCCTGCCTGCTCTTCTCCCAACTCAGATTGAGTTTCTTAATCAAGCGATCTTACCTGTCTTCTGTCAGGGATCTTGTCCTGTCTATGTTCCAGCAGTGCGATTAATTTCCTCTTACCCTGTTCCTGTGCTATGCCTGCAACTCCCCCCGTGAGTAATCCTCAGTGGGTGAATGGTCATCCACTGACAAATCCCAGCATCTGCCACACGGAGCCGGTGT
This sequence comes from Karalla daura, assembly GCA_029224185.1. Lineage (NCBI taxonomy): Eukaryota > Metazoa > Chordata > Actinopteri > Chaetodontiformes > Leiognathidae > Karalla > Karalla daura. The sequence goes on from CM055196.1 coordinate 1,064,019, forward strand.
GTCACCGCCATCATACACTGGGGACTAAGGGCCTGATTTACTAAGATCCCAAATAAGGGGTGCTAAATTGCGTGCTCCTGGTAAGATTTTGCGTGCTTGATTTGCGTGCGTATTGCGGGTGATTTACTAAGGGAATTTGCCGCAGTGACAACAGGTGCAAACAGCAGTATGTAAATGAGGAGTTTGCACGCTGTCAGCCTTTCCATCATAGCGAGTGCACAGGAAAGAGCAAGAATACATAAAATTCCCAGGAGTTTGAAGTCCTTGTAGCTGAGGCAAACAGCCGCATCTGGAAGGAGAAAGTAAAAAGTTTGCTGCTCTCGATCACGGGCGATTGCGCAAGAGGTGCGAGCAGCGGCCAGTATGGCTCGTGCGCTCTGGTGGCACCGGTGCCCGGTCCGGGCACCTCGTCACCGTGTCTGGACCAGCCATATAGTCACTGAGCAGAGGAGTGGAAATTACGGTGCAGGCAGTGGCCGATTCTTCCATCAGCCTAAGAGCTGAGGGACTGGAGGGGCTGGAGGGACTGGAGGGACTGGAGCAGGCAGGAGAGGGGGGTGGAGGACCGGAGAGCGCAGGACCAGTGCGCACGCTGCGTAATATTGCTGTTAATTATGTTTGGTGCAAAAAAACAACCAAGAAAACAGAGCCACAGAGGTGTCATATTGACAGGTTATTCTTGAAAAATATGTTTAATCACGTTCGCCATACGAAACATCTTATTTCCCTGTATCCTTTCGCTTTTTTTGAATGAAAATAAAACGCACCATAAACAGCTCACAGAAATTAATTCAGAATCAAAATTCGTTTTCTGCAGCCATTGTGCGTCAAACTGGGAGGTTTTGCACCTTCCTTTCAGACGTTAAATTTAGCCGCAAAAACAGTCACCGCAATCGTTTCCGGTTTTGATAAATCGTTGTGAGTGTGCTAATATTTCCAATCTGCATATTCTCCTCCCAGGATTTTGCACACACGAGCTGTAACGCCCCATATTGCATATGCATTAAGGCCAAGGTACTAAATGGGCAGCGTGCGCTGTTTTCCTCACTTAGAGGACGCAATCCACCGTGCGCACCGTTAGTAAATCAGCTTGCACATTTTTTTGCGAGTGACAGCGAGTTTGCACACGATTTTATACACAGGTTTAGTAAATCAGGCCCCAAGTTGTTAATAAACCTATGCGTGCAAAACACCTAAGGTGTCCCTATAGCAGTTGATGGATTTTTTAGGTGAATTCCTCAACATTGTGAGATACCCTACAGATAGGCATTTTCCCTGCTGCCCCTAAAACTGCAGTCATTAGAATCCTGAAGAAGAATAATCTGAATGTGGTGATGAACTCTCACACACATACCAACAGGCACACTCTGCGACCAATCCCAAGACAGAAAAAGTGCTGGTGTGCTCTTTGTTTAATTTAAAATATTACCATTACATGATATCATAAATACCCTGCACACACGTCCTGGAGCACTGTTGACATTTCAGATATGATTAATGTGATTAATGAATCATATTGATATATTTAAATTGTCCAAACCAAAATGGAGCCCAAGATTTTCACATTTATATTTTATTGTAAAGGTTGTTTCTTAGAAAATACTCAAGTGATACAGAGGAAAAGAAAGTTAAGAGAGGCCTGAACAAGTGCAGGCCAGAGTGAAGGAAGAAAAGTCAAGAAAACATCTAGAGAATACAAAGAATTGGTGATATTCTTCTTAAAATTGTCAAATGAGGCATGATCTGACATAATACTAAGAAAAGATTTGACCGATAACTAATTATGGCAGTACAGTAACCAAAACCCCAGTCTATTGTATGTTGAGCTGTCCTATAGTTACCACCTAATCCATTCAACAGAGGAAGATACAGTCATTTATATGTTATATCAGTTATAGTTAGGTAGGTATATATTGTATTAGTTATATTAAGTAGATTATGGTAAAACCCTTTGTGCAGAAATGGGTATAAAAGAGAGAGCATAAAGTAATGTGTTTTTAAGTGCTGTTTTTAACATTTTAAGGGATCATTACAATGTGTTCAAGATGTGTTGGTACATACAGCTATAAAGCCTGGCTTTCAGTCCAATTTCATACAAAAGGCACAAAACCTAATAAAAACACACAAATTATCTTGTTAAGTTTTACTTATTTTACTGATATTCCTAAAAAGAAGATATTTTGCAGGACACAGACATGACTCTAATACTTCCCTTGTAGTCTAAAGTAAAAGTCAGCCCTGCTTACTAAACATACATTGGCTTTTCTGAGGAGAAAATTTTAGCTTCTCCTTATTCCCCCTTTTCCTTTTCCGTCCCCTCTTTTAATATACACTCACTGCTTCCAACTTCCACCAACACCTCATCTTAGACTGTAGACCTTAAGTTCACGCCCATATTTATCAACTTAACATTTTTCTCAACTCTTCCTTCTGATCCTCTCCTGTGCATCACCCTCTAGCAGGGATGGACGTTACAGGCGCGGATCTCTTTGCGGTCTTTACAACTGGCTAGCACAGTGCCTTTAGCTCTTTTCTTTAACATCATGAATCGTTCCTGGATGCCCCCTCCACACGATTTGGTACAGTCTGTCCAGCTGGTCCACGGCTGCATCCTGCATCCTGCTGCAACAAACCAAAGACAAGAGCATCTCATCGCTGCTTCACATGTTGTCTCATTAACAATACTGGCAACAGCTTATCCCTACACACCTGATGACTCCTCAAACGCTCCTTCTCCTCCCTGCTTCCCTTGTCTCCTTCTCTTTCCTCCTCCCCCACCTCCTCTCTCCTCCTTTGTTTTCATTCTACACTTCCTGATCTTGCATTTCTTTCTCTGGATGGTCTCAGGACAAGCACTACCCCCGAACTGTGGTTCCAGTTTCACCATACGAGTCCGTATAGTGTGTCCTTTTCCACAAGACTTGTTGCACTCAGACCACTCGGACCACTCGGCGACCATGCAGTCAATTGCTGCAGGAAAGAGAAGATGGAGAACAGAATGATGTATTGACAGTTGGACTATGAGGTGGATAAAAGACCAAAGACAGATGGAAGATGCAGATCACTGAACTTGTCATATATCAGAACAGTGGTGGGGAGTTCGGTTATCTTATATCACTTGCATCACTTTGGGTTAGATTTAGTAAAAGCTAAGTTAAGCTTTGAATATACCACTGGATAAATCATCTTGTCCTCCAGTTTTGGGTCAGTTCCAGTGGAGTCACATAGCTACGACATTTTTTCAGGTTAGTTTTGCAATTCCTCTGTGGCAACATAAATTAATGCTCAAAGCTGCAGCTTTTCACTTTTATCAGATTCATACAGCCAATTAATTTGTAATGTGTGCTGTTTCAACAAGAATACGGACTTTGTATTACATTATGTCACTGTAACTGCCTTCTAGGCATCCCTTTCTCAGAGCATTACAGCTTTGTGTGACTGCTACACTGGCTTGATATCTGTCCTAATCTCATGGACTTGCTCTATAAATCCAATAAAGTAGAAACTAATAATGAAATGAACTTAAGGACAGTAACAATGCCCATACAGTTTCTCACAAGTAGGAATCACATGATTGAACAGTTTTCAACTGTCAAATGAATTAATAAACCAATTTATTTATCACAATGAAGACATTGTTCCATGCAGTCGTTCAGGGGCTTGAATTTTTCATCAAACAACTGAATGTGACCTCTGAACCTAACCTACGCATCTTGGAATGGAAGGGGGAATGTTTTTACTCACGACACTCAGGCAGCATGCACTTCTCAGTCTGCTCCAGCTCCTCCAGACAGTCTTTAGAGTCTGATTTGAGCATCCTCTGACGTGTCCGCATGCCTCGGCCACATGTCACACTGCAGTCGCTCCAGTCCGACCAGAGTGACAGCATGCATGGGATGGTATCTGCAGGCACACACAAAAAGATTCATAATTAGCATTAACTAGCAGGTTAAATTTCTGTGCTTTGCATGCTAAAACTGCCAAAACTAATCTTTTGCTGACAGGTGTCACTCCTGTGAATATGCTTCGTCCACCTAATCCTCTCCACTGCATCTAATCTCCTCCTTCTCAGTCTGGCCTCTCTGACTTCATTTCATCTAATGTGTACTGTCCTTCTGATGTATTTGTTCTGAAATTCTATGTCTCATCAACTCAAAACAAATACCGCATCTGGAGTACTCCTCATTCAGGTGAAACTAGTTTTTCCCATAACTTCATTGTATGGCTCTTCAACTTTATTCCCTCGTAGTTGCCACAAGCTTGATTCACATATTTGGTTTTGGCATAGGTTTTTATGCTGGATGCCCTCTCTGATACAACCCTGCATTTATCCAGGCTTGGGACCAGCCCAAAAGGCCACTGGCAAGAAGTATCTGGAACACTGGTTTGAAGCACAAATTTAACTGCAGGTAGTAAGTCCCTAATTATTTTTGGTAAACCCCAATCAAAAACAGTACAGACTATATCTAATATTTCACCTAATTGTATTCAGTGATGTGTTAATTATAAATCTTATCATCATCACTGATGTCAAAATCAGATTACTGAGACAGGAACAATAATGGACAATGCAAAATTAACGTCTCCCTTTGCTATAGTGGTCTGGTCATTCTGCGCGGATTTCGCATGCTCTATGCATGTTTAAGGCATTGGGTATAAAGCAGTAATGATAACAATAGTTAACATTTCAACATGCCTGAGATATGCCAGAGATTGTTATGCTGCTATTCTCCTCATTCCATTGAACAGGAATATGATCTGCATTTCTTCCTTCTAGTTTTATAAACTACTTTTACAGTAAACTCATGAAAGCTCCATGTAAATCTACAAATATAACAAACATATAATATTATGCATACATATTTAAGCATGTAAGTTTAAATATGTTTGCATAATACAAGCATGTTTCATATTTCATAAATATTTCAAATATTAACTTACGACACTCTGGCATCATGCATTTCTCCACTTCAGCCACCTCAGTCTTGCACATTGAGCCATCAATTGGAGGCATCTTCACCATACGCTCACGTCGTCTCATCCCCAGGCCGCACGTTATGCTGCAGGGGCCCCACTCACCCCACTCTGTGACAACACAGCTGCTTGGGGCTGTGCACAGGAGTAGAGCCAAAATCTTAATATGTCAATATTCACTGAATCAGTAAATCAATATGATTAATCATCAACGAGGTGCACACATCTAAAACTCAATTCCATGATTCACGAAATTTATTTAAGTATCACCTATTTGTACTTACAAGGGAAAAAGGAGAACTCAATGTGAGAGGGTGATTCTCCCCTTCTCACCGCTGCACTGAGCTGCTCAAGCAGGGAAGGGGAGAGAGAGACCGGGACTCGTCTCTCACACACACGCACAGATGCACAAATGCACTGGGGCGATTATATGCACTTTATATTACCGTATTGACCCCATTATAGGATGACCCTGATTATAAGACGATCCCCTCTTTTCAAGACTAATCTTCAGAAAATGACTCTGATGGCACCAAACTCTGAATTGTTTAGGAATTAAAGGAATGAAATAAGAATAACACACTGCTTTCATTTTTGGCTACAAATGCAATCACTAAAATCTGCATTTTAAATGAAATAAATGTAAATAAACCACTGAGCAATTTAGGATTTTAAATATTTGTTATTCGTTAATCATAACAGTGAGATCAATTTGTGATCACAATGATCACAACACAATATTGAATTAAATAGCCGTACAATTAAACAGAACTGAGAACAGAACAAAAAATACCATCGTACAGATTTAATTAAAAAATGCAGCGCTGCAACTGGGATGCAAACTGTCAGAACCTGAGAGCTCTTGAAATGTCTCAGCAAAAGTCTGCATGAGGCTTTTACTCACAGACGTCTTCTGCCTCGCCAATGAATTGGAAATGCAGCAGTTTTTAAACGCTCTGATGATGCTCTTTGGGGTTACTGCGTCCCATGCCTGGAGAATCCACTCACACATCTGATGTACCGCTGGCTTTTGAATTTTTCCAGACGGTGTGAGATCGTGATCACCGGACAGGGGCCACTCGGTGTACCTCTAGCGCAGATTGTCCTTGAAAGGTTTGTTAACGACAACATCCAGGATCTGTAGATGGCTGGTCATCCCCCCTGGTATGATGACTAAGTCCCCGTTCTAAGTCCCTCCATCTTCCTCACCTGACTTTTGACAGCATCAGCCAGGTGTCCACGGAAGGCATAACCAGCATATTTCTCCTTTTTCTTTGAGCTCTATGCCGTGTTCCCCAAACCACTTTCAGCAGGTCTACGACGTTCACCAATTCCAGCTGGCATTGCTTCTTTCGCCACTGTTTTGGATTTTAAAATCACATACAGGGGCAACTTTGTCCCATCTGCCAGGCACGCCAACATGACAGTGACGTGGCTCTTCTCATTTCCAGTAGACTTCACAATAACAGACTTATAATAGACTTTTAACAGACTTAATGCCTTTCCTGTGTACAGTCACAGATGTAGGCATGTCAAAAAATAAAGGGGTCAGCTTTGCCAATCCGATCAAGGGGATATGCGTGTTTTGGGGTGTCTGGGGGCAGGTGCAGGTTAAGGCTGGTTCTGCACCATAATGCAAGGCCACTGCGTCACATCATCCACCAACTGATGCTGGCTTTAGACTCGGTGGTTGGGTTGTTCAAATCCTTGGCAATGTCCATGACTTTCAGCTGGATGTTAGCTCTGGTAATGTGGAAACAGGTTCTTTTTTGAATGAAAAGACTCAATCAATAATCCAAAGGGGGAGCAAATGGACATCTGAAAACAGGTTTGATCCAAGAAACATGTATGATGCACCGTCATGACTATGGCAACTTCAGACAGACAGCAGATGGGCTGATGAATCTCTAAATAGAAAAGGACCGATACATTCTGGAATGAGTTTCTGAGATTCCACCCTGAGCAACCCGTTCTCATCCCAGCATGTAAAATAGCAACGATTTGACGCCCCTAGACATCTCATACTGATGCACCACGTACCCTTCCACGTCTTTATCAGGGTCCGAGTAACGAAGTTGCAAGAACCCTATTAAAACTCTCCTGTTTCTTTTTTATTAGGGTCCGAGCATTGTATCTGTATTGTATCCTATTGTATCTGTCCTGTTTCTTTTTATTATTATTATTATTATTATTAAGTAGTCGCTTTTTTGGGGGCCCGAACATTAACCTCACTCATGGCACTCCCTAGTGGTGACAGGAAGTATCCAGGTTTTATGCCTACATGTAGTACTCATTAATTTCACTTGTCATACATGCAGAACAAGTGGGTGAAGCTATATTACAAATGCAGTGAAGCTACCATTAATGGTATCGGTGTGGCGGGCATGACTAGCAATCCCTTGCCATGTATTACGAGCAGCTTTGTGACAGCTTTAAGGAACTCCAATCATCATGAAAATTGGTTCACTGATTGAGGACAGAGAGCTCTGACACTTGATAGGGGCATAGCCCATGGGGGGCAAAAATACAAAAGTAGCGCCACCTAGAAATGTTGACCAATCCCCATAAGCAATTTTTAAAATGTTGTCATCAGCAAATAAAAATTGTTATACAGGTCTCTTGACATGATGGCCATAGCCCAACAGGAAGTCAACCATTTTGATTTGAATTTTTGAATTTAAAAAACATCTCCTCCGAGGGGGTCAACTCAAATGGCTTCAAATTTGGTACAAGTCATCTATAGGCCAAGCTGAGAAAATTTTATGTACAGAATTTTCTAAGTCAAAGGCATGACAAAGTTTGGTTATTCGTCATCAATATTTCAAAATGCTCTTTGGGGCAGGCACTTCATCATAAAAGTTTCAAAATTGCTGAACATGATTGCAATTTATCAAGATGCACAAAAAAGTCTCTTGCACTGATGGTCAGAACTGGACAGGAAGTCAGCCATTTTGGTTTCGATGTTCAAGTGTCTCTATTTCAATACATCACTTGTCACCCGAGTCCACCTAGAGATTTCCGTCTGCTTGTCGGTTGAAAAAATATAATATCCTGTTGATCGAACAGAAAACACCAATCTTTGACAACTTCTGACACCATGTGGAAGACTGTGCATGACTGTCTTTTTTTTCTTTAAACTGCCAGAAACAACACATAGGAGTTCTTTAAATCTGTCACAAAGCCACTCGTAATACATGGCAAGGGCTCGCTATTTATGCCCGCCACACCCATACCATTGGTGGTAGCTTCACTGCCTTTGTAATGTAGCTTCACCAACTTGTACTGCTTGTATTACAAGTATAATGAACTTGATGTGTTCAATTATGTAGGAGTAATAGATTATGTAAATAAATGATGTAGAAGTAATAAAAATGTAAAGCCTGATTACTTCCTTTCACCACTGGGGAGTGCCATGAGTGAAGTTGGAAGTTAATATATCAGGCTATTCAGGATGAAGCCCTCATCATGTCCAGCAAGTTTCAAGCTGCCATGATCAAGTATGTGGGCGGGACAGCTGTTCAAAGTGAAAGAGCGTGGAAAAAAAACCACCAACTTTTGACACATCATAGCAACAATGCTCTTTGACCTACAGAAATTCAATTTGAGTGACTTCAATTTGATTTGAAGTCAATCAGGCAAAAGCCCTACGAACAGCTCCTTCCGAAAGGGAAAACTAACAAGTCAAAATGACTGACTTCCTGTTGGGTTGAGGGCGGCGCTCACAGGGCTTCGTTGCTCAGACCCTAATAAAAAGAAACAGGAGAGTTTTAATCGGGTTCTCGCAACTTCGTTGCTCAGACCCTAATAAAAAGAAACAGGAGAGTTTTAATAGGGTTCTCGCAACTTCGTTGCTCAGACCCTAATAAAAAGAAACAGGAGAGTTTTAATAGGGTTCTTGCAACTTTGTTGCTCGGACCCTAATTAGAAGAGGAAACAGGACAGATTTAATAAAGTTCTCGCAGCTTCGTTGCACGGACCCTTACAATTCAGGCTTGTCCCCATTTTGACCCAGCAGTTGATGCCTTGAGTAAGCTGCATTGGAGTGACCTCATGTAAGTGATATCATCCCTATGTGAATGTTGCCTGTTTGAGTTGGTGCCTAATAATGGACTGTCTGAATATTATAATATAACTGGTGATGTAGTCACAACACCAAATATGAAGTCAGAGAAGACTGCGAGTGTATGACCCACATGTGGAAGTGAAAAGTGGCCCTGGAAAAGTAGAGTGGGGGTGGGGGGGGTTGGGAGGGCAGAACTCGCTGGGCCCTCCCAGACAGTGTAACAACAAAGCGTTCAGAGTATAAGTATAAACAGCAGTATAAACATAAACCGGATTTTCTGGCACCATTCAATACCAGTTCTGGTTAACTGCTTGTGGCTCTCTGGTCGAGGTATTTGTACCAGGAGCACCTCTGCTGGCCAATAGTGGAAGGACAAGTTGAGCTGCCTCCAGACAATGAGCTTGACACCAGGGTTGGTCTGGTAAAACTGACATTTGTTTCCAGATACAAATGTCAGTTTTACCAGACCATCCAGTGAGCTGGGAACATAGTGAGGCACCAACTCATCCTTGAAACAAAGGGGCAGGTCCATGAATATAAACCATGAATATAAAGTTTGGTTCCAATGACTCTCACTGGCCAGTCCAGCAATCTACCACACACCCTGCAGATGGACTGGAGATCACTTGGGAGCCCAGAACCAGCCACCTCAAAGGCAAAAAATTCAGCCAATGAAGAGCTTGCCGGTCCCATTCACCTGTTCCCTAGATCCAAGCTTTCCTGGCTAGGTGGTTAATGGTGTAATCCACCTTTGCCAGCTCAGAGGAGAAAGTGCAGGGCTACAGTAACTGAATGGTGGATGAAGATCAGCCCGCCTGCTTATAATCCCCACCAAAACACCATCCATCCTCAGTTTCCGGACAGATCCAGGAGCCACCGCAGGGAGATGCACCATCAGAGCCTGCAGCTATTTGGACAGGCTCACACAACGCTGGGCAGGCTCACACAACAAGGACCCAATCACGACATAGACAATTAGATCTTCAATGAGTTCTGGTTTCTGGGCTGGCTCACCGGTAAGGTCTTCAGTCACCACAAGGTGGATGCCAGATAGCAGACAGGTTGAAGAGCCAGGGTGCAGACAGGACATAATCAGTGGACAGAGGGTGATTTGGTTTACTAGGACTGGGGTGCAGGGCAGTCAAGTTCAGAAGTTGGTTTGGATCACCAGGGATGGGACACAGGGCAGTTGATTGCAAAAGGCGATTTGGGTAACCAGGGCTGAGAAAGGCTGATCACTGAGACAAAAGCAGTCAAACTGGTAAACTTTCCTGTTTGGTTGTTGCTTGCATGCTGTTATGCATCCAATCAACAGGTTGGTACTGGTAGATCCATAAGAACAAGAATGCTTGAGAGTCACACATGGGTGTGAAGACAATGTGGCACTGAACATGAAGTTGAGGCAAATACAAATATCCAAATGATTGATGAGAAAAACTGGTCATTCTGTCCAATTCTGAATAGCTGAGAGTTGCTGGAGGAGTAGCTGGAGTGTAGCAGGGGTGGAGAAAGCAGAGCGGCTGCAGGTGTGTGTGTAAAATGAGCTCAGAACAGGATCATGACACTAACCACTGCGCCACCGTGTGGCCCACAAGAAAAATATCAGGCATTTAAAGCTAAGTTTAAATCCTTGACTACACCAGCATATCCTTACAGGAAATACTCACAGCACTCATCGTTGACCACACACTTGTTGGTCTCCTCAGTGTGGAGCTGGCAGAGTGAGCCATCCTCAGGATACTGTTTGATATATCGCTCCCTGGACCTCATCCCCATCCCACAGGACACGCTGCATGCTGACCAGCTGATCCACTCTGACATCATGCATGTTGACGGATCTGTCCATAGTAGAAGAAAGCACATCAGTAAGCACTGTTATGCAACATTTTAATATTTTAATTTAAATCATATTACACTGCTTTTGTATAGTTTGGAAATGGCATAACTTCTGCACTGCCTTGGTGCCTTTGGGTCTGTCAACTGGTGTTTACTTCTGAAGCTCCTCAAGATGAATAGACATCTTGACAGATGAACAGATAAAGCAAAGTTGTTCAGGCTGCTTTAATACTGTCACTGATAAAAATTTTTCAAAAAAGGCATGTTCAAGCAGGAAGGTTGCAAGATGATTAGAAACAATGGCATCTGCCTTGCTGAATCAATTTAAAGGGCTAATCTTCAACTTTAAGTGGTTGTTTTTTACTACTTTAAAGTTGCATTGCAGTGTGGAACTGTTCATTAACTGTCCCATGACTCCTTGTAATGTGTTCGCCTTTAGAAATCAGTTCATTTTATTGTATAAGAAATGGATTTTGACCTGACTTACATCTGCAGCACAACGTGAAATCTAGCCTAATTTGGTTAGACATCTGTCATATTATTTTTTTTTTTCAGTTGCTTAAGGACGATTTCTAATTGAAGACCTGGTTTTTCATAACAGTCACACCTCACATCCTTTGCAAAATTAAACACTCTTGTTAAAAAAATGATATTTGTTACCATGTGAAAATATACAATTCTGCAATGTTAATTGTCTGAACCAATTACACACAACGGTGCTTAACCCAAAATACTTTTAGCAATTCTACTCATTTAATTGAGTATGTAAGTGAAGTACACAAAGAAACTGCTAGTATACAATACTAAAACTTCACTAAATACAACACAATACTGTACCAATGCTCAAGAGTGATGAAAATATAATTGATATATCTAAATCAATCAAAATTTCAACAAAAGATGTATAACTGTATAACACCAAAAAAAACAAAACATACACACCCAAAACAAGAGACCAAAAAAAGATACTATTGAAAAATATATGGAGGGGGCTGACAATAAAAGAAAAGAAAATCCAGCAGGGAAAATTTTAGGGATTATTTCTTCGCCCAGCTGGATCAGGTCAGAGAATTTCGTCGACATCACAGGCAATATCTTCATTTGCAAGACAATAAGGGAAGAACCGCTGTGCATGTCGATTTCATCCTTGAATGGCTATGCCGTCATTTGGTCAATTTGGTCACAGGCCTCCTCCATGCCCACAATGAGGGGCACTTGAGTCTGGAGCTACAGATTATACACCTTCCACCGCCACGTTGAGAAGAACTCCTCGATTGGACTGAGAAATGGAGAGTATGGTGGAAGGTACAGCACATAAAATTGAGGATTGTACTGAAACCAGTTGTGGACCTGTACAGAGCGGTGGAATGATACAGTGTCCCAGGTGACAACATATTGCATCTATTCTATTTGGTTCACAATGAGTATGTTGTGCAGTTGATCCAGAAATGTCAGGATGAGAGCTGTGTTATAAGGGCCCATATTGGCATGATGGAGGAGGACCCCATTCTGTGTAATGGCAGCACACGCTGTCCTGGGACATTTATTCTAACCTTGTGGCCAATGATGTTTCTGCCTCTCCTTGATTTTGTGAGGGTAAACCCTGCCTCATCTATGTAGATAAACATTTTAGATTTTCTCAGTATGCATCTGTAAAACTCTCTGTAAGACAGAAAAAGACAAGATTTTGTAGTTTAGCATGGATCTAATACACATTGAATTTAGCTTGCAGTGTGTAATATCACAGTGCTAAGATGAACAATACATACCTCCACATATGCATGTGGCAGTTGTTTGACCTTCTCCAAATTCCGCTCAAAAGGCAGTTGTTTCATTTGAAGTTGATTTTTTTTTCAGGATACGTGCCGGGGTGTAATGGAAGTGATCCATGAAATTGCACATTTCATTCTTTTTTTTCTTTATGTCTGTGGGTTTGTTTCACCCCATCAGAAATATGTATGTGAGTGTCTGTCAGTCAAATAATTGAGTCTCACACAAGAGTCCTTTATCGGCTCGTCTATGATGGATTTCTTCACAAAAAAAATCCAACAAAAAGTATATCCATGTCCTTATTCAATCGTACATTCCTTCAGTAAACTTTTTTCAGGGAAAAAAATTAAGAGGACAAATGTTCTTTTTATTTTTTCTCTTAAAATGTTCACGGGAGTGGATGAAGTGAAAATAATGATCTTTGTTGGATTGTGTTGGATGGAGTTGTGGAAGGAGAGCAAGGGAAGTTTATTTACTCACAGTACAGAGACATCTCGTTTCCCTCAAGAGCTAAGAAGCCAGTCAGATTTATCTAGGTCGGATAGTCTCCGGCAATAACTCCTCAGGTAAGCTGAGCATGAGGGTATTCACACTTGATGGGCATCACCAGGACGGCCAAAACCACCACCGTAAGTGCTTGTGGACTTTATTAAAAAAAAAGAAATACACGCAGGGCATCAGCTCTCCGTATGGGCAGTAAAAAGACCATTTCTCCCTGTATGACCCAGCATGAACAGTGCTGATATGGTACATACTAAGCAGTTGAGTACGTTTGTAGAATTAAGCAATCATGTGTTGGTGCACCTGAGTGTTGTGTTTAACCAATTAGAAGATTGTGGTAATGTGAAAGTCAGTGCACTGGAATTTGCAAGGAAGTTAGAACATGATATGTATCTGCGGCTAATGTATACAAGTGTGTTTAGTGCTTTGCTCCTTGAGTGTAAGGTTTTTATAATTGTGATAGGTAAATTATAAAGTAAGGCAGGTTCTTGAGTTTGTAGGAATGATGACGCATAGTGTGTGTGTGTGTGTGTGTGTGCGTGCGTGCACATACAGTATGTGTTTGTGTTTTTGCATGCGTGTGCATGTGTGTTTACCCTCCAGGCTGCAGCCAGGACCCATGCAGGGCTGAAAGTCCTGCGTGTGTGGACAGGGCACACTCAGGTCTAGCTGGGCCTTCAACATCCTCTGTCTCATCCTGCGGCCTTTCTCACACGAACTGCTGCTGCATGCTGACCAGGGGGACCAGCCTGAGTAAATGCATGTCTCTGGTGTGTCATCTGACAAAAAAAGGCACAAGGTTGTCAGGTTCATCCTGCTGAATCTATGCCCTTCTTTCCCCTGGACATGAAAATTAACAACAATATACATTGAAGATAATAATATAGAGTGCCACTAAAAGACCTGCTTTCAGTTTGCTTTCAGTTGCTATCTGATATGAAGCACAGTGCCAGTTGAAATGTTTGTTTCCTTTTCTGTATAGGTGGAGCAAACCTCAGGAAAGCAATTGAAGAAGCTGGCTTGAGTCAATCTGTTAAGACACCAAACTGGTCCAGTGGTCTCGAAATGATTGGAGAGTTTCACAGGAGAATTACATACAACATCTCACAAATAGCATCTGAGACTGTAATGTATAATTCAGGCAAAACATCTCTATGCTTTGGTGGTTCTCCTTTCTTGTAACTGCCTGGAGGGAGTGTTTTTCAGCTTAGGTACAACTTGTGGGGCTGTTTTAGGTGAGTTGGACTAATGAGGGACCAATTAGATTATAGCTATTGTTTCCATGGTTGATCATGCTAGTCTCCATTGCCTTTGTACACTGGTTCAATGTTTAGGAGGGCTTGAGTGGGTGTGGAAGAGGGGCTATTTTGCCAAAGTAAATGTCATTGCCTAATGGTCTTCAGTATTGAGTAATGAATGTGGAATGGGAAAACCGGCTGGATGCAGCTGGCCAGCAGCAGAGTGTGTCTGGACAGGTTCTGGGAGTGGCAGGGGGTTCATGGAGTGTAATTTGTGTTGAAATGTTTAAGTTGCATGCCTCAAAAGAGACAAACTCGTTGTTTTTTGGCTGTTAGATCTTGATATCATATGGCTATATTACTAGCTAAAGCAAAAACCTCTGGAAGTCCTGTTACTTTGAGTCCTGTTACCAATAGGCGTGTTTCCACTATGCTGGTTCTGGTACTTTTTGGGGGGAAGTACTTTTGACCGGGCCGCGACTTGGCTTGGTACGCTCAGGCATCGTGTCTCCATTACACTAATGGCCCTGTAAGAACCTAGCGATGACGTCATCATATCGCGTCCAAAAAGCACTAAAACAAAGCAGTAGCTCTTGACATGGACAGCACTAGACATGGACACGGACGAAGTTGGGATGTTTTTTTGCGTTTGTGCTGTTGCTGTAGGACCGAGAGCAACGACTTAGACTGAGACAAAGGGTAAACTTACTTTCATGAAGCTTTTATGAAGCAGTAGATAGCGTCTATTTGTTGCGATCTGCTGATGTCATTTGCAACAACCAATCTGCGTGACTTAGCCACTAGTACTGCCCAGCGACGGAACGGCCCGGTCAGTGGAGACACACGCATAGCGTGAAGTTCCTGTAAAACAGCCCGGAATTTCCAATAGTGGAAACGCGCCTAATGTAAAAAGTAGCAAGACTGAGTAACAGCAAAAGGAATGTGTATACTCATCTATAGAAAACTATGGATTGGGGGGGTTGGGCTGACAATGTTTTTTTCCTTGTACTTCAATGTTAATATAAAAGCTATGATTTATAAGTATAATATTCATGTTACAAGCCCCATGTGGCAAACCCTTTTGAAATCCTTTTTTTTCAGTGACAGTTTCTGCAAAGGCCCATATTATGTTCATGTGTCTTGCTGGCCACTGACATGAATAACTTAACCATATTTGCAAGACAGCAATGCTTAGCAGCTTTTTCCTTAAATAAATGGGAACGGGAGTGGTACAACTATGGAGCACGTACAGTTACCCACCCAGGCTCCATAGATGCTGAGTTGGATCCAGGACTCCGTCCCTCAACCTGGCTCTTCTTTCTGCATGCACTGTTTCTGGTCTGGACTCATTTGACCTCTGAACTATAATCTAAATTGTTAGCCATCAATACATGTATCTCTGTATACTGCCTTGCCTCCACCCGCCTGTCCATCCTGGGTGAGGATCCCCTCCCCTGTCACTCACCCTGAGGTTTCTTCCTTTTTTTCCCCTGCAAGGGTTATTCTTGGGAGTCGTTCCTCAGCATTTGCAAGGGTTTTGGAACAGGGGGTGCTGACTCCATATTGTTACTCACTTTGTAAAGTGCCCTGAGATAACATCTTTTATGAACTGACACTTAAAAAAAATAAAGTTGAGCTGAGTTATGGAGCGTGAACAATAACTTGTGTGCTAGATTCAAAGGGGTAACGAGGAATAAGACACTAAAGAGGAAAAACCAAGAAGAGAAAAGCTGGGCCCAAAAGAGAGAAGTTGCAGTATTTCTTTCACTGTACACCATTTCTCACAAATGGAGCCCAGTACAACACAGGTCACCACACAACTCTTCTACTGACCCACAATGTTGGAAGGAAACTGGAGAAGCTGTAGAAAACCACCACATACGCTAATTCCATACAAAAATTCTGGGGCACAGACTGGCAGAAAGTGCCTTTGTGAACTTCAACAAATATTTCTTAAAGTCAGTATAGTAAGAGACTCCCACCTACAGACATTTTACGCATCTCATTTCACTCAAACTAGATCCACCCTGTAGACTGAAATCAAGTCCCAAGCTCAACCCTTCTCATTAGTTACAGCTAGTAACTTGTTTCTCAGTCATCAGCAAAAAATTCTAGTTTTTTAAGTAATTTAAATTTTTGTTAACAAGATCTGCTGTGGACATTTTTTCAAAAGATCGCTTCACTTTTTACACTGAAAATCAAGAATAGTCATTAAAATAGGTTCTTAAACTGGCACTGCTTATTGTATTAAATTAGAATAGGACGCAAATGTTTTGTATGGAAAACATAACTTATTAGAGAATTACAATTTCATGTAATATCATGGTTGAACAGCCCATCAGGGTTTTGTGGCTTTTCTTTTGTGGCTTGCACCTTGCTTCAGTTTACTCCATACAAGAACTACAATGACAAAAGCTGGGCTTGTGTGTGTGTGTGTGTGTGTGTGTGTGTGTGTGTGTATGTATGTGTGTGTGTGTGTGTTTTGTTACTATACCTTCCTCCTTTTCCTCCTGTCCAATGTCAGCTACGATGTCATCTATGGTGTCTGGAACCACATTACACTGTTCGCCCTGTACACAAGATAAGGATATGCTAAAAACCACAATAAGTATATGTCCAATATGGAGCCAGGACAGTCTCCAAATTAATAAATGAACACAGATAAGAGTAAATGTACACAAAGGATTCACTAATGCACACAAAAAGATTTGCAAATATATTTGGAGATTTATATATAAATGTGATTCAAAGAATCACGAAGAAGATTCAACTGGAGCCCATTATTTGTAATTTTGATGATGCAGTGTGTAGATTAGTTGCCTGATCAGTATGTACTACTCTGTGGCTTAAACCCTCTCCCATAGCCACTTGCAGTCTGCTCATGTGGTGCTTATTGTCATTTTAGGGTTAAGATGACTGTGTAGCAGTGCACCACTGATTAATCCACTGTAAACCACTGCTGCTTTGTTTCGGGTGGATCTGCGTGCCTCGTTTGGAAGCTGCCCTGAAGCCAATTCACCTCAGATATCCACTGTTTGTTTTGTTAGACTATTTTCTTGCTTGCTTTGCGCCCTCCCGACCTGGACATGCACTGACTTGCCACAGCTGATTTGGTCGCTGATTACCTCACCTGGCCCTGAACTTCGGTGTGGCCGATTAGGGGCTAAGGTTTAAGCCCCTACATCTGTATATGTGTATGTGTGTATGCGTGAAAGGGGTGACGAAGTGGGAATTTTCAGTTGGTTTCTTTGTTGTTTTGTCTGGTTGTTTGTTTGGGTATTGGAGTTTTTGTTTATTTTGTGGCTATTTCTTTTGATTAATAGGGCTTGCAGTCTGTTACTTTGGGTAAGTAATTTGGGGTTTACTATTGTTTAATTAGGGTCTGAAAAATAAAGTTGTGAGAGTTGCTTTTTATTATTGTTATTATTATTATTATAATAATAATTATTATTAGCAATCAAAGAACGCATTTTTGGAGGTCTAGACATTCTTGTCCTAATGTAAACGGCCCGTCGAATTTACATTGGGACCAGCCAAAAATTTCAGATTTAATGTAGTTAAAAATGCATGGAGCAAAATTATGCATTGGAGCAACCTAGAAAATTTCAAATGGCCCGCCCTCAACCCAACAGGAAGTCAGCCATTTTGACTTCTTTGTTTTTTGTTTTTGAAAGAGCTGTTCCTAGGGCTGTACAAATCATCCAGAGGCGTCAGATGCGTCAAAATAATTTCTGTAGATCAAAGGGCTTGGTTGCTAGGATGTGACAAAATTTGGTGAATTGTTTTTTTCGCGCTTTTTCAATTTGAATGGCTCTCACAGCTCTTACTTGATCACAGCTTGAAACTTGCTGGACATGGTGAGAGTAATAATAATGATTTTTGTGAAACTGGGCACAATATTTCATAATCATTGCAGTATTATACTAATTGTGACTGCAATAGTAAAGTTTCATGTTTCTAAATGTATTTTTATATTGTATTTGCTGACAAATTCACAATGAACATAAATACATAACCTTGTGTCAGGGTGACACTAATCAAATAACTATTTTTGGTTCCATTGAACCATTTCTCTGCCTCCTTGCAAACAACCCTGAATGTCTAACCCCCAAATTCCACAAATACGTGAGCGGCACAAGCTGTGATGCCGTAACCACCGCAATTATCTTCCATTAAAATGAATGGAGACGCTCAGCTGTGGCTTGCTGCTCCCGAGCACTCCAGATATGTAATTTTCTATTTTTTGCCAGTAGTGCTACAGCTAAACCGTTCAGATCGCATTAAACCAGAAGTTCCCGTTACAGTATCAGAATAAACTTCTGTTAAACTTTAAAATATAACACAGAAAGCTTGCACAGATAGCTTGATCAGACCTCCCGGTTAAAACTCTCCCCAAAAATGTCCCCAATTTTATTTGGAGTGAAATCGTCACACACAAATCCGACACAAATCTCATGTAGCTGAGATACAGCATTGTGATACAGCATGTTGTAATGCTACGTTTTGTGAAATGTTGACCTTCAGGGCCACCATGCACTTTAAATAAAGTAATTAAGTAATTTAAATAAAGTTGTTTTTATTAAGTAATTTAAAGTAATTTAAATAAAGTTGTTTTTGTTATTATTATTAATTTATTGGTGTTATTATTAGTAACTGACTACCAGCTATGTGTTGTCACGTAGGTTATAATTACACATGCTGAGCTTAAATATCAATACAAATCATTTATCTATCAAAAGTCTTCCTCAGGTTTTGTACAAAACAAGACCTTAATTATTCAGGTACAACAATGTCTTTGCATACCTATGCATACTTAACTCATTTCATCTCAGTTGTAAAACCTCCAGTTTCATGCACGCACACATGCACAAATGCAAGCACTCACAGCTATAACATTGTACCTTTCTGGCAATGCGTTCCACCACCAGTCTAGCTACAGGTGTAACTGCCCCTCCCTCTCGGTCATAGAAGGGGCTTTGGGGGTGGTCCAGACTGGTCAAAGGTCTGATCCTCTCTTGGGGAATGGTAGGCTTGTTTGGAGACTGAAATAGGCCAAGATGACAGGGTGTGAGAAAATTATATGCAAAGTATAGCGCACAAAAGTTCATTCATTTATTTATTCATCATCTTCCCAGTGGTGTCAGAGGGTTCTCAAAGTTTAAAGCTGATAGAATGAATATCTATTTTTTAACAATATATCACTTTATATCAGCTAGAGTGCTTTTCAGCCTCTGGTTTCAACCCCAACCTACATTCACTAGCGATGAAAAGAGCAAGATCACAAAGACAAGTCGCTGCAGGTCCGTCTCTGCCTATATGCAGAACATGCACAGTGCATAGGGCCCCACAATCCAATAGGGGCCCCATTTTTCACGAAGGATCTGCATATGTCCAGCCAGAAGGCGCACAACTAGATCAAATGTATGTGTGAGGATACGTGGCATCACTGCAATGATTGACAGCAGTTGATCCAACCAATTGCTGGTCGGAAGGGGGTCTGACGGAGGGGGGTCTGACACCGCACGAGTGGGACCACATCAGTCTTTGCACGGGGCCCCCTTTATCTTTTGCATAGGGGCCCATTGTGACCAGAGATGCCACTGAGTGACTGGAATGGCATGAAATGAAGCAATTCTCACCTCTGCAACTCCTTAGCTTATTCTCTTGGACTCTAACTTTGTAACTCTACTGTTTTACTTAGTTTTACTGTTATCATAGAGCCACTGTGGGTACGCTCTTTCATCCATCCATCTTCGCAGGGGCAGCAGTCTGAGCAGGGACACCCAGACCCCCCTCTCCCTGGAGGATTCAGAGGTGTTCCCAGGCCAGCCGGGTGACATAGTCACTCCAGCGTGTCCTGGGTCTTCCTCTGGATCTCCTCCCGGTGGGACATGCCCGGAACACCTCCCTAGGGAGGCTTCCAGGGGGCATCTGATACAGATGCCCGAGCCACCTCAGCTGGCTCCTCTCGATGTGGAGGAGTAGCGACTCTACTCCAAGCTCCTCCCAGATGACAGAGTTCCTCACCCTATATCTAAGGGAGCCCCCTGCCACCCTGCAGGGAAAACTCATTTCGGTTGCTTGTATCTGGGATCTCCTTCTTTCGGTCATTACCCAAATTCATGACCATAGGTGAGGGTAGGAACTGGTAAATCGAGAGCTTCACCTTTCGGCTCAGCTCTTTCTTCACCACGAGGGACCGATACAACAACCGGATTACTGCAGCCGCTGCACCGATCCGCCTGTCAATCTCACGCTCTATCCTTTCCTCAGTCGTGAACAAGACCCCGAGACACTTGAACTTCTCCATCTGAGGCAGGGACTCTCCACCGACCCTCTCTGGGAACCATCACCTTATCGTGGTGGAGAGGTTTGCGTGCCCTTAAGACCCCTGAGAGCTATGTTGTCAGGAGTCACGAACTCCTGGTAGGCTCACCCAAGGCAAACTGGTCTCAGGTGAGGGGTCAGACTAAGAATGGTTCATCCATGGAAAACAACAACGAGAGAAATGGGACCCTGCCTGGAGGAAGCCCGGGGCCCATGTCTGGAGCCATGCCTGGACGGAGGGAACGTCAGCGAGCACCTGGTGGCCGGGTCTGTCACGGGGCACGGCTGGACACAGCCCAAAAGAGCCACATGAGATTGCCATCTTCTCCGCCGCCCCTTGGACCCACCACCTGCAGGGTGAATGACTGGGGTCGGGTGCAGTGTGAACTGGGTGGCAGTTGTGGGCAAGGGCCCTGACAGACCAATCCCAGGACAGCAAGTCTAGTTATGGGTACCCTCTTTTCAGTAAAAAAGAAAAAAGAAACATGGGCTCACTTTTCATGACTTGTTCTGTGTCACAATGCAGACCTGTGATTGAATGAACTAATTGCTAATGGTGAATTTTATGGGTGACAGACAGTTCAGTCAGACGAAATTCAGAGCATGAAAGTTATTAAGCGGGCAAGAACACTCATCCAATGACAGCACACACAAACGGCATGCCTCTGAAACAGGTTTTGAAAAAAAAAAGTTATTTATGCAGGCAAACTGCAGGCAGCTGCATGGACTTTATTCTATGAAGGTATTATTGTTACTTTATCTCGATCTACAAATGTATATCTCAATCTGTGTGTGTAATCAGATTCGCAAATGTATATCTCTATCTGTGCATGTGTATCCAGATTTGTAGATGCGCACTGACATTTGTGTGTATGTACAAGGAATTGTAAGTGTGTAAAACAAATCTTTTGCAAGTGAAGTGAATCTGCCCTGTCTTGTTCCAACGTTCAAACCAACTTTAGATCTAACTTGTGTAACTCAGGATTGGAATAAAACCAAAATGAAAACTATCGACAACTTGGAGAAATTAGAAAACTACATCTTCACAAACAGAGATAAACCTTGACATGTAATATTTGTAATTGAAAGGACGTCTTAGCTTTTTAAAAGATGCATACATGTCCATGTCCATGGGTGGCTGTGATTCAGTGTCTGCAACTCATAAGGTATGCATTATTATCATTAGGTATTAGTATTCATTATCCCACAGTAAACTCCAAAGGGGGAAGCCAAATAATTAATTAACTATTATCATTAATTATACATCCTACTATACATTCTATTCAGTGGGTGAAGAACAGAGGTTTATAAGATGCCCCATGAGATGGAAGCTAAATATACACTAAGGACAGTTCACATAAAATAAAAGTGCAGAAAACGTCTGTCTCAAGCAAAAGGGAAAGACAAAACCGAACTAGCTTGCTTTGGGAGATAGCCAAAAGATGTCCTTGGTCACTATTTGCATCAATCATAATGCCTTCGATCACCTTTAATTTCCATAACCATGTTAGAATTTAAAATACACACCGAGAAAACAATTTTTATATCTATATGTTTTTTGTGTGATCTACGTGTGTTCTTCATTTTGTTTTGTAAAGTGTCCTTGGGTCTCTGAAGGAAGCTACATAATAATAATAATAATAATAATAATAATAATGATAATAATATTAATCGATGACAAAAAAAAGAAATTTGCAAGAGAACAAACTAAGGTGCCCCCACATCCATAAAACATCAGATGCTGTATCCTATAAATAGATTTCAGGATGAAGGGGTAGTATGTCACAGAAATGAACAGCTGAAAGTGAAACATTGATCTGCTGCCACCTTGTGGTGAGCAAAGCATTTCAACAAATGTCACAAAATACTGCTTTCTCAACATTTAGTTCAGAAAATTTAATCCAACAGTTGTAGGAATGCATTAGCCTTCAATAGCAACTTGAAAGACACTGAACACTGATCACTAGCTTACTTTGTAATAGCCATATTATAAAAATTGCAATTACATCAAGTTTGGCTAATGGTTCCATCATCCCTTCTCATACAAAAGCTGTTCAGACAAGACATTACCTATTGCCATTTTTTTGGGTTTTTACCATCAAATAAATTTGTTTTCCCAATCAACGTATCAGAAGAAATATAGTTCTCACTGAATAAAGCTCAACGAGGCAGTGACTTCCTTCACACATAAAATGTTGGAAGAAGAAACCAAAGAGTAAGGTTGGGCTAGATTACCTCATATGTGACACCGCTATCTGTCCCAGCATCCCAGGGAATGAGGTCTGTCACCAGCCTCTGGATCCAGCCACATTCCTTGGTGCACAGGTCCTCTCCTGAGAGCCCCACATTCCAGTCTGGACTGGGCCCCAGCATGGTGAGGAGGGACATAAGGTGTCGTGTCTGGTCCACTGAAAACTCTGCCGAGGGAGCAGCTCGTCTGGAAATATGGTTGGGTAACACAGAAAACACAAAGAGAAATAAACAATATGTATATATATATATATATATATGTATACATATATTATAATACCGTGGTTAGTGGAGAGAGTAGATGAAGCAAAAGAGGGATCAATGGTTACTTCGAAACCCACAATCTAAGCTAACAAAGAAACTGTTGTAAGCTCAGTGTTCCACCATCCGCAACTGAATGCTATCACAACAAGAGATTGATGAGATACAACAACAGCAATGCTACTGAAAGGGGGGCCAGGGCCAAAAGGCTTGCAGAGGGGGGATGTCATCACCCCCCCACCCCTCACCCCCCAATATAACAGGCAGCACCGACTGAGGAAGATAACATCATGGAGTGAAATTAGCCAGCTAGCAGAGCTACACGATAGCAACGTGGTGAATAAAGGGTTACCTAGAAAGTACAAGTTGTCTCACAAGCTGTTCTCCACTGAACCAGCCAAGGTGTACTCTCCGCGGCAGGGAAATAACAACCGGAGAGTCAGACACACCGAGAACTGAGGTGAAAGAATATTAGAAGGGCATATGGGAAAGAGAGGCATTGCATAACCCATATGCCCAATGGCTAGTGGACCTAAGAGTTGACAACAGCAACCTCCCAAAACAACTCAACGTAACTTAACTTTATTTGTTTTAAGTGCCAGTGAGCAACATTATGTACACAGTAAACACCCTCTGTCCTTACACCTTCGCAAAGGCTGAGGAATGACTCCCACAAAAACTCTGAAAAAAAGGGAGAAACCTCAGGGTGAGAGACAAAGGAGGTGATCCTGACCAAGGACAGACAGGTGGGCACAAACAAGACAGTATACAGAGATACATGTATTAATAGCTAACAATTTATATTGTAGATCAAAGGTCAAATCAGTCCAGAGTTGAAAAGGTGCATGCAGCAGGAAGGGCTGGGCTGGCATCTATGGAAACTGGGAGGGAAAAAAGCACAAACACTCTGGGGACTCGCGGTCCCCCGTCCATATGCTAGTCCTGCTCAGTCATGGAATAAGAAAGAGGAGGAGGAAGTGGAGGAAGGGGAGGATGTGGAGGACAGATGGGGAGAGACCAAAAGGAGGATGAGAAGAAAGAGGGAAAGTGAGCCTGATCCACACCCACAGAGAAAAAGGAGAAGATAGAGCTCAATGTACCGGGGACCCCCAGCAGACCTAACCTAAAGCAGCTTATCTAGGATTTAAGTCCTATCTGTAGGCTTTGTCAAAGAGGATGATTTTTTACTTTTTCCTGAAGGTAGAGAGATTGTCTGGCTCCCAGACTGAGACAAGAACCAGTAACCATTTCAATGGCAGACATCCAAAATAAACTCTCAAAAATGAAGAGCCACACCACACTGACTTAAGACTACAGACTGTAACTGGGCCCAATATGATCCACACCTACTGGCAGAAGACGCTAACTGCACTCCATGAATGCCTATCAGCAAAGATGAACCAGTTGCTGAGGGATGGGTCCCAACCAGTGGCCGCCCCAGGGAAGGACAGTCCTAATCCTGAAGGACCCCCCAAAAGGAACTCATGCCATCCAACTTCATGGCAATAACCTGTCTCTCCACAATGTGGAAGAACCTATCAGCCTATCATAAACACAGCCATTATGAGTAAAAATGTGGCTCACAAGGGAGTTAGTGGAAACACCGGTGGAGCCAAGAACCAGCTACTGGTTGATAGACCAGTCGCCTGAGACTGTATGAACAGACAGACCAACCTGTGCACTGCCAAGAAAGCTTAGGACTTAATGCCCCACACATGGATACTGGAATGTGTGGAACTAAAGATCTATAAGATCAACAGGAACCTTAGGACTGTCACCCAGAACTTGGTAATGTTGAAGACAATCCTGGAAGCCGACTTAGGGTCAATTGCCAAAGTCAACATCAAATGTGGCATCGACCGAGAAAATATACTATCACCACTGCAGTTCAATATAGGTCTGAATCCCCTCAGATCTTCACAAATAGTGTTTACATATACCAATTCTGAAGTGGAGCAACAATCAACTTCCTGCTCTACATGGGTGACATCAAACTGTATGCCAGAAATGAGAAAATGACTCACTAATTTCCACCACAAGGATCTACAGCAATGACCTAGGAATGTCATTCAGATTGGACAAATGTGACCGGATGGTCTGGAAGAGAGGCAAGATGACCAGAATTGAGTGGGTCAACCTACCAGAGGGTAAAATAGGTGACATCCAAGACAGCTACAAGTATTTTGGTATCCCACAAGAATAGTCACAGGGGGCCACAAGAAAGTCAGCCACAACCAAATACCTCCAGAGAGTAAGGCAAGTTTTGAAAAGTCAGCTTAATGGCAAGAACAAGATCCGAGCCAAAACATGTACATATTATCAGTCATCAGAAATCCTGCTGAAATCATAAGCTGGCCAAAGGAGGAGACAGAAGCCACTGATGTCAAGACAAGAAAGTTCCTCACCATGCATTGAGGACTAGAGCCCAAATCCAGCACCCAAGGCTGAGGACTTGTGAGCATCAAGGCCACAATCCAGAAAGAGACATCGAAAATAAGGTAACTAAAGCAGCAGAAGCCCAATGAGAGTGCAAGGAAGAGGAGCAGACAACATGGAGGGACAAGCCCCTACAAAGTATGTATCAGGCTCTGTGGGACTTCAGCTTCCAGACTGCCAAACAGCACTTGGCAAACCAACCAGACAAAGTGGTGGTAGACAAAGTGCCGGAGAAGACAGTGATAAAAGATGTGGCAATACCAGCTGGTGGCAACATCAGAAAGACAGAATGTGAAAAGGTTGAAAAGTACCAAGGGTTGACAGAACAGCTGGACCAGATGTGGAAAGTCAAGGCAAGGATGGTCCCCTTGGTACCAGGAGCAGAAATACCAATTCTTTTTCATCTGTTTGTGTAGGATGGGTGCAGACCCATGTCTAATCAAAAGAGTATAAGAAGGACAGCAAGGCAGCCAAGCTTGGGAAGTGTAATATTCATCCCACCAAGGATGAGGAATGGACACTCATGGTTGGGAATGGATGACAGGAAAGCATCAAATTAATCCAAAAACCTATCGATTTGTCCTGGTGAGTGGTAGATGACAGCTATCTATTATTGTCTCTGGTGTAGCATTCGACATCCTGAGTAAAGGTGGGGAGAGCAGAGGACAGAGAAGTGTGATTAAAGCCACCAGAGATGAGGAGAGATTGGGTTACCGGTTTTAAAGTTGAAAGACAGTGGTGTAGATCTGTGCTGTAGCTACTGCTGCGAATGCAAAGAGGGGGATGTACACAGTCACATTAATATGTATCATGTGGCAGGTAGTATGGCTGCAAGCTAATATGTAACAGCTCCAAGTCACTAGTGCAGAGTTGCTCCTCAACACTTGTGTGTCCCGTGTGGCACAATCGTTTGCCTCCATTCCATTTTTGTCCGTTTCTACAGGTTGGAATCCATCCAGGGTGACGTGTGTCTGGAGAGAGTTCACATAGCCGTGTCTCAGTGAAGAGCATAATAGTATAAGCCATGACAGAGGGTAGACATGAGTTATACCATCTCATTTGCTCCCTGCACTTAGTTATCAATCTGCATCCTGTTCTCTATAATTCCTTGTGGATCTCCGGCCTCAAAGAAAAGGGGTATGTAGCACAGGGCTAACAGCTGATCTTGGGCATAGACAATGGAGCCAAAGTTGAATGGGAGTCGTGCTTGAGTGTGTATCTCACAGCCCCCCCAAAATTTCAAAGAACAGCAAGGCACAAAGTAGAAAATTAAAAATCAAAAAGATGTATGGCGCAGGATATTTAAATACCTATCAGCGGTTACCAGAAGGGCCCACTACAGCACACAGTTTCCAAGGCATATTCACGCTCAATGACAACAGGTGTAAATGGGCTAGCTGGGGCAAGCCCTTCTTTCACTATGCAGATTAAAGATGAGAGAGTTATTGTCTAAACTAGAAAATTCCAGTGCACTAAAATTTTGAGTGTGCTCCGGGATGTGTGCCCGCTGGTTTGCAGCACTTTGTCTGCCTTTGGATTACTCACGAGACACAATTCTCTGATTCTTGACATGTATGAGAGAGAAACTGAATGTGTGTGTGTGTGTGTGTGTGTGTGTGTGTGTGTGTGTGTGTGTGCGTGTGTGTGTGTGTATGAAATGTTTGTATGTCTGTGGGGTAATCTGTTAGCCGACACAAGGCACTTGACAGGCTCCTTGAGAAGGAACTGCTGAAAAACGATACAACCTATCAACATGTGATTTGGTACAAAAACAGACCACAAGTTTCTTCAATTTTTGAAATTAGGGTTGTGACTGATGTTGAGGCTTGTCAAGCAGACAGGCTACACATCTACGTGACAAACAAGGAAGTCGACCGTCACAATACCGATATTGTGGCTGCTCTCCAGAAGAGCTGCTTCCTTCGTGTCGAGAGCGGCCTCCGGCACCACTCCTTCCTTGGTGTCCAAGCGACCGGAGCCGCTTCTTAAGTGTCCAGAGCGGCCTCCGACACCGCTCCTTCCTTGGTGTCCGAGCGGCCGGAGCCACTTCCTCAGTGTCCAGAGCCGCCTCAAAACACTGCTCCTTCTTTGAAGCTGGTTCCTTAGTGTCCTGCGATACTGGAGTTGCTAAAGCCATTTCGCTTGTATTATGAATGGCTGGACTTCTCCAATGCCCTCAGTGGCCGGAGCCACCTCCTTAGTGTCTTCAACAGCCAGAGCTGTTTCCTTCGTTTCCTAAAGTGTCAGTGTTCGGTCATGCTCGCTTTTGCCTGGTTCTGCTCACTCTCATTTGCCTGGTACTGTTCAGTCTTTTTTGACTGGTCCTGCTCAGTCCCCTTTGCCTGCTCCTGCTGTGTGTCTTCTTTGTGCATTGAGTGTTTCATTTTCAGCCAAACAAGATGACTGCCCCTCTGAGCCTGGATTTGCCCAAGGCCCAAGGATTTGCTGATTCTCGCAGTGTCCCAAGTGGCCAGAGTTGCTTCTTTGTGTATTTGTATATTTTCAGAGAACAATGGCGATGCATCCCAACTGATAATCTGGTGGCAGATTACCGGCCTGTCTCAGCCTCCCGAGTGACTGGAGTTGCCTCTCCAGTATCCATAGCGGCTGCTGCTGCTTCTTTTGAACATGTTTTAAAGACTGTAGCGTTTTTGTGAGTATGATCAAAGGCTCAAGCAAGATGTGGTTGTGTTGATTGAGAGAGGATGTCAAAGGATACAGGGAGAAGACCTCCAAAGGACCACAGCGACAGATAGTCAAAGTCAAAAAGTAAAAACACTCAACCCTGCATTGTCATTGTCTGTGTGATTATATGTTAATATGGCACAAATCAGTGACTAAATAATTTATTGAATATTTAGTAAAGGGTGGCCAGAGATGGAAGACACTTTGGAGGAACACCTCCTACAAAGTCAGCAAAGCCTGCAGAAGTAAGTAAGATATTTAGTGTAATGCATCTTTTCTGAGTTTCACTTTGATTCTTTCTGCCATAATCTAGTTTGCCTCAGAATCATTGTTCTGCAGCCTCAAAGTCTCAAAGTGCCTTGTGTCTGCTCCTCTGCTGACAGGGAACCTCACAGACACACAAACACTTCATGCATACACACACACAATCACTCAGTCTCTCTCTCACACATGCACACACTCACAGAATGCTGTCTTGTGAGCAGTCCAAGGTAGACAAAGTGCTGCAAACCAACGGGCACACATCCCGGAGCACTCTCAAAATTTTAGCATGGAACTGTGCCTCCCTGGATATGAGGATAAACAAAAAATTATGACAAAAGTCTTTGAAGGTTGGTGCGAATGAAGGAATAAACACCATGTCAATTATCTACAGACCTGAAGGCCAACCTGGAACAGTCTGGGGTAATTGTTTCAACAAGTACCGTGTGCTGAACATTAAAGGAGGACCCCATTGCTCAAGAAAAGGCTTAACAGGAAATGCCTGATCTTTGCAAAAGAAAACCTGGACCAACCACAATCCCTCTGGGGAAACGTTTTATGGACAGATGAAACAAAGAGAGCTTTTTGGTAATATGCACTGTATGCTGTACATGCTGCAATGAAGCCATTACGGAACAAAAAAACACCCTTCTAACGGTTAAGCATGGTGGAGGATTGACTGTATTACAGGCATCATGAAATCAGAAAACTACCTAATCTAATTCAATCTAATCTTAACTGATTTGATCTAATCTAATCTAATCTAACATAATGTAATCTAATTAATTTGATTTTAGAATGAAATGTCTTACCCAGTGTAAGAAAACTTGTTTTGAGGCAAAGATCATGGGTGCTCCAACAAGACAAAGACCCAAAGCACACATCCAAAAAGACACAGGAATGGTTGAAAATGAAAAAGTGGGCTGTTTTAAAATGGCCAGGAATGAGTCCTGATCTCAATCCAATTGAAAATCTTTGGGAGGAGCTGAAATCTGCGATTAGGATAAAGGATCCTGCAAATGTTCAAGAGCTTGAGCATATTGCAAAGGAGGAGTGGGAGAAAATACCAGTACATACAGGGAAAAAA
Organism: Karalla daura; assembly: GCA_029224185.1. Lineage (NCBI taxonomy): Eukaryota > Metazoa > Chordata > Actinopteri > Chaetodontiformes > Leiognathidae > Karalla > Karalla daura. Next base: position 1,093,708 of record CM055196.1, read on the forward strand.
TGGAAGAAACCTCAGAGTGAGAGAGTGAGGAAGGGATCCTCAACCAGGACAGACAGGCAGACAGAAGCAGGACAGTATAGAGAGATCTATAGATTGATGGTTGACGATAACAATAATAGAAATAAGAATAGAAAGGATGAAAGTGATGGAGGATAGATAAAGAGGAGAGTGAGAAAGGAGGCAATGTGCAAGAGAAGTTAAAATAAGGTGGATGAGGTTGGGGGGTGATAGCATGGTTCGGGGTGGCTCCAGTCACCCTTGGGGGTGGGGTTAGGACAAGCAAGCCCAGAGACAGCCAGCACCAGGCTGGCTCAAACAGCCCACCAACCACCAGCAACTCCCAGGTTGACCGGGGAGTACCGGAGGACTCCCAGCAGTTTCAATCTAGAGCAGCATATCTAAGATTTAAAGGTAGGCTTTTGACAAAGCCTCAACTCAACTCAACTTTATTTGTTTTAAGTGCCATTTCCAAACAGCCGTTATCTCAAGGCCTTACACCCTCGCAAAGGCTGAGGAACAACTCCCAAGAAAAAACCCTGACTGAGAAAAAAAGGGGTGAAACCTCAGGGTGAGAGACAGAGGAGGGGATCCTCACCCAGGACGGACAAGCGGGCACAAGCAAAACAGTACTGATGGCTACAGGTAGGCTTTGTCAAAACACTTTTTAGCCTACTCTTGAAGATAGAGAGACAGGTTACTTCAGACTCTGACTCCAAAACCCGAGATTCTTAATTAGATTAGAGATTCTTGGATTCACAAGTAGGCCTGCATTCAGAGAACAGTGTCCTTGTGGTGTGATAGGGTTTTATCAGGTCTGAAATATAAGAGGGTGCCAGACCATAAAGAGCTTTGGAAATAAGGAGAAGGATTTTGAATTGAATTCTGTAGCCTGAAACCTGAAGCCTCCAGCCAGTAAAAAATTCTTGGTAAAAACTGGTGGTCAACTGTATCAAAAGCAGCACTAAGTTATAACAAGAAGTCTATGCCATTGAGAGGTCATGAGTAACTTTAACCAGTGCAGTCTCAGTGCTATGATTCACTATAAAATGAGACTGGAAGATCTTAAATAGGCTAGTATTGTTAAGGTAGTCACAAAGCTTGGTGGCAGTGAGTCTTTCCAGGATTTTCGAGATGACGATGATATTGGAGATGGGCCTGTAATTTCCTAAAATCCCTGGACTGAGGGAAGGTTTATAAAGAAAATAAACCAATCAATCAATGAATCAATCCATCCATCCATCCATCCACCCACCCATCCATCCATCCATCAATCAATCAATTTTTATTTATAGAGCACATTTCATGCACAAAACAAACTCAGTGTGCTTTACGGTAGTTACTGCAGTAATGTTGTGTGGAAAAGATACAAACAACGAAAAGGCTTGATTACTGTAACTTTGAAATTAAACGGAATGTAACTCATGGGTAATCATGTCTCGTAAGGAGATGCAGATTAAAGGGAACAATTCCTAACACAACCTAGTGGGAAGAGTCTAGAAGGCAGGTTGTCAGCTGATGTAGGTCAATGGGAACAAATGAAGTTAGTGACATGTTTTGATAACCTGCTGTATCCTGCATTACTGCATCAGAGGGCAGGTTAGTTGCAGTTGATGCCAGGTCAGTATGGATTCCTTGTCTGGTCATGATGATCATGATAATTTTGACATTGAAGAAACTCATGAAGTCACAACTACTGAGGTGTATGGGAATACTCAGAAAAATGATAAATTTGGGAGGGACTTCGGTCTTCACAGCAGAAAGCCAACATTGCAATGAGATAGTAGAACAGCTTCCAAATAGCTTGCTATGATACTTGAGCACATGCTACTCTCCTCTTTTCCATAACCAGCTAGAATAAAGTCAAAAGTGACTAAAACCAATTGGGTTATGAGACAATGCATGTGCTTGAGTTAGTTGGTGAAAGACTTTTGTCCATTTTTGGATTCCTGTGAGGGCTGACAAGTTTGTAGATCGGACCTCAGTTTGCCAATGACAAACTGCTCCTTGACTTAAGTAACTTTGCCAGTGATATCATAGGTGGTCATCAAAGGAGCTTCACTGCTGATTCAGAGAATGAGACTTCCCCCTTCACAGGATGATCTCTATAAATTAGCATGTCTTAGAGCAGACTATTCACTGCATCAAAGTCATGTTTTGCCATTAGAATAAAAGCATTTTAACCTTTCTGAAGATGTGTGCCTTTTCAACTTTTTGTAAAGAAATTGTTAATGTTGACACGAGTGATGAAAACAAAGACAGTGATATTGCAGATGAGCCTCTGCAGTTGACAAAGATAAAGATCTGGCTGTATATGTTCCCATACAGCAAATGCTGTAGAAGTTCTTCAGCAAGACATGTTCCAAATAAAAACAGAACTTATGTAGATGATATATACTTCAGAGAAAATGGACTTTTTACTAGTGATGAGTTCACAATTGGCATTTTGCTGTACAGTACATTGATGCCAGTCCGTTAGGAACATCAAAGAAGAAACATAAGATGTGCACGGCATAATTGGCATTGGCATAATTGCCAATATGCCAGCAAAATATAAAGCATCACTCAACTCATTCCAGCTTGCTCTTCTGGAACCAATTATACATGATTTGATGTCACTACAAAAGGATAGTGTTTACATAGAGGCCGTACATAGAGGTGCAAGTGTGAAAGGAACTGTTTTGTATATAGCTGCAGACAATCTAATCTGCATGGCAAACAAAAGTGAAATTTAAGAAAAAGAGGTGTGCTCTGGTGCCTTTGAGCTCCAAGACAAAGACAGGCAGGACAGACAAGTGCAGGAAGTGATAGAAGACCCAGAACTGGGTAGAACATATGGTATGAGAAAAGAGTGCCCCTTGACTGTAAAACTGGAACACTCCTATGTTGTGGAAGGTTATTCTCCTATTTTAATCTGGAAACACTGAATTGGGCTACCGGGTCATTAACATACACCTTTACTGACAAAACTGAAAAGCCACAGCCTATTACAAAAGGCTTCTCCACAGAGGCACAATCGGGGAGAAATGCGCTTGAAAACTGGTGCCTAATGGGCATGCTTGTCAGAGACATAGTGGAGTCAGTTCCTGCCCCCAGGTTTACTGCCAGTCCTCAGTGCATCCTCAGTGGGAATCATCTTGGAGGGAAACATTGTGATGGATGTTGCAACCCGTTCTCATCCCAGCGCGTAAAATACCAACTATTTGTCACGCCCCTGAATGTCACATATAGACGCCGAAGGTAACCTTCCGCGTGTTCATTGACGCTCCGGGCTCTCCATTGACTCTCACGCAAACACCAGCTCGGCTGGACGGGACGCTGAGGGCAGAGGCTCCAGCCGTCCATTCACTCACATAATAACCCGGTTACGCGGTTACAGTCTCATTGGAGAACCAAGGATACTCTGCCCGGAAGTGTTTTTCTCACTATTTTTCTCACTATTTTTATACTTTGTCCCGAGAATATATCCACTGACACGTTAAACAAGGCCAATTTTTGAAATGCCTGGCTAAATATCTACATAAATAATGTGAATTTATACTAAAAAAACAATTATAACAATGGATAAATTGCATCTGCTCAGGACCCGCCCCCCTCGTGTGTGTGGCATGTTACCATGGAAACGAAAGGACGGCGTTGCCCAGTCTAGACATGGTTTCCCCAAAAAATGTATACAGACTTTAAATCATTGTAAAGTAAATGTCTACTAAAATGCATTTAATTGGAGAACTTTTATTTATTTTTTATCATCTAAAGTCTATGCTATAAGACCTACAAAAGTCAACGAATTAATAGCAGCCATTGAAAGTGAATGCATGCAAATATTAAGAGAATTGTGTGCATGAGATTGATGAGAAGGGGACATTGTGATCAGGAACCTCAGAATCTTATTATAGATTTTGGGGCCTGCTTGAATGGTGTTACTTCTGACCTCCCTATAAACATTCTAAAATGTCATCCTCATTGCTGAAAGAAATCTATGGAGGGCTGGTTCTTGCCATAAGTAATATAGGCGGTCACCTGGGGCACCATCTGCTGGAGGGGTGCCGTCATGTCACCCTTGGCCTGTCATTCAATTGTTTGTAGCCATCGCAGACACTTTATGAGGCAATAGGAGCCTGAAACTCAGCATGATGGATGCTCTTGACCTACTATTGAACATAGTCAAATTTCAGCCATTTAGTCCCTGATTTAGAAATGAGAGGGTCTCAAAGCTATAGCCAACTAGACCATCAGATTCTGAAGGCCAATCTGGAGGAGATCTCTTTCTAAAGGTGCTGTGAATCTGACATTTCAGTATGTTGTAGGGGGGCCCCGACAAGATGATATGTGTTGGTTTGATCCTGATTGGAGCCATACTTTTCAAAGGGCGGGGCTTTGAACGTTCGCCATTTCCCACCTTTGAGGGCTCGCCACGGTTGCAAAAATAAACCAAATGGCCTGAAACTCAGTCTGCAGACCCCATTGTAGACCTGGAACAGACCCTCCGAGCCCTGCCTCCAGAGACCCTTGGGGGCCCTTGGGGAAGCAAAGTTGCTCTAGGAAGGTGCTATTAACATGGAGGCCGCAGATCCTAATACAAGACCTTCTGACAGGCAACATAGTCAAAAACCAGGAGGAAATTCCAAGGGGAAGGTATTTTCTCTCCGGCCTCCCTTTTGACTCAGGCACATTAAGACTAAATACAAAATGGCAGAGCACATGAATGTATTGCAATGTAGTTCTTTTTTGGGTAAGGCTTCAGGGGGATAAGAAAACCTCTTTCCAGTAAATATTCAAAGAAATATGTGTAATCATGACATATATGTTTATTTAATTTGACACGGTACATTATGAATCATTATAATTAGAAATAGTGTAAGAGTGGAGACTGCATAGCCAGCTTTTCATGTACGATGTGGCTATGACGTCATGAAAAAGTGCAGCATGGTGGCTACTGAGAGTTGTGTCAGAGTCTAAAAGTAATAAACCATAATAAACAGTTGAGGAGATACCTCTCCAATAGTCTCAGTTCCTGAGTTTTTGTCAGTCATAAGAGCAGTTCAAGAAACCCTACACCTCGGATGCTTCATTAGTTTAGTGTCTATTCCTGCCTCAGTCTGCAAATAGTAAACACTCGCTCTGAGTCGCAGACTGAAGGGGGTGCATTCAAAGTCAGAATTGCTTCAGCGACGCTTGAAAACCACTTCCTGTGCCTTTGACTTGGATTTGTTTTATTGGTAAGAACTAATAAACAAAAAATCATATCCACTCACTGAAGGAATAAAAGGGGAATATAAGGAAGCAAATTATGTGGGCACAAATGCTTCAAAATTGCTAGTGGTGTAAGAATAACACACAGTAAGATGTATCAACTGATGACAAACAATAACCTATGGAAATTGTGACTTTAATGAAAGTTACAATTTTCACTGGAACACACACAGCCAAAGCCATCCATTTGTTTCTATGGTAACACGCTGAACACTGCATGCGCAGGGGGGTGGGTCCTGAGCAGATGTAAACAGTCTGTTGAAATCCAATTCATCCATTGTTATCATTGCTGTTTTAGTATAAATTCACATTATTTACGTTATTATTTAGCAAGGCATTTCAAATATTGGCCTTGCTTAACGTGTCAGTGGCTACATGTATATTGACAAAGTACAAGAATGATAATAATAATAATATAAAAATAATAAAAATGGTGAGAAAAACACTTCCGGGCAGATGATCCTCGGTTCTCCAATGTAACCTGGTCATGCTTCACGTGACCGGGTTATTATGGGAGTGAATGGACGGCTGGAGCCTCTGCCCTTAGCGTTCCGTCCAGCTGACCTGGTGTCTGCATGAGAGTCAATTCAGAACCCAAAGCATCAAATTTGGATGTGAAACTTTACTTTCCGCGTTTATATTTGACGTTTAGGGGCTTAGCTGGAGCCTCTGCTCTCAGCGTCCCGTCCAGCTGAGCTGGGGTTTGCATGAGAGTCAATGGAGAAGCCGTAGTGTCAATGAACAGACCCGGAAGGTTGTTGAGTGCCTGCTCCAGGCCATGTACATTGTCTTCGGACTTACCTATGCACTTTATCTCAACTACCCAAAGTATATGAATATATATTATATATATTATATATTTTATATGTCTTCAACGGGCACTTCCGGAATTCGGTAAGATAGATCTGAAACCTAAACTTCAAACACTCAAGAATCAGCTTGCAATGTAAGATCTTTTTCCTCTTCCTAAGTCCCAAGTCATTTAAAAGTTGTTTTTTTTTGTTGTTTTCTTTTAATAACTTGTCAGAAAATAAAAAAGTAAATTGATAATTTTGACCATTTAGGCCGTGCCTTTGTTGGCCTTTGACCTTTCTTAGGCCTTTGTGACATTTGATTGAGAGGTTAAGTGCAAGACCTTCAGAAGCAGAATAAGATACAATTCTATCTACTTTTTAATCGCTTCAGATTTAGTCCATAGCAGAACATAACTTCTCAGCCTGATTGGAGGACTCTGAACCCTGAACCTGTAGTGAGGTGGGTTTGAGCCCTGGACTGTGTCTCCCAGGCTGCAGGCTTCATTGATGCTCAAGTAGATCGAGTTGATTGGGACAGTTTGGTGGAGTTTGGGGATTAAAACTGGAACAGGACAAGCAACACAAAGCAATTTCACACCAACACATATAAGCAGTGAACAAAGACCCTGAAAACACACACACACACACACACACACACACACACACACACACACAGGATAGAGGGAGTGCCTTTCAAAGAAACAACTGTGTGTGTGTGTGTGTGTGTTTGTGTGAGTGAGAGTGTGTGAGACCTAGTGATTGTCTATCTCTGTTTCCTTAAAAAGGCTGGAATGTGTAACATTTGACCTTACTATGATTTGTGATTTGTATGTGTGCATACATTATTATTATGTTATATACATTATTATATTATTGTAAATCTGTCTACTCCATTTCATTTAGGTATCTGTTCTGTTATTTTTTTTACCCATACCTTTTTTCCATTATCACATTTTTTTTGTTTTTCCACATTTGTTGATGTAAAGATGCCAGTGTTCAGCAGGGCTGAGTTTTATTTTGGGCAGATTTTCTTTTTTCAGTCCATCACATGACATGCCATCTACACCTTAATAGGCCATGGCTTTGTTTCTTAGTTTTGTAGTTGAAAAGTGATATATTCAATAAAAAAAAGAAATATAATGTTGCAGTTGTATGTATGTATTTTACACAGCTCTATTGATTGAAATGCATATTTTGAGTTTCAGGAACTAACAAATTTAAGTTTGGTCAGTTAGAATACACAAATTTAGTTGTATTGTTAACAGGTTGAGTTAACTTAAGTGGGAATGATTGTTTAAACTGAGTATCTTCAGTGACTGTAACTTGGTTATTAGTACATTCAACTTAAATATTCTACTCCACTCCATTAGGAGCTTCAAGTACATTGACCATAGTCCACTTCATTTACATCTTCTTTGGGGTGAACTTAAGATCCTCCTGTAGAAGAAAATGTTTTACCTTCCCTTGATCTAATCCATTTAATTAGATTTGAACCCTCTTGCTAACTCATCATCAAACCCCTCTATGCAAATCTAAACAGATACACCCTAAAACCAGTCTTCAAGGAAGCCATCTGTCCTTCCTGTTCATGGATATACCTTTTGTTCATGCTGGAGAGGTGCCAAAGAGTCTCTGCAGCCAGGCTTGACCTCATTGTTAATGTAAATTCAGTAGTTGCTTGTAACCTCCTAAAGTCTGTCTCCCCCAACGCAATCAACCAAGTGTCCCCCATCTTTTGTCTGGAGTGTAACTGTTTGATGTATGTGTATAAAACCCTGCCCTGTGAGCTGCTCGGCAGACAGAACTTTGCAGCCACTATGTGAGTTTCTGTCTCCGCTGTACAGTGAATAAAACTCATCGGAATTTGCCACAATTCTGGACCTGAGGAATTATTTTTCTTCAACACTCCTTAGAAGACAGTTGCATCAGGGAAAAACCTGCATCTTACACTCCTTCTTGGCCAAAATCTTCTTAGGAACCTTCTTAAAATCTTAAGAACAATCAAAACTGGGAAACGCTGTCAAGGTCATTTGTGGTCTTTGGCATCCAAATTCTGTCTGAAGCAATGTGTATGCAAAAGCATAATTATGAAAGGACTATCTTTACATAATTACACTAAATTAGCTAATATTCTAAACTGGGAGTAAGTGTTTTTGATTTTGATGACCTGACCAGAAGAGTGAAAGTGCAAGCGTGGATGTGACATGTATGAAACACAGGATGCTGTGCCCTTGCAGATGAGAGCAGGTGCAAGTGCAGGTGCACAGTTCTGATAAGTGACAGACAGAACATCAAGCAGGGCAAATTCCCTGCCAGGGCCCCCACAGACAGATAAGCAAGTTGTCAAGACACACACTGCCAGGACACAAGAAGGCTTGCAAAATCAGGAGCGTTTTTTCCATATGAAACTTGTTTTTAAGAAGCAGATGCAATGTGACAGCAACGTCATAATCAGTCATACTATATGAGGATATGTGTTACATAACATACAGATTAACCAAATAAAGAGACAGTCTCATTAAGCTCTCCAGCTGTTTGAAAGTTGCCCTTTCTTTAAAGAAAGCACCAAGAAAAGCACCTGTTGTCTCTGTCTCTTGTTTTCTCCTCACTTTACTTTCAGAGATTTCCAACACAGTTAGTTATTGTGTGTTGCATGTGTACACAATGCATGCACAAAACAGTTTATGGGGAGTTCACACAAACAAGGCACTGAAAAGACATGCTAGTCATAATATACATATCATGTGTATTATGGTGACAATGTCATATAGTATGACTATATAAATGACAAATATGAACATGAGCTTTGTTTACTTCAAACCAGATGATGACAGAAAATTACAGAAATATTTTGCCTAAGGGATTAACCATTTACTGTTGCGCATCTTCTTATTACAATAGAATGCATATCAGGTGCTACTTACAGATTGAGTGGCTGCCACGCTGGCCACTGAGCCTTAGTTTTAATGACAGTCAGTACCTCTTCTCCCTGTGCAGAGCATGCGAGAGACAATTTGTTACCAAATGAATGAGGATAATAATAGAAAAAATAAACACTTACACAGAAAAAAAAACAAAATTGAATCCCAGTCTTGTGAATTTGCCAAGTTTTTTTTTTTTTTTTAAGAATTCAGCAAAAACTGAGCCTGCACCAAGTGTGTCTTATTGATGCATGTTTTTGGACAGAAGGAGAAAACCAGAGTGCCTGAAGGGACCAACTTTATTTCTCATGTTCTAAGTATTTGGTCACATGCAGGAAAGCATTCCATCTATCCATTATCTTATCCACCTTGTACCCAGTGGTGTTGAACATTGGCAAAAGCAGTAAATACACCCCGGACAGATCACAAGTTCATCTCAGAGCCCACACAGCATTCGCTGCCACACTTCTGCCTAAAGATAAAATAGAAAACTCAAGCTAACATGAAGGCAACATGCAAACTCCACTGAGAATGGCCAGGACCAGGATATAAACCTGCGACTAACCACTGAGTGAAAGGTGCAATATACTGAGATAAAGTTGAGTGTTTTACTTATTACTTCTATAACTATTTTACTATTTTACTGTTTACTGTATACTACAATAATTCTTATTTTTTCTCTGTGGACTATATGGTTGTGAATGTATGTTGTTTATTACATGGCACACTGTGAATATGATACTCCTATAGTTTTTGGCTGCTGTACTTTATTCCCTTTAGGGGTAAATAAAGCAATATTGTATCTTATCTTTAAACATCACATTTTCATGTATATGTTCGCGAAGGTGAGCAACAGCATGATAGTGAAGTGGAAGTAGTGAAACTGATCAGGTGGGGAAAAAGAAGAGAAAAATGGAGAGGGAGAAACAATGAGTGAGCATAAAATGTGAGAGAAGGGAGAGATGAGTTTGGAAGTTGGGACAGTAAAAGTGAAATCAATGATTTGAAGATAGGAAAAGATCACAGATGGGCTGGGACGAAAAACAGAAAGTTCAAATGTCAAGGGCATGATGGGGCTGACTTGGATTAGGACAGCAACAAAGGAGACATTACTGAGAGGAGAAGGGAGATTTAATACACAGGCAGAGAAAGAGATCCTAAGACAGGAATTTTAATAAACATTAATAATAACTTCATAATCAATACATAACTTCATAATCAATACATCCACGATAACGTGCCATCCAGCCCCTTACTTGCACTCATGTGCCGTTCTTTCCATCCTCTTTCTCTCTTCACACACCTCCTTCCTGTCATTTATTGCTACAATTTTCTTGACAAGTGAGCAAAAAAATACTTGGGTGAACAGGAGACATAGAAACTTTATTCCTTCACGAATCGACCGTTCTGACCACTTACTAACATTTGAATGACATTTGAATGAAACAGTACGCCCTTCAGGAAACAAATAGCAATGATCTACTTCTAACAAAATGTCATGATCCTGTCTGTGTTCTTGCCTGTCTTGTGTTCTGATTGGCTTAGGCCTTCTTGATTTGTTTGATATTTCAGCCGTTTCAGCAGTTTGTCCTGGTTTTCTGTTCTTTTGTTACTTTCTAGTTTTGTGTAGTTTGTTCTTTTCTTGTTAGCTTAGCATTAGTCTGGTTCTCTTTCATTCTAGTTAGTCAGTTGGGTTCTTGGTTGTTTTCCCTTAAAACCTTGTCTTTTGTTTCTAGTCAGTTTTGAGTTGTTTGTTAGCGCCTGCGGCAACCATAGGGTCCCAGGTATCTTTATTTTCTGTTTGTGTAATGTTTTTTCCCTGCGGCGACCTTAGGTCCCAGGTGATTTTCTGTTGAACTTTAATAAACCCAGTGTCGTAACTCTATCGTGTGAGAACACACAAACACACACACACACACACACACACACACACACACACACACACACACAGAGCTCAATTGGTCATTTATCAACTGGCTGTGACATAAATATGAGAAGCGATTACGAATCATCTGTCCAATTACTGTCCAATAAAGTAGCTCTTGTAATCGTACTGTACAAAATAACAGCCTTTGTTTTCCGTATTAAAAACCATGAACAGAGCTAAAATATACAAAGCTTGAGTCATATCCCCCCAAACAGACATCGCAAACCCCTAGTGAAATGGATAATTTAACTAAAGTCTGTATGTTGCGTTGTATGCAGTGGCTGCAGTAATGTGGTCGCTGTATCAGTCCACTGTTGTGAAGAAAGAGCTGAGCCAAAAGGCGAAGCTCTCGATTTACCGGGCAACTTACGCTCCTACTCTCACCTATGGTCATGAACTTTGGGTCATGACTGAAATAACAAGATCCCGGATACAAGCGACCGAAATCAGTTTTCTCTGCATGGTGGCGGGGGGCTCCCTTAGATGAGGAGCTCTGTCACCCAGGAGGAGCTCGGGGTAGAGCTGCTGCTCCTCCACATCGAGAGGAGCCAGCTGAAGTGGCTCAAGCACCTGTATCAGATGCCTCCTGGACAACTCCCTCAGGAGGTGTTCTGGGCATGTCCCACTGGGAGGAGACCCAGAGGAAGACCCAGGCCTGGGAATGCCTTGGTATCCTCCCGGAAGAGCTGGAGGAAGTGTCTAGGGAGAGGGAGATCTGAGCGTCCCGACTCAAACTGCTGCCCCTGTGACCCGGCCCCCGATAAGCGGAAGATAGATGGATAGATGGATGGATGTTGCATTGTTGAATAGTGGCGCCGTCTCAATTCATTCCTCTCCAACTGACTGCGAACCAGTTTACTCCAATGCATGAACAGAAATTCCAGTCTCACCTCACTTCACAAACTTCACACTCCATTCTGCAGTTTCCACCTGCGCTGAGGTGTGTTTCTCTGCCACCCAGAGCAGCCTTCAGTATCAAATAAACATTCACACAAAACCTACAGTCGGATTCAACGCAAGTTATTTAATAACACAACATGGTGTCACATGTCCTGCAGTTAGTGTGAGAGGTGAAGCCTGGAACAAAAGGGTCATTCTCATACCTGTAAAGGAAAGAAAGAGAAAGGAAAGGACAAGATGAGCCACAGAGGAGGCACTAGCAAGATCGTGTGCTGCCTTTAGTATCCAGCCTCCAGAGTCCTTTGACTTTTCAAAGCTGCAAGAGTGAAATAAATGTGTCCTAAGATTCAAAAGATTTCGCCTGGCAAGTAACCGAAATGCAGCCTCTGAAGAGAATCAAGTCAATACATTGATATATTGCATGGGGGACGTGGATGATCTTGCGTGTGCTAACTCGGCTGCTGAAAAAGGCACTTACAAAGGGTTACGTGACGGCTTTCAAAGTTTCTTTGTGGTCAAGAAAAAATTACAGGGGTACCAAGTTCAACATTCCCAAAAAGGGAGAAGGAGAGCCAGTGGATTTGTTTGTTGCTGCATTGTACGCGCTAGCAGAATACTGCAGCTATGTAGTGCAACATGAAAAACTAATCTTAGACAGACTTGTTATACTGTTATATATGTGCTGTCTGAAGGTATGGAGCTGGATGAGGAACTTCCCCTGGAAAAAGCTATCAGGACGGTACGTCAAAACAAGGAGATGAAACAGCATCAAACTTCACTTGCTCAAGACGAGCAAGCCTGCTAAGAACAAACCTCAGCATGCTAATAAGCCACACAATGCCCAGAATAGCAAAGGAAAAGCTCAGTGTCAAAAATGTGTCAGTCCTCCCTCATATCCATCACAAGTTGTCCTGCAAATGAAAGTAAATGTCATGCATGTGCAGAGAGCAACATTAAGATGCGTGTGCAGGGCACAAATTCCCCTCACACTGATGATCTTTATCTGCCCCTTCAGGCGATTTTTCAGGCACTTTCCCTTCGAGTGGCTTCTTTTCAGCATTGCATCAGCTCCCCAACACTTCCACAACAGAATGGGCACGCATAGGCATCACCCTAAACTTTTAAAAATGTGAAAGTCAGAAGTGAGCTTTCTAGGTCATGTGGTCTCTGACAGTGGCATCAGTGCAGACCCAGGCAAGACAAAGGCTGTGAGGATGGAGCAGCCAATGAGAGTGAGCGAATTAAGATCCTTTCTTGGCATGGTAAACCAGCTGGGCAAGTTTATCCCACAGCTGGCGGACGGGAACCTCTGCAGAAAGAAATGTATTAGGCTAGTAACAGCATAGCTGCAGCAATAGCTTTGGCAAGTATTCAACATTAAATGTTCTAGCATAATGTTAACTTGCTGAAGAGAGCTGTAGCTGAGCAATATTCTGGTATAAAAAAGCCATTCCCTAAAGACAATGTATGCTGTGGCCTCCAATGACAAACTATCATCCTTTTGGTGGCTGTCAAACCAGCCAAGAAAAGGAAAGCCCAAGGAACACCCTGAGCATGCATTGCTGTACGTAACTGTAAACAGAAATAAAAAGTACCTGGTCGTACTACCTGCCAAGTAGTACCTTGGGGTGGTGCCATGAATAGATTTAGCAATGCCCGCAGACAAGGTCATTACCTGGCTGTTAAGGCTTTCAATGCAAACATGTCCAGCAACTTTGAAGCTGCTTTGATGATAGCCTGGAAGACCATTTTGAAATTTTGAGAATGAATAACCAAACTTTTTTGTAAGCTAGTGGCCATGCCCTTTAACCTAGAACAATTCTGTACATACAATTTTCTCAGCTTGGTCCATAGATGACCTGCACCAAATTCGAAGCCAATTTGGTGAACCCCATCAAAATTCAAATCAAAATGGCTGACTTCCTGTTGGGTTTCAGTCATCTCGTCAAGAGACTTTTTTTTATATCCCTTAAAGGTGCATACCAATTTTCATTTGTCTATGTCCTTATGGGGATTGTTCACAATTTATATGGGGTGCTATTTTGCATTTGGGGCCCCCATGGGCTCTGTCCCTATCAAGTGCCAGAGCACTCCATCCTCAATCAGTGTACCAATTTTCATGATGATATACTGTAAGTTGGTGGGCTCTGCCCTTATCAAATGCTACACCTGGGAGACTTCTGTTTGAAACATGGATGGCTCTTCCTGACACTTACAGGAACATGAAGAAATACGCATTTGAAGTATTATCCATCTTTGAATCCACATACCTGTGCAAGCAGATATTTTCAAAAATGAACTACATCAAATCCAAATAATGCACCCGCCTCACAGATGAGAGCTTGCAGTCCTGCGTGAGGATTAAAGTTACATCTTACATGCCTGATGTTGAGAAGCTGTCCAGTGATGTCCGTCACCAGAAGTCACATTGAACAGGTGAGAACACAGTCCAGACATAGGTGCATATTTTGTAAGAAAATGACTGTTTTTATGAATGGATTTCTGATTTTTGTCAGTATATATTTGGAATGACACAATTATTATGTTTTATCACTCAGGTCCGAGAATGTATTGCGTGTCTTTTGCTAAGATAAGAGGGGGGAAAAAAGAAGAGGATGCTTTCTCCCTTGCACTGACTTAGACTACTTGCCATTTGCAGAAAACTAAAGAGCAGAGGCTAATGCACAGAAATCAAACTTTAGCTGTCTTATTTTGTTTTTATTAATTTTGGCTGTTCTACTGTGTTGTATTTTTTAAGCAAGCTGCCTTTTAATTGCAGGCTGTTTTATTACTCATTTGCGATTGTAGCCTATTTAATTTTGTCTGAGGACACGAGGGGGAGAATTAAAAAGGAATGTTTTATTCATCTTACCCATTTGCACTGACTACTTAATTTGGCATTTGCGGGAAACTAAAGAAAATAGGATAATGCACAGAAATTGAAATTAAATTGGCTTATTTTCATTTTATATAGCCTACTTAGCTTTTCAAAAGGCTGCTGTTTTGTTGTTATAATTGCAGGCTGCGTTTTAACTGCTGCATTAACGGGTCCATGTTATTGCACTCTGTTACCCAGATAAGGGGGAAAGAGAAGAGTTGTATTGGTATTGAGGTTTGAAGAGGACTGCATTTCATTTCCATACTAAGGTCTGGAATGACAGTGGGTCTTTTATGCACATCCCATTGTGTTCTTTTTCTTGAATCCCCAAAATAAAAAAAAAATGACACCAAAAATCTGTATTTCTATTTCTTGAATTTCTATAATTTAATCAATGCAACAAACATAAAACATCAATATTGTAATGGAAGTTAAACTTGAAGCACCAAATATCATACAGCAGCATGCTGCTGCTCAAGGCAGGTATAGTTTGTTTTTTTGTTGTTTGTTTTTGTCGCCAACCCCTGGGTTAAGAGAATGAGGTTTGTGTCTTTCAATTTAAAATATGTAATTTCTTGTTTTCACAAAGGGAAATCCTGAGTGAAATTACCTCACGGAGGCACTGACCTCTTATCATGTCCAGAAATGTTGAAGGAGTTTGGATTAAGTATGTTGGAGTATACACGGCGAGACATCAAAATTGCTGGTGCCATATGGCTACACCCCTTGGAAAAGGGAAATGCTTTTCAGATCTTTTGATTACAAAGCCATTTAGGTCATGCTTATACAAAGCAAACTTGATTGACACTTGATGTACTGAATGAACAACACTATTGAAACCAAAATGGCTGACTTCCTGTCCAGTTCTGACCATTGGTCCAAGAGACTTTTTTGTGCAACCAGCCCACAAATTTTCATCTTTCTACTCCACAAATACCTTTATGGGGAAGGTTTTTTGAAAATTTCAAGGTGACACTGTAGAGACGTTTAGCAATGCCCATTGACAAGGCAATTACCTGGCTCTTCAGGCATACAATGCAATTATGTACAGCAATTTTGAAAATTCTACGACGAAGTGCCTGCCCAGGAGACCATTTTGAAATATTGATGACAAATAACCAAAATTTGTCATGGGCTAGTGGCCCCACCCTTTGACTCCTGCTATTAAAATTTTCTCAGCTTGTTCCATAGATGATCTGTACCAAATTTGAAGTCAACTGGGTGAACTCCATTGGAGGAGATGTTCTCAAAATTCGAAAATTCAAATCAAAATGGCAGGATATGTAATAAATACTTCATATAAACCCATAATCAAGCATAATCTTAAAATGTTGAAAAATTACAGTGAACTCAACCACTCCTTCCCCAAACCAGTCAAACCAGTTGCATTTTGGGCTCTGTAAAGAATTAGCGTGACAATGGGAGACCAAAAAGCCCATTTAGTTCAAACAAAAGGTTGAGTGATGATAATGCTAATAAGGTCTTTGGACAGGCCTAAAGCATGTGCTGAATATTACTGAAGGGCTGTTGCAGTATTCACTGTAATTCCTCAAATGGTAAAATTGTGTTCAACAGGGGGTATTTTTGCTATTGTAACGCAACACTTCCACTTCCAATGAAATGTGTGCCCAATGGTTTGCAGCACTTTTTCTGCCTTTGGATTGCTCACAAGACACCATTCTGGCAGTGTGTGCATGTATGGGAGAGAGAGAGACTGAGTGAGTGAGTGAATGTGTGTGTGTGTGTGTGAGGTCATCTGTGTGCCTGCTGCAGCAGAAGTCTGTCAGCAGGAGAGGACACGAGGCACTACATGCTCTTTGAGAAGGCGCTGCTGAAAAGCCATAAGACCACTCAACATTTTGCAACTTGGTACACAAACAGACCAAAAGTTTTTTTGAATTTTTTAAATTAAAAGAAGTTTCTCAGTCAAAGTATGGCAACGTAGCGGATGTTTGTTTGAGGAGTTCTGTTTTTCCCATTCATTCTTATTGGAAAAACCGTAAATGCGTAAGTGCCTACCGATCTGGAATAGAAGCACACCGTCACGCAGGGGAAAGTCTCAGGAATGCCCTGATGTGATTTGGTGCATGTACAATAAAAACTTTGGCCACAGTCGCCAGTAAAAGTATAAATCTTAACTTTGATCGCAGTGGTTGGAAAATGAATGGAGGCTTATGGAGAGAGGCTGCGTTGGTCTGATTCTGAGGCTATAAGAAGTAGCAGAAGAACAAACACGCAGAAGAACAATAGTGCTCCTTCCCAGAGCACTAACATTGGGAACTTTCAGAGCAGTTAGACAACCCCAAACTAAGAGTTCGTCATTAAACTCAACGCTGTAGACTCGGAAATTGGGGGTCAGTATCTCTACAGGAGCAGCAGCAGGGGTCCATTGAATGGGAGTCTCTCCTCCCTCCCCCACAAATAATCCTCTGAACCCCACCGCCTTTCAATGGCACCAGATTGTCACTATCAACCCCTCCCCCCTCACTGGTGAGCTTTCTGTATTTTGCATAGTCTATATTGTGAGAGAGGCGCCATTCCCTGGTCATCACTTGTAGCTACAAGGTTTGCATTTAAATGAGACACACCCAGGAGGGGGAGGGGGGACTCCAACTGCTGGAACTCGGCAGGAAGCCAGCTGGAAAGTGGAGGGAAACCTGCTGGCTTCCAGTTGGAATGGCAAATTTTAAATGGCTGATGGGAAGTTAGTACATCAGGCTGTTCAAGGGGCAGCCCTCAACATGTCCAGCAAGTTTCAAGCTGCTTTGATCAAGTCTGGTGGACGCGAGAGCCGTTCAAAGTGACAGAGTGTTAAAAAAAATGACCAAAATTGCCACATAGCAAATTGGCGTGGCAACAACACCCTTGGTCACCATAGTCTCTGGATGATCTGTACCCAATTTGAAGCCCTAGGAACCCCTTGGAACAACTTCAAAATGGTCAAGTCAATATGGCTGACTCCCTGTTGGGTTGAGGGTGGGGCTTCAATAGGATTTTTTGTGCGTTTCAGTATGCTCCCTAAAAATCAAGTTTCATGCATGTAGGCAAACTCAGAAGTGAGGCTCACCGTTTGAAATTTTCTAGGTGGCGTTTCTGCACACTTTTGACCTGTACATTTTGACTGACTTTTTTTATTCAAGAGCTTTTTACTTACGTTTTTTCATTGAAACAAAAGTGTAGTGCTGGATAGCCATTAAAGAGACGGGAGATGAGTATGGGTACATATCAATCACACCATGCCCACATAGGATGTGTAAAAATGCATAAAGGAGAGAAAAATAAAGTAAGAAAAAATATAGAACAATCCTTCCATTACTAGTTACAGTATAGTATCAGTATAGTATCACTGTCAAACCAAACGAACGGAGTGTGTAACAAGTGTGCAGCATAGCTGAGCTGTACTAAAGGACCAAGCCTTTAAAGTGTACTTCCTAATGACTCCCTGTTGATGCACTCACTTGAGATGTGACACAACACTTACTTGAGACATACACGTTCTTGAAATATCTGCCATTGAGAATACTTGAAGTGACTACCTATCAGATTACATTATCTGAAAAGACAGCCGCTGTCCCGATCCCATCGTACTCAAGTTCAAGTTCAAAGAAAAGGAGGAGGTAAAGCACAAAGGCTGTGAGCTTCAGGGACTGACTTCAGGCTGAAAGACCAGTGCCCATGGGAGATACTTGAACAGCATCGTGTCCTGTTCCCAATCAAGAAGAGGTTCCTAGAAGCTGGATCTTAGGCTGTAAGGTAGTGGATAAACTATTTGTCGACAGGCAGCTTTACTGCGACAGTGACTCCACGCCCTGGTTGTTCCGATCAACCCTCAATTCTCATCAGACCACAGGTAAGGTAATTTGTTTACTTTAAATGCTGCCTCACTTCCCTATCTTCAGTCCACTGCCACCATGTATGTGGTCCGCTCCGTTTCCCTCTCTCTCTTCACCTATGACACCCTGTCTCCTTTCTTCATGTCTTTTGTTTTTCATTTCTCCTCTCTCTATATCCTCTATGTTTTCCCTCTTTCTGTTATCTCTTCACTGTCTTTATTATTTAATCCCCATCCTTCATGTTCTGTGTCTTTCTTACTTTGCATCCAGCAGTCATGCAACTAAAACATGCACAGGCTTACAAACGCTGCCATGCAGGCACACTGAGTTATATAATCACTCACACCTCCATCCAACATCAAAATGCTCTCTCAATCCCTCACACCATTCAACTTCTAGCACTAACAACTAACAAACTAAACTAAGCATGAACACTCTCAGGTTTGTTACCTGGAATATGGAACCGCGGAACTGGCTATAGGAAGAAAATGCTTAATACCAGCTTAATAAGTTAGAGGCAGATATTGTCTTACTGCAGGAGACCAACATATCAAAGCCGAACATAGACTTAAATCATCACTATTCACCCATATTTGTCTTGCTAGTTACAACTCGAAACCGAGGGGTGTGGCCATCTTGGTCAGTAGCAATGAACCTATTGTATATGTCCTGTTTCTTTTTTATTATTAGGGTCCGAGCAATGAAGTTGCGAAACTCTCCTGTTTCTTTTTATTATTATCATTACTATTATTATTATTATCATTCTCTGGAAAAAGTAGTCGCTTATTTGGGGGCCTGAACATGCTTGAAAACGCACATGCACATTGGGATCAGCCAAAATTTTCATATTTTAAAGTTGTACAAAATGCACGGGGCATTGCACAATAGTGCCACCTAGAAAATTTGAAATGGCAAGCCCCACTTCTGAATTTCGCCTAAATGTATGAAACTTGGTGGGTTTATAGAACATACTTATGCGCAAAAAAAATCAGGAACAGGAACATGAAGTCACCATTTTGACTTGTATGTTTTCCCTTTTGGAAGGAGCTGTTCCTAGGGATTTTGCCTGATTGACTTCAAATCAGGTGCAGATCGTCCACAGAAAATGGTGACCAACACTTGTCAAAAGAATTTCTGTTGGTCAAAGGGCGTTTGCTGGTGTTTTTTTTTCCACGCTCTTTCACTGTGAACAGCCCTCACGCCCACATACTTGAGCATGGCAGCTTGAAACTTGCTGGACATGATGAGGGCTTCATCACAAATAGCCTGATATATTAACTTCCTACCTCACTCATGGCGCTCCCAAGTGGTGACAGGAAGTAATCAGGTTTTACACTTACATGTAGTACTCCTATATAATTGACCACATCAACTACATTCCACTTGTAATACATGCAGAACAAGTTGGTGAAGCTACATTACAAATGCAGTGAAGGTACCACCAATGGTATCGGTGAGGCGGGCATGAATAGCGATCCCTTGCCATGTGTTACGAATGGCTTTGAGACAGCTTTAAAGAACTCCTATCGTCATGAAAATTGGTACACTGATTGAGGACAGAGAGCTCTGACACATGATAGGAGCATGGCCCATGGGGGGCCAAAAAGTAGTGCCCCCTAGAAATTTTGACCAATCCCCATAAGGATTTTTTTTTACTTTGTCCTGGGTAAATAAAAATTGGTAGGCTAAATACCATATAGGATAGACAGGATATGCTATCCTAAAGATATATACAAAAAAGTCTCTTGACATGATGACCGTAATCGTAGTTGGCCATTTTGATTTGAATTTCTGAATTTTAAAAACATCTCTCCAGGGAGGTTAACCCAATTGACTTCAAATTTGGTCTAAATCACCTATGGACCAAGCTAAGAAAACTTTATGTACAGAATTTTTTAAGTCAAAGGGCGTGGCCACAAGCACATGACAAAGTTTGGTTATTTGTATTCAATATTTCAAAATGCTCTTCCAGAAAGGCACTTCATCATAGAAGCTTCAAAATTGCTGAACAAAATTGCATTGTGTGCATGGACAGCCAGGTAATGTCCTTGTCAATGCGTGCGGCTAAATATCTCTTCATCTCTTTTTGTGGAGTAGACAGATGAAAATTTGTAGGCTTAAAGAGTTTGTCCAGATGCACAAAAAGTCTCTTGCACTAATGGTCAGAAATGGACAGAAAGTCAGCCATTTTGATTTCAATGGTCAATGTTGCTGTTTCCATAAATCACTCGAGTCCACCTAGAAATTTCATCCTGGCACCTTCATATTGTGTCAGCATCACCTAAATGGCATTGGAATTGAAAGTTCAGAAAAGCTTCTCTCTATGTCAAGAGGTTTAGCCGTATGGTAGACATCGTAAAGAGACTGTTCATTATCACAGAACCACAGGAATGCTGCTCTGCTCAGAAGAGATTCCTCATGTGTTAAAAAAAAGAGAAAAATCTTGGGATGACCAACAAAGTTCATTAACCCTGCAGTTGCCAGGACCCCGACGAGCGTTAATACGAGGACCCGCTCACAGCTGCTTGCAGCTTTAATCATAATTAACATTTCAATCCACAATATAAACCACTGCATTGCCAGTATTTACAGCCCCAATATTGATGACCAAAACTTTTACATTTTCTTCACTTTACTCTCAACACACACAGACTCAAATCTTATTGTAGGAAGGGATTTCACCATTGTATTGAAACCTGACCAAGATAGGCTTAGCTCTTCAGGCAACCACAGAATCTGCCATTCAGCCGATACGCTTGGCACTCCCAACCCCCTACTAACTGAGAATATACATCCAACTCACGCTTGGACTTCTTTCTGACCAGTAGCTCAATTTTGAAGGATGTCTCTGACACTCAGGTTCACTCCATTACCATGAGTGACCATGCACCAGTTTCACTCTACTTTACTAACAGAACACTTAAACCACAAATGAGGAACTTAATACATCATTGCTGAAAGACAAGAAGTTCATGGAATAGTTCAACAGAGAGTGGACAGCATTTCTTCAATTTAATGACATGCCAGGAGTCTCACCTTGACCCTTTGGGAGACAGCAAATGCAGTTATGCGTGGCAAAATAATATCTTACTCATCACATGAGGAAAAAAACAGGCTCAGGAAACAGAACTGCAGCAAAAAAATACAACATTAGAGCCTCCCACGAGGCACATATTCTGAGAGACATAAATAAAATAAAGCTTAAACTTTCTGAATTTGTTGAGGAACGACTCCAATTCCAACTGTAGAGGCAATGCTGGACAAACTTTGAGAACAGCAACAAATCAAGCAAGTTTCAAGCACACCAACTTAAACGTAACAAAGAGAAAACATCAGTTCCATCAGAAACTCAGCAGGAATAACAACCCACTCCCCTGAAGAAATTAATACCACCTGCAGGGACTTTTATAAAAACTTTTACTCATCTCAAATAGACCCACCAACCACTGCTATAGAAGGCTTTCTAGAAACTGTAGATCTTCCAACACACGATAAAGAACAGATTTCCTCTCTGGATTCGCCCATATCACTGCAGGAGCTCCATGAAGCTCTCTGTAGATGCCAAAAATAAAGCACCAGGACTGGACAGCTTCCCAGCAGAATTCTACAAAGAGTTCTGCTGGGCCAATTCTTGCATCTATCTTCTTTAGAACTCTACTAGACATTACAAAAGGCACATTATCTGCCAGTATGAATTCTGCAAACATCAGCCTCCTCCCTAAAGTAGACAAAGATTCCATGTTGCCATCAAGCAATCGTTCCATCTCACTCATTAATGCCAATCTTAAACTGATCTGCAAGGTCTTAGCTATAAGACTTCAAAAGATAAATACCCACATAATACATACAGATCAGACTGCCTTAATCAAGGGTAGACAATTATCAAACAACACACACAGACTTTTTAATTTAATGGAGTATTCAAATATACACAACCTGAACTCAATAATTCTCTCCTTAATTGCAGAAAAAGCATTTGATAGAGTTAACTGGAAGTTCCTACTATCCAGAATGTATAAATTCAGATTTTGGGAATCTTAAAATTCAATACAACTCTTAAAAATCCAATACAACTCACCCTGTGCCGCTGTAAGGACAAATGATCAGACCTCTACGAGGTTCATCCTGCTGAGGGAACCAAGATGAGGCTGTCCACTCTCTCCGTCGCTGTTAAACATATTCATTGAGCCACTGGCTGCGGCTATCCCACAAAAAATAAATATCAGAGGGATTCAAACAGCAACCCTCGACCATAAAATAACTCCATGCTGACTATGTACTACTTTACCTTTAGAACCCACAGTCCTCACTCTCCGAGATAAACAAGCTCATTGACAAATTCTCAGCCATATCTAACTCCATAAACTGGTCCAAATTTGTTGTCCTGTAATTTTCAAGGCACATTTTCCCTTCTACTGCAGATGGGGCTGTCAGAACTCTCACAGGCTGTCAGAACTCTCACCGCTGAATTTCGCTCTACTGCTGAAGATAATTGAGGATAACCTCACATGGTGGGTAAACCTGCCCATTTCATTAATGGGGAGAATAGCAAAAATAAAAACGATGGTCCTTCTCAAAATGAACTACCTGTTTTCCATGATTCCAGTGCAGCCCTCCTCTGCTTGGTTCAAATCTCTGAACTCAAGTATTACAAAGTTCTTGTGGGGGAAGAAAACATCCCAGATTAGCTTAAAGACATTACAAAAACCAATAGAATTTGGCAGGTAAGATCTGCCAAATTTCCACCACTATTTCCTAGCCAACAGACTCCAGCATATCATAAAATGGATCACACATGACCCATTGGATCAGGCCTGGCTAGATCTCTGACTTACCATTCATCAGAAACACTCTTAAACGACACAGTTGCACAGAAAACCATACTATAGGCGCCTCTCAGACAGCCTGGTGGGAATTCCTCAAAATCACCGGGTATTCATTTATTCCATGCGGTCTCGCACCCATCTGGAACAACTCAGACATCACTCCGGGGCCAGATCCTGTGCACCAGAACTGGCGGTGGGCCCTGACACTCAAGGGGGGCTGCAGGGGGCCCCACGCCTCCTGTTCCACCCCCTGCGGATCTTGGAGTGGCGCCTGCTCAAGGCACCTCAGACGTGGCCACGACCAGAGGGCGGTCTGGTGCATGTGTTGTGGTTGGCGTTGCCTGGGCCAGGGGTCCCTGGCTATGCTCGTGCTCTGGTGGGCGTGGTGCTGGTCCGCTCACTGCAGTCCCCCTGGGTCTGGGGCAGGGGTGAGAGATAGGATGTGGCACTCTGGCCTTCCCGTCCGCACCCTCCGCTCCTGGGAGGCCTGGGTCTGGGCAGGTGGGCAGGGTGGTTGGAGGCTGCACGGCCCAGGGCCAGGGTCTAGTGGTGGCTTCTGGGGCTATGAGGATAGTTGGGAGTCCCTCTAGGCACGGCATCCCTGACTTCCTCTGGGGCAGATGGCCAGGATGCATGAGGGACCAGCACCCCTTGTGGCACCAACTGCACCCCAAACACACACTAGGGTGCGGGGGGTGTGGGGGCCATGGGGGGCCCCCTCCCAGCCCCTCTGATTTTAATAACACATTAGACAAACTCATGATACACAGCATTAGGGTCACCCCATTGGGTGCATGGCATGCCACAGGAGGGCAGACGGGCGGGTGACAATTGTTCAGGATTATGGGAACCTGGTTTCTGTTTGCTGCTGGGGGCAGCAGGCTACTACTTCTTAAGACCTGCTCTCTCTCTCTATCTCTCTCTATACTCTGTGCAACTTTTTCCCTCTCCTGTTAAGATCAGGGACATGTTCGGGGAGAGATAACCACAGATAAGACTAAAAACAACAGCACTGACTGACACCTGGATATCTGACTGACATTTTGTATATTACTGATGTTAATTTTCTATTCCTTTTTATATTTTTTTTGTGTATCTGAGTTGAACTAGAGTAGTAGATGATAGATAGATGATAGATACTGAGTGTTATCTTTATAAATATGCATTATACTGTATTGTGTTACATATTGTTACATACCCGAATAACAATTTTGTTTTTGGTTTTTTTCACTCATTATTTGTTGAGTATTGATATCACTAAAGAGGTTGCACAATGCTGGTGAATATTTGTTCAGTCAGAGAGGTCATACAATAGTGCAGGGGTGGCACATACTGTATGTTTTTTCATTTGTAATAAAGTCAATGAAACAGCCATAACCTTCCATTGCTTGGACTAAGATGGCACTTAATGACATGTTCAAGAAACATCTCAGATGGTTCAGTTTTGGTGTGTAACACTTCTTTGCTCTTGCTTAATGACAAGTCAAAACTGTACCACTGTAGTTAAGGTCAAGAAAAGTATTCATGACCAATTTATAATGGTGTCGTGACAGCCAACTGTTCATTACTTCATAAACCTAGAAGATAAGGCAGGCCAAACAGTTATATGAACTGGTTCATATAATAATTAAACAATTGTGTCAAGTTTGCAGAGGTCATCAAGCCAAGGAAAGTATTCATGACACAATTATAACTTTAAAAACTGGAAAATGAGTTGTCATGACAATACAACTTACATTTCTGTGTTGGCAAATGTGAAGCTGTCATGACAATATTGTAAAGAGGTTACATTTTCTTGGCTAATTTCAAGTTGTCATGACCATCAAATAATGTCATCTTGGCTAATTGTCAAATTGTTAGAACGATGAAAAAACCCAAGGACACATTATGACAACAGTCATAAACACTTATATGACAGCCTTATCAGTCCTTATCAGGCCAGGATTTATTTTTTTGTGATTTTTGCAATCAAAATAACTGATTTTGCGGCAGCATTATCTCATTTTTTGCAAGGAATTTTGCGGCCCATTTTTTGTTGTTTTCTTTACTTACTTTCTAATAAGACAAAAACAAGGCAGACAGTCTGAGAAATACTGTTTCCTTTTTATTTTCTACATTCTCTA
This sequence comes from Karalla daura, assembly GCA_029224185.1. Classification (NCBI taxonomy): domain Eukaryota; kingdom Metazoa; phylum Chordata; class Actinopteri; order Chaetodontiformes; family Leiognathidae; genus Karalla; species Karalla daura. The sequence continues at coordinate 1,119,160 of CM055196.1, forward strand.
TTTTAATACATCTTAGCACCGCCGGAACTGACCTGAGGACCTGAGAGTGTGAAGGACAGAGGTTGGCAAACTAAAATGTATGCACACATGCAAACACACAAAAATAGTATGACAGGCACACACACACACACACATCTGGTATCATGCATGGACATGAAAGGGGCAGCCCAAATAAAAGTCTGTCGAGCCATAGGCCATAGCCATAGCCAAGGATCGGCAGATGCGAAAAAGGGGCAAGTCTATGTTCAAAACCAATGGAAATGACGCGATCACACGTGATTTCGGGCGACGCAGCTTGAGCACTTGGCGTGGCGCGAGTCATCGCTGTGTATGTATACCCGGTCCTGTACGACACCGCTACAGTGTTTAATCGGGATCGGAACAAAGATGAAGCAGCTTGACCTGGTCAGCAAGGAGGTTGGGCTACCAGGTAAGTTGTGAGACCCTCTGTGGCATGTTTTATTAACTCACTGACTCTATTTCTCTTGGAACATTAGCAATGGTTTACATAAGCATGACAGACAGTCCTGTTATAAGTTAAGCAGGGTTTATACATGTCCTGGAAAACCTAGAAAATGATTGTCTAATTTTCCAGTCATGAAAAAAATATGGAAAATGAGAAAGGGGCTGTTGCTGATGCTGGATACACTCTCTACCAGGGTCATTTCTGCGCTGCTAGCTTGCTTGCGCTCTCTCTCTCTCTGCGCTCCGTGCAACCGTTTTTTCTTCTACTCCTCAGTGCTCGGGCTGGAGCTTCAGTTTCCACAGTTAGAATTTGGGTCTAGGCCTTGTTTTCTGAATTGGTCTCCTATGAGATTCCAGACTCCCTAGATGGCTTGACCTTACTGTGAGAATTGATTCACAGATCCAAGCTCACAGATTAGTCTGGGGAGCTAGTTGGTCTCGTCAGGCGAGTTCCCTCCGAGTCACTAGGGGCACAGTTTGTTCCAGGGAGGGAGGTGAGGATTCGGAGACAATGTTGATGGGTCGGCTGGCTGTCTCTCCAGAGGAAAAAGCGAGGAAGTCGGGTCTGCGCCTGTTCTGTGGGGGGGCAGGTCATTTTGCTGCTCATGGTCTGTTAAAAAAAGAGTGCTCACTAGGTCCGGAGGTTCTGGTGAGCACAAGTTTGTTAAATTCTCCTTCTTCTTTGCATCCGCTGTTACATGGGGTTTTAGGTAACAGGCGAGAGATTTTCCCTTGCGTTTCTTTAGATTGTGAGGGCTGAAGCAAGATAAATGGATCAAGAGCTGGCTAAACAGCGTAACATTTCGGATGAGAATCTTCCGCATCTGGTTTCAGCTGGAGTCCTTGACAGTCATGTGCTAGGTAATGTGTCTTATCAGACTGTTCCCCTCAAGCTCACAATTGCGGGTACTCATTCTGAATCCAAGCGCTTTCACCTTCTTTCCTCACCTCAAGTACCTGTAATTCTTGGTTTTCTGTGTTTGTGGTGATCCGAGAGTGGAGTGAGGAATGCACCAGGAGATGTTGAAACAAAACTCTTCTTGTTTCTGTTCTGGTGCGTCCTGAGGACACAAGGAGCATCCCAGAGGAATATGCTGATTTCTACCTGGTTTTCAGCAAGATCCAAGCCATGGCTCCTCCTCCTCACAGGGAACATGACTGTTCCATAGACCTGAGACAAGGTCTATGGCTCCTCCTCCTCACAGGGAACATGACTGCTCCATAGACCTGAGACAAGGCACGCACGCACGCACGCACGCACGCACGCACGCACGCACGCACGCACGCACGCACGCACGCACGCACGCACGCACGCACGCACGCACGCACGCACGCACGCACACACTTTTCCCTTTTCCATTCTTATGCATCATACCTGTACCTTTTCGATTACTACCCCAGATTTACACAACACGTGTAACTACACCATTTCTGCAGCAGGATGTGTTTACAGCAGTGTAAACTGTACTCCGTTACTTCACACTGGGCCGCTGGAGTTGCAAAAACTTCATGGCTGGGAAAACAACACAGTTTCACTGAGTAACGAGACAATTATGTCCTATCTCTGATGCAGCTATGTTATGATGTTGTTGTTATGACATTGTTATGATGTTATGTCATGTGGTGATGTCAAGTTGGGTGCTTTTATTTTAAATGACTAGCTGCTTTATGTTGTACTGGTGTCTGACTTCCAGTTATGCTGCACTGAATGCTGCTGATTGGCCTGTCAGTACTCTGTAGTCCATCAAAATAGAACCATAGCCTGTTTGCACCATCTATGTAAAACCAACGATAGACTGACGGATGAGTGACAAAGCTGTTATGCTGGTTGTGTAAATTGGCTCATTGACTTAGTGGCTGTGCATTAGCTCCTTTGACGTTGAGCTGCAGTTGCATAAGATGTGTAAATCTGGGTTTATGCTCTATGGAGTGGGCTACATGACTGTTCTTTTCAGCTCCCAGATGTGACATGTATGGGCTTAATTTTTACTGGGCCTGGGTCTGGACACTCTCTGGTATGAAATGACAGTGCCAAATGCATCCAGTGGGAAGTAAGAATGTAAGTCAGAGAGTTGTTGTTTGCTCCGTTTTGTTGCTGTTTCCTTGTTAGTGTTTACTTGCCCCCGTCCACACAGCCTTGCAGTTGTATGTGCCACCTATACTAATTCTATGTTAATCAGACTCAACTGGTACGCCCTCTCAATTTAAGAAGAAATGGCATTCATCAAGTAAGAACACAGCTGCAAACATTTCTGAGGCTTACGAACACGTTGATGAATCAGACGTAGGGTTTTCTTAAGGATCTTCTTAAGAGCAACTTACGAAAGAATCTAAGAAGATTCTTAAGAAAATATTGGTGAATGAGGCCCATTGGTTTTTACTGTTTACTACAGAGGAAGTAAGGGGAGGAAGCCAAGGTTTGAAATTGGACTGGGTTGGGAAACAGCCATTCTCTATTCAAGAGCCCAGACATTCGAATGGCCCAGCTCATTTAAGGTTAGCCTGTGGTTTTTACTGTAGTAAAAACTGGAAAAATCACAAAAAACAAAATAAGTCACAATATTGTTTGTAGTAAAGCGGGAAGAAATTCAACAGGGAGCGGCAAAAAGAAGGGAGGGGAAATCGCTGCATTTGTGAATGACTGATGGTGCCACCCAGGGCACATAAGAGTTAAGGAGCAACTCTGCACCAGAGACTTGGGGCTGTAAGCGGTTAGCAAGTACTCCCTCCCGAGGAAATTCTCTCGTTATTGCTGTGACTGTGTACATCCCCCCCTACACAGTAGCTGCTACACCTACATAGAAGATCCTCACTATTGTCTCTCAACTGCAAACCAAACACCCCGAATCCCTCTTCCTCATCTCTGGTGACTTCAATCACACTTCCCTGTCCTCTGCTCTTCCCACCTTCACCCAGTTTGTGAAATGTCACACCAGACACAATAAAACCTTGGACCTCCTGTATGCAAACACCAATGATGCATACACATCACCCCCCTCCCCCTTCTAGGGCATTCAGACAACACAAAGTTTGTGTTCAGAGAACACAAACTCGTCCACCCAACCATAGACCTCACATCCATGTTAAATAAACAACCCTCTGTGGAGAGGTTTGTGAAGCAGTGGTCCAGGGAGAGAAGGTCTAGGCTTTCCAGATGAGAGACTGGGATGCACTCTGCAGCCCCCACGACAGTGACATCGACAGCATGACCAGTCCAGAGGGAACTCTGGCTAAAGATCAGGCAGGGGTAGGACTGCTACAGGAGGAAAGGTGGCTGGAACAAAGTAACAACAGAGACGTCTGGAGAGGGTTGCATGCCATCGCTGGACATGGGAATGGAGGGAGGAGGATTAGACCAAGGACAGGCCAGATGAGCCCCCCCCCCCCCCCCCCCCCCACCACAGCTCCTCAGTCTGCCACCCTCAACACCTATCAACCAGGCTCCCCCTCCAAGTCTCTCATCCATCAGCCCCACACCCATCAGCCCACCCATCAGCCCCACACCCACCTCTTCATAACAGAAGATCAGGTGAGGAGTCAGCTTAAATTGATCAAGGCAAGGATGGCCCCAGGACCCGACGGCAGCAGCCCCTGACGACTTGTAAATTGTAATTGTAATTGTAAAGACACCACGCCCCAAGGAGCCTAACCACTTTAGACCTGTTGCCTTGACTTCTCACCTAATGAAGACTATGGAGAGGATCATCCTGGGATACCTGCGACCCCTGGTGAGCACTCAGCTGGACTCCCTGCGGGGTGGACGATGCACTGATCTACCTACTGCACAGATCACTGCTACACCTGGAGAACAGTGGGAGCGCCGTGAGGGTCATGTTCTTTGACTTCTCCAGCGCTTTTACACAATCCAACCAGCACTGCTCAGAGAGAAGATGGAAAGTATGGGAGTAGATCAACACCTGGCTGTATGTGAAGCTCCATCACTGTGTTTCTGATGAGGTACTCTGCAGCACAGGTTCCCCCCAGGGTACAGTGCTCTCCTCCTTCCTCTTCATCCTCTACACATCAGACTTCACCCACAACACCACACAGTGCCACGTTCAAGTTCTCGGATGATGCAGTCATCGTCGGTTGTGTTGTGGGAATGACGTGGAATCTAGGAATGTCATCAGTGACTTTGTCAGCTGGAGCGAGCTCAACCAGCTCCAGCTCAACACCAGCAAGACAAAGGAAATGATAGTTAACTTCCAGAGAAAAGCATCCTAGTTCACTCCAGTAAACATCCAGGGATTGGACATTGAGGTAGTGCAAAGCTACAAATTCCTGGGTCTTCAAGAAACTCGACTGGACTGATAGCCCTCTACAAGAAGGACCAGAGTTGCCTCCACCTGCTGAGGAGACTGAGGTCCTTCGGAGTGTCCGGTGTGCAGTCTGGACTGTCACTACATCTCTTTAGCACTGTGAAATAATTTATTGGTGATTGTTATGAGCAAAGTGGATCAAAGGTTGGGCAAGTTAACAAACATCTGAGGCAGAGCTATGATGCTAACTTCAAGATAATGGTGGTCAGTGAAGTGGAGGCGTCAAACAACTGTAGGTAGCCATGAAATACGAATTTACGGAGTGTAACGTCCGAAGATATGGAGGGTCCAGAAAGACCGACTGAAAAATGCTAACAGCAGAAGAAAAGCTTTTCGTGGTTCTCAAAGTGACCACTTCCAAGAGATTGACAGGAGGGTATATGAGTTTGGCATTGAGAAAAGAAACAACAGCATCCCCATTACCAGAATTATCATCCAGCTGACAGCCTTGAACACTGCCAAAGAGTTGAACATCCCTACCAATGAGTTTAAAGTCAGCATCAGCTGGTGCCGAAGGATGATGTGACGCAGCAACCTTGCACTACGGTGCAGAACCAGCCTTGCCCAGCACCTGTCCCAAGACTTTGGAGAGAAGCTGCACTCTTTTCAGCGCTATCTGATTAGCTTGAGGAAAGATCAGATCAGCAATGCTGATCAAACCCCTGTATTTTTTTACATGCCTACATCTGTGACTGTACACAGGAAAGGCGATAAGTTAATGTTAAGTCTACTGGAAATGAGAAGAGCCTGTCATGTTGGTGTGCGTGGCAGATGGGACAAAGTTGCCCCCGTATGTGATTTTAAACGCAAAACAGCAACGAAAGAAGCAATGCCAGCTGGCATTGTTGTGCATGCCCAGGAAAAGGGCTGGATGCAGAGTGAACTTGTGGTAGACTGGCTGAAAGTGGTTTGGGGAAAACCCCATGAAGCACTAAAAAAAAGAAAAAATATGCTGGTTATGGATGCCTTCCGTGGACACCTGACTGATGCTGTCAAAAGTCAGGTGAGGAAGATGAACGGGGACTTAGTCATCATACCAGGGGGGATGACCAGCCAGCTACAGGTCCTGAATGTTGTGGTTAACAAACCTTTCAAGGACTATCTGCACAAGAGGTACACCGAGTGGCTCCTGTCTGGTGATCGCGCTCTCACACGTCTGGAAAAATTCAAAAGCCAGTGGTACGTCGGATGTGTGAGTGGATTCTCCAGGCATGGGACGCAGTAACCCCAAAAAGCATCATCAGAGGGTTTAAAAAGTGCTGCATATGCAATTCACGATTCACGATATTCTGTGGGGGCCGCAGCATGAGAGTGGGAGTAATAACTAACACAGCAAGGCAGAAGACGTCTGTGAATAAAAGCCTCATGCACACTTTTGATGAGACATTTCATGAGCTCTCAGGTTCTGACAGTTTGCATCCCAGTTGCAGTGTTGCACAATTTTTGCATTAAATCTGTACGGTGGTATTTTTTGTTCCGTTCTAAGTTCTGTTTAATTGTACGGCTGTTTAATCCAGCATTGTGCTTATGGTTTTGATTTGCATTTTATGTTGCACTGCTTGACAAATTGACAGAATTTTAAGAAAAACTGTTTTCTAAACAAACAACAACGAATCAGAGGCTTTTTCTGAAGATTAGTCTTGAAAAGAGGGGACCGTCTGATAATCAGGTTTGTCCTATATTCGGATCAATATAGTATGTTAAAAACAAAATTAACTTTTACATAAAAATGATCATGATGATGGCCCACCACTGTCTGTAATATGTAGTCTACACAGAGCAGGTCCAAGACATAAGTGAACTAAGTAACGACATTTGAAAGCCACCCCCAGGTGCCGTCCTAGTAAGGGCATTCAGGTACCATAGGAAACTGAAGAATCTGATGATTACAGCAGTTCCTAAACTGAATGGATCTTTACAAATGGTTATTTATCTACTTTTTATCTCTAGGTGTCTGATACGGATCTCCAGCCTGTCTGGCAACTTCAAGACTTTGGGCAGGATTTTATTGGATTGGGCTGTAAACTGTCAATCTGATCTCGCAACACTGAACACCAGCAGTGGGAGACTCCTTTTATTAGCATTAATTGTCTTGAGCTGAAGATACTTGTGCTCTGTGTTCCATTGCAGGGGTGGGGTCAGCAGGTGACTCAAGGGCTAAAGTGATGGAGAACGATGCTTATAATTTGATAGGGATTACAAGCACACACAGAGGGGGAAAAACTATTTGACAACACCCCTCAGCACTGGTGCCACTAAAGTAAACTTGTCGACTTTTCTGTTAAAGCCATTGTACACACACAGATTCATGCACAAACAAACAGCCAAACACCTACTCTCACAGGTGTACACACACATCAACACATTCACATTTGAGGTTGAAAGAGCATTGTAAAGCCAAAAAATAGTAAATACTTTAACAAGGATCTTTTTTATGTGTCTTCATTGTTTCAGTGAGTCTCTGCATGCAAGAGTAGGCCTTCCTTTCTGAAAAAGCCTATGGACTTTGCGTCCTAGATATGCTTCCATGGGCTGCGGTGGCTGGCTGGGCTGGGCTGGGCTGAGCGCAGTCTGTGCCCTTTATGCTGGCTACCCCTGGCCTGGCTAGGGCCCGCTGACTTCCTCTCTATCTCCCCTCCCCTTCCCCCTTTCCCTTTACATTTCTTCCTTTTCTATCCCTTTTCCTTTCCTTTACCTTTCTCTCTCCTCCTCTGTCTCCCTTTCCTCTCCTTTCTTCTGTCTCCCTTCCCTTTCCTTTTCTCTTCTCTTGTCTCTCCCCTTCTGTCATTCATCTCTTTCCGCTTCTCTACTCTTAAATATTTCTCAAATGTCCAGGACTAACATGTTGGTCTGGGGACCCCCTTGTACCCAGAGTCTTTGTTCTTCCCCTTCCAGACCCCATGGATGCTGAGCTGGATCCAGGATTCAGCCCCTCACTGTAGCCCTCTACCTACTGTTCCTACTGTGGATTCATGTGGATGTTCAAGACTAAGACCTAAACAGTAAACGGTCAAACCTGCCTCACCCTGATGTTTCTCCCATTTTTTCCCATTTTTCCTCAGCCGATGTGAGGGTCTAATGGCAGGGGGCGTTTACTATGTTATTACTTTGTGTATGCTGTTTGCTTGATCTTGTTAAATGCTTTGAGATAACAGTTATTATGAAACAGCACTTGAAATGAATAAAAGTTGACGTTGAGGTTGCTTAAAATATTAGAATTATTTTTTTAATATCTGTTTAGTGTCATGGACTGTGTGTTCTCACTAATCAGAAAGTTTGTCTTGATCCTGACTACCTGTTTTCTCCTCCTCTGCTTACTGTCACACCCTGCTCTGTCCTCTAATCCAGTTTCTGTTTTCCTGTCCATATTCACCAATCCTGTGGCAACTATTCTGATTATCTGACTATTTAGTCTTACCACAGCTAGTCAGCCTAGTTGCTGGAGCCCCTGCACACTGCTGCTGTGCATCAGCGTGCAGTGCTGTGAGGTAATACATGCCTGAAGCCTTTTAAAGTCAGCTCATCACACATCTTTTCTGCAAGTTCATGCATGTCAGACAACTCCTGTATTCACTGGCTTGCAAGATAGAAGACATCATGTCAGGGCAACATGATGCACAGCTAGCATTTTTTTTTAACGTGTCCTGTCTAGTAGCCTAGGGATGGAACAGTACTGAATGCCTTTGTAGTGCTGAGAAAGTTCTACAAGAATATTTTACAAGAGATGTTTATTGTTGTTTATTTTATTGAGGCTATCCGCAACATCACTGTATGGTTTGACTGAGCTGGAACAAATCGGGGGGAAGAAAGCAAAGAGAGTGGAGAGATAGAGGTAGAGCGACAAAGAATATATATCCACAAATATACAACAGCAAGAACACCCCAGCAAATGCTGTGAAATGACAGGGACAGAGACAGCCACAGCAGCAATAGCAGTAGTGTGTGTGTATGTGTGTGTGTGTGTGTGTGTGTGTGTGTGTGTGTGTGTGTGTGTGTGTGTGTGTGTGTGTGTGTGTGTGTGTGTGTGTGTGAGTGAATGTGTGTGCCTGTGTACGTGGGCACTGGATGGTAATTTTGATTCACATGAGATGATAGATTACCATTTTGCAAAGCCAAGCATGCAACATCATTTCAACAAAGCCTTCAACTTTGACTTCTCTGAAGGTGTATTGTGTTAAGATGACAAAGGCTGCAGAATCTAACCCTACTCAATACAGAAATATTTGCTTATAAAGTAAATGTGAGTATTATATACACCTTGCAACTGTTGCTGCAATGACATTATTGCAGCAAGAGCTCAAGATTCTGTCCTCTCTGCGTCTGTCGGTCTGTTTCTGTGTCTCTGCCTGCCTGCCTGCCTACCTGCATGCTTACCTGCCTGTCTGTGTGCATGTCTGTCTGTGTATCTGTCTGCTTCCCTTGTGGCAAACTTAGGGTTGTGTTAGCCAGGGGAGCGCAAGTTGATGCTGGGATGGAGAGGTTGGTCTTAGGCTTTGTCCACACATCACCACAGCTGATTGCTCCTCTGGATGGTTGGGATTCTCAGCTAAGACAGAGATTACTGACCGATGTTGGCTTCCCACCTTTACAGCAGCTACTTCAATGTTATTCTAGTATGAACTTTGAGACCCCTGAGGATTGAAAAAATACATATATCTGTGTGACATAATTTGCTCGTATCTATAACCTCAGAAAGATCTTTTTCCAACAATCAGAGAAGTTTTGTCACTAGAAAGGGCATGCATGGGCTTGAGGATCCACAACAAAACAGGATTCTTTGGAACTGTGCCACTGATGAATGCCCCTAATTTGCCTTGTGGAGTCCAATATCATTACTTTTAACTTTGTTTTTATACAGGCTACAAAAACAAGATGTAACATGTTGCTTACTTAACTTGAGAGATGTCTGGAGGTAAGTTGTGTGAACATAGGTTGTTCATCAAGAAGACCGGCTTCCTTTATTATGTCAAATCAAGAACGGCTGTTCTGCTATATACAGCTCTAATGTTGTGGAATAGGCAAGAAACTGCAGGATAGTTGTCAAAAAGTTTAGACTTCAATCATTAAAGAACACAACACAATATGCATGTTATATGTGCTAGGGTGGAAATTATAAATTGAGCAATTAAATGTGAAAATTTATCTGCTAATAGGTAGCACATAAAGTTTCACTCAAAGTTTAATTCAATTGGTTCTGGTTTTATTGATATGCTGTTAAGGCCATTTAAAATTTTGCATTGTAATGTAGCAGAAATATAAAACAGTGAACAGGAACTAAATATGGGGATTTCATCCTATTATCATTATTGTCATTAGTATTGTTATTATAATTATGATGATTATTATTGGTTGTAGCAGTAGTCTTAGTAGTACTAATAAAGTTAGTACTCGTCAAGTATGGTTGCAGCAGTGTTATATCAGTCTACCATTTTGCCATCTACACTTCCACAGTTCTCTTGTAAAATAGAGTCAGACAATGTAGTGTTTGGAATCTATGAAATGCAGCACTAAAAGAAAGACTGATTCACACATAATAATAATTGACCAATGAGCAAGGGTCCTTGATGAAAAGACCAACAACTCAATAGCTGGCATTCCAGCATAACATCAAGTTGTTTCTTTCTAAAGCTCAACAGCTAACATTCCTGTCTATGGTACACAAACACAACATCTCATTTCACTATGAAACAGGCTAGAGTTTCCATTTTGTCAGGGTAGTTAGTAGCCACGGAAACGAACAGAACCAGCCAAGAGAAAAGTTAGGGCTGTCAGTCAGCCTCTAATGTCTCCACACAACAACCCAAACCTAAACTGACAGACACATACCACAATGACAGTCTTCTAACAACACCCTATTGTTCCCCAACAAAAGGCGAGGAGACACCTTTCAGTGTCAAAAGAGAGAGAGTGTGGCAGACAGAGGACACAGACTTTGGTTTGCTCCAGCTGAACCAGCACACATAATATACAGATTATAATTGACGTTATCAATATGTGTCTTATAATTGTATGACATATTTTTCAGTGATATGAATTTATACTGACGTATTGTTATATTACTGTAATTACTGTATACCTGCATATACTGTATACCTAGTGTGGTTTCTGTAAAACCATGTGACAAAATTATGCAATTATGTAATCTATTATTAAAGTGATTTAATAATGCAAAAAATTTCACTAATAAAGAGTTTTGCCAGAGCAAATCTCACATAGGATGTGGGCATCCTGGACAGGTTACCAGTCCACTCTTTCTCTCACAAACTGTTGTGCAGCAAAACATGTCATAGTCATATTGTACAAATTCCATTTCACCATTTATTGGGTACAGAGGTTAGTAAAGTGTACTGCCACATGGGAGGCCAGAGTTAAAATCCTGGTCCGGGCAAGTAAAAACAACATCCAGTGAGTATCCTTAGGCAAGATCCCTAATGCTACTGAGGCCTAAATCAGGAACATGAGAGCAAAAACAAAGTCAGAGTCATACCAGCTCAGACATCAACAAGGTCAACTAGGGAACCAGGGCAACCTAATTACCAATGGGCTACTGGAACAAAACATTGATGGGCAAGGCAGAAAACATGGCTTTCTTGGAATCCTGCAAGACTAGAGAGAGGAGATACATGCAGCAAATGTGGGACAATGGTTACACTAAAAAAGACAATATAAGCTAACAAAGACTGGATACCAAGCCCCAGCAGATAACATCAGCCTCAAACAATAAAGATCCTAATGAAGAAGATCATGGATTAGTTAAAAACCTGGATGAAGCTGACTTGAAAAGTACCCTCAGAAGATCTGCTAGTAGATGAATGTTGCACTGATGACCATACGTATGGGAACCATCACTGAGACCAATAAGCTGACACAAAACAACACTAATCCCAAGCAAACTCTATGGGCCTGATTTACTAAGATCCCAAATAAGGGGCGCTAAATTGTGTGCTCCTGGTAAGATTTGCTGACTTGCTTGATTTGCGTGCGTTTTGCGGGTGATTCACTAAGGGAATTTGCCGCGGTGACAACAGGTGCAAACAGCAGTATGCAAATGAGGGGTTTGCCCGCTGTCAGCCTTTCCTTCATAGTGAGTGCAGAGGAAAGAGCAAGAATAAATATGATTCCCTGGAGTTGGGAGTCCTTGTAGCTGAGGCCAACAAACGCATCTGGCAGGAGAAAGTGAAAAGTTTGCTGCTCTCGATCACGGGCGATCGCAAGAGGTGCGAGCAGCAGCCAGCATGGCTCGTGCGCTCTGGTGGCACCGGTGCCCGCACACCGGGCAGCTGGTCAGCGCCGTGTCCGGACCAGCGATGGCCACATAGTCACTGTGTAGAGGAGAGGAAGCTGCGGTGCAGGCAGTGGTTGGTTCTTCCATCAGCCGAAGAGCTGAGGGACTGGAGGGACTGTGGGGACTGGGGGCACTGGAGCAGGCAGGAGAGAGAGGGAGGTGGAGGACCAGCGCAGGACCAGTGCCCACGCCGCGTAATAGTGCTGTTAATTATGTGTTTGGTGAAAAAAACAACCCAGAAAACAGAGCCACAGAGATGTCATATTGACAGGTTATTCTTGAAAAAGATGTTTAATCACGTTCGCCATACGTAACATCTTATTTCCCTGTATCCTTTCTTTTTTTTAAATGAAAATAAAACGCACCATAAACAGCTCACAGAAAATAACATTGTGCGTCAAACTGGGAGGTTTTGCACCTTCCTTTCGGGGGTGTTAAATTCAGCCGCAAAAATAATCATAGCAATCGTTTCCGGGTTTGATAAATCGTTGTGTGTTTGCTAATATTTGCAATCTGCATATTCTCCTCCCAGGATTTTGCACGCACGAGCTGTAACGCCCCATATTGCATATGCATTAAGGCCAAGGTACTAAATGGGCAGTGTGCGCTGTTTTCCTCACTTAGAGGACGCAATCCACAGTGCGCACCGTTAGTAAATCAGCTTGCACATTTTTTTTGCAGGTGACAGCGAGTTTGCACACGTTTTTATACACCCAACACTTTAGTAAATCAGGCCCTAAATGTAGTGTGTTGCTACATAACACTGGTGGCCTCTGCCTGGACCAGTAGGGTTTGAGAAGAGAAAGATGATAGTTTCAGAGGAGAGACAGTTTATTGTCATTGAATCCCAAGGATGGTGCTCAGCCCAGAACAGAATCCTCTTCAAAGTATGCTAAAAAAGAGGAGCGTCTTGGAATGGTGTACATGCTGCATGAACCCTGTGTTTGCCTCATTTTGGCCCCTTTTCCATGCTTGAAAACATACCAAGTTTTGCATCTTTGCATGATTCTGTATTTTAGGAATGTCAAACTCAGGCAGGGCTAACTGACACACTGGCACCCCTGGAACATTTTGAAAAATTCCATAAGTATGTTGGCATAGGCAAAAAATTGGTACACATATGTATCATACCCTGATCTAAATTAAGTCTCTTGAGGCCATGGTCTATACCCAACAGAAAGTCTGCTATTTCGGATCCCTCCCCACTAATTACAGGTGGCTCTTTAATGGGGGTTTGGATGAAACTTCTAAGGGGAGCTACTTCACCATTTGGCCCTGCCCATGGCAACATCCCTATCAAATGTCAGAACTCTGTATTTTTGACCTGTGTACAACATATCATGAGGATAAGACGTCACGTAAATCATCAATTACCTTGTCATAGGCGACCGAAAATTGATATAATTTAAAATATCACATTTTTTCCATAGCACAGGTTTCAACCCAAAATCCTGGTATAGTAAAAAAGCTTGAAACAAAAACTGACTGTGAGCTGTAGTCTATATCTGTTGCCTACCTTTTGTCGAATCTCTTCCTCCATCTTAATGGGGGACCCAAACTCAGCAACTTGACGAACCCCCTCACTGGCATAGCCTCCATACTCCCACAGCACATAGTTTCGAGAGTGAGAGGCACCGATCAGTGCTGACCAATGGTTGGCTCGCCCTGAAAGTCAAGGGAAAATTCTCATTTTAGCTTTCAAAATTCTAACCCTGATATTCCACAGAATAAGCGAGTGGCACCTTACAGCTGCAACGCAGTAACCGCTGCAGTTATCTTCCATTAAAATCATTTGAGACGTTTTCCACATAGAGTTGCTCAACAACGCCCCAGATGCACTCAACTGCAGCTTGCTGCTCCCAAGTGCTCTGGAAAGGTAGCACTCTATTTTGTGCGGTTACCGCTATAGCTAAACTGATCGGATTGCACTAGATCGAAAATTATCATTACGGTACCAGCATATACTTCCCTCAAAGAAGACACAGAAAGATGTCTAGATTAGGTTGAGCCGATGTCCTGGTTAAAACTCTCCCCATTAATGTGCCTGATTTGAATGGGAGATAAAAAAAAGTTGCGTGGAGCGCAGAGAGAGAGAGACAGAGAGAAAGAGAGAGAGATGGAGAGAGGCAGATGCAGCAGGTGATTCATTATTGGGTGTCACGCCGTGGTGACGTTGTCTCCTCTGGGTTTTTTGTCATGTGTCATATCCTCTTTTATTTTGAAATCCTAAGCCTCCTCTCGTTCCAGGTCACTTGCCCTTCCTCCTGTCCTCTCTTGCCTGTAACCTCTTTACCCTGATTGTATCACACCTGCCCTTGATCACTCCCTCTTGTATAAATAGTCTGTGGCTGTGTCCGAAACCACCCCCAACCCCTAATCCCTAACCCCTATATAGTGCACTACATGTAGTGCACTATATAGTGCCCTCACTTACCGACAAATACTGTCGGACACTCGTTTGGAGTCACCGAGATGACGTCACTAACCGTTGCATTATACGTGCCAAATTGGCAGAAAATGCAAAAACTTTAGAACTTTGGTAAACAATACATTAGTAATTGACTTGCATTTATTGTATTAATTCAACCATTCACATTTCACAAATTCATTAAAGGGCAATTTACTTCTATCTGTACAGCAGCTGCTGTGCCAAGTCTGCTATTGTCTCGCTCTCTTCTGTGGACGTATTATACAACCTGGATACCGGACTAAACACCGGCCCATTCATTCCTATCCATGCTCCCTTCCCGCTGTCCGACCGCAGAGCATGATGGGATATAGGGCTCCAGCTAGTGACCATCTGATGTACACTTGGAATCAAGGTGCATTGTGGGATACATTAAGTGCCCTTAATCTTGCTCACTAGACATTCGGACACTACTTAAAATGGCGTCCACCCGATTAAGGGCCCTATGTAGGGGTTAGGGAGGGGTTTCGGACACAGCCTGTGTCTCCCCTGTCTTGTGCCGAAGCCTGCGTCTCGTCATAGTAAGTTTGTAGCCTTAGAGCTAGTTTGGTTTTGTTTTGTCAAGTTAGATAGTTTTGGCCGTGAGCTTCCCAGAAGACGTGCATTAGGAAGATTTAGTTTTGAGTTTAGTGCAGCCATGAGCTTCTCCAAAGACACGTGCTTTAGTTAGGTTTAGCTTAGTATAGATTATTTAATATTAAGTTTTATAGCCTTTTTATTTTCTGAGATCCTTAAACACCTCAATAAAGCCTGATTATACTGCTCATCTGCATCTGAGTCCTCTGGTTTGTTCTGGGCCTGACATTGGGGAAGGAAAATGGTAAAAATCTAAGTTTTTACCCTTGTTCTCTAGATACTTCGGAAGACTGGTTTCATCCGATGCTATTTTACAATCCTCTTCTTAGTTGTCTGAATATTGCTAATATTGTTAATATTACCAATATTGCTAATAATGCAATAGAGCTCAGAACTTTTTTCTTAACTCAGTGGTAGCAACTGTAGCAGCACAACTATGGAGCATGTACACATCCTTATATGTTTCAGTGAGATTCAGAGGAGTCACCAGATAAAAATCAGATTTTAAAGCACACACTGTTTTGGAGATGGGGGAAGTATGATTGAAATTCACAACATACCATGACACTATGGACACTAGCTAGAGCAGAGATACGCTCTAGCTAGGGTAAAACAGCTAAGAAAATGGATGAAGCATGGATTAATGAATGAATGTGATGTGATCTTTCATCATTTCCTATACACCCATTACCAGACAGCAACAGTTGTAATTCAACAGAGCCAAAAAGTGTTTTTTTTAACTGCAAATAGGTTCAATTTAAATTATACAGTCAGCCATTTACTTTGGTCATTACAGTTTAGTTTGTATTCGAGAGTGTTCATGCTTTGAACTCACTTGGGTAGTCTTTGGGATGTACATTCTCTGACCAGTTGCCATAGAAGGTGAGCCTGTACTTAGCTGTTCCACAGGCACAACACTCCAAAGCAGGAGCCTCAGTAGTCTCACCAGGTACACTCTCTGCAGGGAAGGAGGGACATGACCATCCATTAAAACACTTGATACATTAACCATAGTTCGGGAGCAAACAGTAGAGAATAGTGGGTGTGACAGAGCACACAAAAGCATACCTAAAATACATACATATATCACCACTTTCACTGATTTGAAACTAATGATAATATCACAAAACTAAATATCTGCAATAGCATTCTGTTTAAATGACACATTTGCCTTGGTGGGGACTCATTAATATTAAAATATTCCCCTAGGCAAATGTTTTGCGAAGACAATACTTGTGGAACCATGAATCTCCATGTCAAGATTTGGAGCCAGAGACTTGGTTCAGCAACCAAGGGCCTCTCCTGTGTAACCATCTATAAGATAGATAAGTTGCAATAGGTTGAGACTGCCATGGTTCCCCCGGTATATTGAGCTCTATCTTCTCCATTCTCTCTGTGCGATTGGGCACATGTTCATATTCATGTTCATATTCATCATCATGTTCATCTCTCCCTTCTCTCTGTCTCTCCCCATCTGTCCTCCACCTCCTTCCTCCTCTATATTCTTATTCCATGATTGCAAAGGACTAGCATTTGGACCAGGGGCCTTGCGCCCCCAGAGTCTTTGTACGGTCCCCCTCCCAGACCTCATAGATGCTGAGTTTGATCCAGGACCCCTTCCCTCACTATCGCTCTTCCTGCTGCATGCACTGTTTCTGCTATGGACTCATATGGCCTCTGAACTAAAATCTAAATTGTTGGCCATCAATCCATGTATCTATGTATATTGTCTTCCTTCTGCCTGCTTGTCCATCCTGTGTGAGGACTCTCTCCTCTGTGTCTCACCCTGAGGATGCTCCCTTTTTTTCCCGTCAGGGTTTTTCTTGGGAGTCATTCCTCAGCCTTTGCAAGGGTCTAAGGGCAGGCGGTGTTCACTGTGTACATATTGTTGCTCACTTTTGTCAAGTACCTTGAAGTACGCGTGTTATGAACTGGCTCTTAAAATAAAAGTTGAGTTGAGTGAGACAGGTTAAGGAGAGAGTCACCAATTCATCAAAAAGAAACTCACAAGACATCTAAGTAGTTGCAGGATGCGAAAACGGATAGCAAACAGGGAGGCTTGACTGTCCAGTACAATAGCCTGGAAATTTTTTTGGTGAGGAGAGGAAGATTTCATAAGAATTAACCCCCTCCTAAGAGAAGATGTAGAAACAATTTGTCTAGTCTTTGCTTCTTATTGTTCAATGAATTAGTGTATCAGAGTGGAAAATGAGAGCTGAGAGGCAGGCATTTGGTATGTGCAAACATACCAAATGTTTGCACCCCCCCGCGCTTTGCTTAGCAAAATGTTTTTGTTAACCTCAACCCTAACCCTAACCACAGTACAATAGAGCTGTTTTGCCCTAAAAGGGTTAATAAACATGCAGACCATGGAACAAAGGACATGTGAAAATGACAAAGGGCAATGGGGAGAGGATGGGCAACCGTCATTACCTTTCTCACATAGTCTTATGGTGAGAGAGCCTTCATCCTGGAAGTAAATGACTCTCTTCTGGACGATACTGGCCCTGAAGAGACAAGAGAGATATTGAGGAAAAATAAAAAAAGGGAGAAAACTGGATAATAAGAATGCCCAAGCATATTAAACATGGCCCATTGAATGACACATTGGTAGTGGCACGTCACTTGCGCACCTGCGTGCGCATCCTACTCAGCGGAGACGAGTAAATCCTTACTCAGGCCTTGGCAAGTTTATCCATAATAAAGAATGCAGACAAGACTATCAACAGAAATACAGTGATTTGTAGCTTTTGTAAAAAAGAATTTTCCTAAAACCAAAGCAGCTCCAGCCTGACATCATTTAAATGCAAAACATGTCCAGGCAAACTCCACTGTTACCACGCTTAGCTGTGCATTGGAATGCATGAGTGTTGCTGGAGTGGTGGGCAGATCACGCAGGAGCCTATGGACAGCTGTCCTCTCTTGCTCACAAATACCTGGCTATTCCTGCAACGTCTGTGCCATGTGAGAGACTTTTTTCTCTTGCAGGTAACAACTTACACTCAGACAATGTAATCAAGCTTGTTTGTCTGAGCAACAGGCTCAAGGAAAAACAAAGTTGTCTGCTGTTAGATCCTGTAACATTATCTTGGGGTAGGTTTTTGAGGAGTTGATGGTGTAACTTATTTTGTTAACCTCTGCTAAACAATGTCATGTTCTTCTGACTTACCTGCTGTGTCAGCACCTAATGATAGGCCTAAGAGACAGGCCAAAAAGAAATGAATGTTGGCTTCATGCTCTTGATGTAGCCTTATTAATAGGCGTGTTATACTTCTATTATTTGTTTTGAATTGCTGTATTGAATCAGCTTAACTATTTATTTTAAAGTCTGCTTAAGTGCCTATTTGAGTCTCAGCCTTATTAGGGTCCGAACAACGAAGCTGTGGCAACGAAGCTGTGAGAACCCTATTAAAACTCTCCTGTTTCTTTTTATTAGGGTCCAAGCAATGAAGTTGTGAGAAACCTATTAAAACTCTCCTGTTTTTATTATTATTGTTATTATTATAATTATTATTGTTATCATTAGGGTCCGAGCAACAAAGTTGCAAGGAACCCATTGTACCTATACTGTTTCTTTATTTAAATTGCATTTTAGGAGGCCTGAACATGCTCAAAAACTCACCATTTTTGGCATGCACATAGACAGACAAAAATTTACATATACAAGTATCGCTGATAATGCACAGGACTTAAGTGCGCAACAGCGCCACCTTGAAAAGTTTGAAACGGCAAGCCCTACTTCTGAGTTTAGCCTAAATGCATGAAACTTGGTGGGTTTATAGAGCATACTGAAGTGCACCAAAAATCCTCTGAAGCCCCGCTCTAAACCCAACAGGAACATTTGTTTGACACATTTGTTTTCTCTTTTTGAAGGAGCTGTTCCTAGGGCTATAACCTGATTGACTTCAAATTACGTGCAGATCATCCAGAGACCATGGTGACCAACAGACGTCAAAAGAATTTCTGTAGGTCAAAGGGCATGGCTGCTACGATGTGTCAAAATGTGGTGATTTTTTTTTTTCACTTTAAACCGCTCTCACGCCCACATACTTGATCAAGGCAGCTTGAAACTTGCTGGACATGTTGAGGGCTCCATCTTGGATAGCCTGATATATTAACTTCCTACCTCACTCATGGCGCACCCCAGTGGTGACAGGAAGTAATCAGGTTTTACACTTACATGTAGTAATCCTACATAATTGACCACATCAGCTTCATTCCACTTGTAATACATGCAGAGATATGGGCATAGCTCATGGGGGGCCAAAATACAAAAGTAGTTCCCCCAAGGGACTGAACATGATTGCTTGAACAGCCAGGTAATGGCCTCATCAATGGGTGTGGCCAAATGTCTCTATAGTGCCACCTTGGGATTTTCAAAAACTCCTCTGCATAAAGCTTCTTGTGGAGTCGAAAAATGAAAATTTGTAGGCTTGTACAGATCATCAAGATCAGATCATCATTTCTCAAATGGCTTGGTCATTATCACATGACAAAGTTTGGATATTTGTCATCAAAATTTTGAAATGGCCTTGTGGGAAGGTACTTCATCATAGAAAATTCAAAATAGCTGGACATTATTCCACTGTATGCCTGAACAGCCAGGTAATGGCTAAATGTCTCTTCTGCACCAACTAGAAATTTTCAAATGAACCTCCACATCAGGGTTTTTATGGAGTAGAAAGATGAAACTTTGTATTTTTATAGACTTTGTCCAGAGGCACTGCAAAAGAAAGCTGTTTTTTCAAGTGTTTTTGAAGGAACCATAGTGATGAAGTAACATGACTCTCGTAGCTCCACAGCCTGAGCTGGGTGGCTAATAGCAGAGGGGTTCTGAGTGTTGTTTCAGGCAGTATTAAGAAAAATTGCTGTGCGGATATATGTGACAGTCATGCACAGGCTTCCACATGGTTTTCTGTTCGATCAACTGGAAGGTCTACTTTTTCAATCGACAAGCAGACAGAAAGTTAGCAGCACCATTAGCACGGGAGCGGAGCTGGATGAAACTGCAGAAAGGCGAACCAAAGGCTTTAAAATGACGATTCGAAGTATGCAACCCTCTAAATGACAAACCCGTGAGAAGACAAGTTGTACATCAGAAACAGAAGCATGGTAGGATAATCGTCTCACTATGCCATCATTAGTGATATGAAGATAAATACAGTAATTGTCAGGCTGTAGACATGACTGATGAACGGATATGCAATTACAGAGAGTGTGGGACTATTCATGACAGCACAAGAAAAACTTTCCGGCATGACAGGGTCTAAACCCTATACAAAGATTTTTCAGAAGCAGTTTGTTGTTGGTTGTCATGGATGCATGAGTCAAGAAATCGCCGCTGATTCAGCTGTACTACTTGTACATTTGAAACAACAAAGATCGGTAGGAGGTGCTGTGGTGCGGTAATGCTGTGACACGTCAAGAGAGGAAGACGGGGCAGACTACAACATGGCGGCACCCATGTAACCGGCATTCAAACTCTTTAAAATTGTTTTAAAAAGTTTATAAACGCGGTCCAAAAACGCACATCACCCCCCGCAAAACTACGGTCCAGAGACCTCAAAATTGAAGCCCCAGATTCACCGGGTGACAATAGCCTGGAAAGCCCCGGAGCATACATCGACCGGTGTTTTCAACAGCTAGGGCAGATTGCACCGGAGGAAGAAGACATTGGAGCTCTAGGACACTACATAGACCAGTGCTTCGACAAAACTATGAGGAAGACTAAGAAACCAGCCCCGACCTCCAAGCGGACCCAGGGGGAGGACTCACCCGGATCCTCGACACCGGGAACGGCTCGGTAGATGTCCTCCTGTCCATACACGAGAAGCTGGACAGACTTGAGTCGTCAACCTTGTGGAAATCTTCCACAAGGAATTTCAAGCACTGCGGGAGTCGCTGGAGTTCAGCCAGCAACAAGTTGTGGAACTTGCCGCAGAAAACAGATCGCTCCTTGAGACGGTGGACTCCCTCATCATGGAGATGAGCCAGATCACCAAGGACAACAGAGCCATGAAGGAGACCATCCTGGATCTGCAGGCCCGGAGCATGAGGGACAACCTTGTTGGATCCGGTATCCCAGAGCAACCTGATGAGGACCCGGAGACGACGGTGAAGGAGTTCCTCCAGCAACAGCTCAAGATCCTGATGCACAGCGTGGAAACTAAAGTTTCACCGGGTGCATCGCCTTGGAGGGAGGAAGCCTGTCAGCTGCCGTCCCCGCCCCATCGTAGCCAAGTTTGAGTACTTCAAAGAGAAGGAGCTGGTAAAGTGCAAAGGCCGTGAGCTTCAGGGGACTGACTTCGGGCTGAACGACCAGTTCCCGCGGGAGATTCTGGATCGGCGCCGGGTCCTGTCCCCGATCAGGAAAAGGCTCATTGAAGCTGGATCTCGAGCTGTTATCGCGGTGGACAAGCTATTTGTAAATGGGCAGCTCTATCGCGACTGTGACTCCACCCCCTGGTTATTCTGGTCAACCCTCAATTCCCCTCAGACCACAGGTAAGGTAATTTATGTACTCACCTTCACCTGCAGTCCACTGCAGACCGCCGCCAGGTATGTGGTTTGCTCCGCTTCCCTCTCCCACCTCCTCCCCACCTATTATGTTACCCTCTCTTCTCTCTTCATGTCCTCTGTGTTTCTCACTTTTCTCTCTATATCCTCTATGTTTTTTCTCTCAGCCACCTATCTCCTCACTGTCCTTACTGTATCCTCGATGTTCCCCCTCTATTTCTTTTATCTCTTTACTGTCCTCATTTTCTAATCCCCATCCCTCATGTTCTGTGTCTTTCTCACTCTGTATCCAGCAGTCACCTGAATATGTCAATAAAACATGCATAGGCTTACAAAAGCGGCCACACAGGCAGACATTGAGTCATATAGTCACTCACACATCCACCCAATACCAAAATGCTCACTCACTCCCTCACACCACTCATCTTCTAGCAATAACAACTAACAAACTAATCTAAGCATGAACACTTTCAGGTTCGTTCGCGGAATTGGCTCCAGGAAAAAAATGCTCCAAGTTTTCAGCCACCTAAATAAACTGGAGGCAGACATTGTCCAATGACAGGAGACCCACATATCAAAGTTAGCCGAACACACACTTAGATCACCACTATTCCCCCACATTTATCTAGCCAGCTACAACTCAAAACAGAGGGGTGTAGCCATTTTGATCAGCAGGAAAGTGAACTTCTCTCTTCTAAATACTATTGTAGATCCAGAAGGGAGATTTATTATTTATTAACATTTCAATCTGCAATATAAACCACTGCATTGCCAGTATTTATGGCCGCAATGTTGATGACCCCATGACTTCAACATTATATTGAACCCATTATATTGAACCCCAAGATAGGCTTAGCCCCTCAGGCAACCTCAGAATCTGCCACTCAGCCGATACACTGAGAAAATACATGAGCGATTTTGGCCTCTGCCATGCGTGGCGCACTCAACACCCTAATGACCAAGAATATACATTTTTCTCCCCAGTCCACCACTCCTGGACTTCTTTCTAACCAATAATTCAATTTTGAAGGCTATCTCTGACACCCAGATCCACTCCATTACCATTAGTGACCATGCACCAGTCTCTCTGCACTTTACAAACAGAACACTCAAACCACCGATGAGGAACTGGAGATTTAATACATCATTGCTGAAAGACAAGGAGTTCATCGAATACTTCAGCAGGGAGTGGACAGCATTTCTAGAATTTAACAACCTGCCAGGAGTCTCACCCTGTACCCTTTGGGAGGCAGCAAAAGCAGTTATGCATGGCAAAATAATATCCTACTCATCACACAAGAGAAAAAAAATCAGGCTCAAGAAACAGATCTGCAGCAAAAAAATACTACATTAGAATCAGCTGCCTCCCAAGAGGAACATATTCTAAGAGACATAAACAAGATTGGGCTTGAACTTTCTAAACTTGGTGAGGATCGACTCCTATTCCAACTGCAGAGGCTACGCTGGACGTACTTCAAACTCAATAATAAATCAAGCAAGTTCCTAGCAAATCAGCTTCAACGTAACAAAGAGAAAACAACAATCAACAACATCAGAAACTCAGCAGGGATAACAACACATTCCCCTAAAGAAATTATTGACACCTTCAGGGACTTTTGTAAAAACTTGTACTCCTCTCAAATAGACCCACCAACTGATGCTATAGATGACTTTCTAGATACTGTAGACCTTCCTACACTCAATAAAGAGCAGATCTCCACTCTGGAACTGCCCATATCGCTGCAGGAACTCTATGAAGCGTTTTGTAAGATGCCTAATAATAAAGCACCAGGACTGGATGGCTTCCCAGCAGAATTCTACAAAGAGTTATGGCCAACTCTTGCACCTACCTTCTTCAGGACTGTACTAGATATAACAGAAAAAGGCGCGTTCCCCGCCAGCATGAACTCAGCACACATCAACCTCCTCCTTAGAGCAGACAAAGATCCCCTGTTGCCGTCAAGCTATCGTCCCATCTCGCTCATTAATGCTGATCTTAAACTGATCTGCAAGGTCTTAGCCATCAGACTTGAAAAGATAACTCCCCACATAATACATACAGATAAGACTGGCTTTTTCAAGGGCAGACAGTCATCAAACAATACTCGCAGACTCTTTAACTTAATGGATTATTCAAATACCCATAACCTGAACTCAATAATAGTCTCCTTAGATGCAGAAAAAGCTTTCGATAGAGTTAACTGGAAGTTCCTTCTGTCCACAATGAATAAATTCAAATTTGGGGACTCTTTTATATCTTGGATAAAAATCCTACACAACTCACCCAGCGCCGCTGTAAGGACAAATGATCAGACCTCCGCGAGGTTCATCCTGCAGAGGGAACAAGACAAGGCTGTCCACTCTCTCCGTCGCTGTTCGCCATTTTCATAGAACCGCTGGCTGCGGCCGTCCGACAAGATATAAATATCAAAGGGATTCAGACAGCAACCCTCGACCATTAAATAAGTCTCTATGCTGATGATGTATTACTTTTCCTCCAGAACCCACAGTCCTCCCTCTCTGAGTCAATCAAGCTCATAGATAAATTCTCAGTCATATCGGACTACTCCGTAAACTGGTCCAAATCTGTTGTCCTCTCACTAAAAAATTATTTTCACAACACTCTTTCTATACCACCGCAGACGGGGAATATTAAATATCTGGGTGTCAACATCTCCAACTTTGCTTTGCACAGGACGTCCTGTGTGTGGTCCTACTACTTGTGCACAAGCGGAAAGACAGAGACAGAGGAGAGAGAGACTGATGTGACATTCCTGAATTGCAAATAGACATCCCAACCGGCTCACACAACTTACTTCCACAAACAACATGTTCACATTACTGATGACTGACTTGAACCCACCACCTTGTGCATGTTTTGTTTGTTATTTAGTTAATGAATATATAGCCTCTCACCATTTTGATGAAACTTTGTTAGAAAATTGTAACAGAAACATTGCTATTTCTACATCTCGAGACTAGACATAAAGGCCGGCACAAGCTTCCGCGGCTTTGGCCGCACGGCAGCATTTTGGTCGCAGCTTTTGGGCTCGTGGCTTTGGTGGCGTCAGTCATGCATGCGCCCTGTCAAACTCGCCACACCAGTAGGCGGGGTCCGGGGGCCCGGACCACCAGGAAGAGCCTTCAGACGAAAGACTTGTTAAGGACGTCCGCCGCTTCACCCACCTCTAAAATTGACAGTGGTGCATCTGCGCGCTGTATTTAGCGGCATATCTGCATACATAGGATACAGACAAACACACAGAAATACAAACATTCAGGGACGATTCTTCCAGGACATTCAGTATCCCGAGAGAATTTAATGTTTTTTTTCCCGGGACAATCCGTGAAAACTGGGACAGGTGGCAATACAAATCGCCTAAATACTAGGATCAGAGTTCTTTACATCTCATTCTTCGTGTACTCCGGAGGGCAGGATAGGCCTATGTATAGATTGGTATGCCCCCCTTGTGGTGGCCAAGAACATTACAGAGCTTGGAAGAATGGTCGTGGAAGTATGGTCGAAGCAGGGCGCGCGGCATATGGTCGCGGAAGCTTGTGCTGGCCATCAGTGAGACTTCAAGTACAGATTATTACAGTTTAGAAAGAGCCTTTATAATTGTTGACTGATGTATACGAACACCACATAATCAACAATTCATTTTGTAAAAATAAGGCAAAACATCACAATTTTATGATATGTTAAAACCAAACATCTAATCTTTCTAAAACGGTCCATTTTATGTTGGTGGCTGTTCTCATTTTTTTGGAATAGACTATCAAAGACAGAACCACATTAGTTTTCTTCACATTTTTAACCATTAACATCTTCGAGACCATTTCTCACAAAAAGCCAGTTTTAAAATACAAAATACGCCACATGTATGATAAGGTTTCTTATTTGACATCAAACATCAGTCTTTGCAAATGCACTTTCCACAGTCCTTCAAATATGCTGAAAAGTTTAGAACGGAATTGGTAAATTTCCATTCTAACTACAATTGGAAGTAGAATTTTCAAACAAATTCAAGCCAAATACAAGCACACAACCTAATCCTACCTTTTGTTTTTTGTTTCTCTTTTCACAAAACTATATGGAGTTGGTAAATGAAATTTAAGATTTTTCTATTGGGAAGTGTGTGAACCTCCTGAAATCTTACAGTAAATCTGAGACAATGAAATGGGGAAGTTTGTTGACTTGATTCTGCATGAACCTGTAGAAACCTGTCTCGTTTTGTTCATGACTACATGGGACCTGGTTGCACATTTAGATGCCTATGCTCTACCTTTGCTCTCTTTGTATCTGTCTATTTGTATGACTGATTGTGTGTCTGTCTCTGTGACATCAGCTAAAGCAGCCAGTCTCTAACCTGATTCACTTTATTTAGTGACCATCTGGCAAACAGAGATAAACCAAAAAGTCTCTTGACATGATGACCATCACTAAACAGGAAGCTGGCCATTTCAATTTGAATTTTTGAATTTGAAAAACATCTCCTCCGAGGGGGTTAACCTAATTGGCTTCAAATCTGGAACAAATCATCTATGGATCAAGCTGAGAAAATTATATGTACAGAATTTTTTTTAAGTCAAAGGGTGTGGCCACTAGCACATGACAAAGTTTGCTTATTTGTCAACAACATTTCAAAATCCTCTTCCGTAAAGGCACTTCATCACAGTAGTTTCAAAATTACTGGACAAAATTGAATTGTATGCCTGAACGGCCAGGTAATGGTCATGTCAAAAGGGGTGGCTAAGTGTCTCTATAGCACCACCGTGAGATTTTCAAAAACCCCTCCCCATAAATCTTTTTGTGGAGGAGAAACGTGAAAATTGGTAGCCTTTTACAGTTTATCAAGACACACAAAAAAGTCTGTTGCTCTCTTGCTCACTGATGGTCAGAGCTGGATAGGAAGTCAGCCATTTTGGTTTCAATGTTTAATTGTCGCTTTTTCAATACATCAATTGTCACCCGAGTCCACCTAGAGATTTCATCGCATCAACTACTCAACATATTGTATTAGCCTTAATGGCACCTTTTTCTATTGAATTGAATTTCTGATGTGGATTTCAAATTTTCTCCTTTAATGGTATTCAATTGCTTATTCATGCACTACAATTTTGTTATGTCCTGGAATTTTAATTCTTTATTTGGGGACATTAGCAGATATGAGATTAAAATGTGATTAATTAGATTAATTAATTACAAATCCTGTAATTATTACAAATCCTGTGACTAATTTTTTACGACAGGGTTAAAATTAGTGCTGTTGCCTGACAGCATACACCAGAACCTTCAGCTACCAAGGCCCTCTCCTGTGGTACCATCTACCAGTCTCAGTCCAGGAGGCAGACACCTTTTTTACCTTCAAGAATAGGTTAAAAACCCTCTTCTTTGACAAAGCCTACAGATCAAATCCTTAAATCCTAGATAAGATGCTATAGGTCGAGTCTGCTGGGGTTCCCGGTACATTGAGCTCTACCTTGTCCGTTTTCTCTGTGGGTGTGGATTGGGCTCACGTTCCCTCCACCTCCTCCACTTGCTTTCTTATTCCATGACTGTGCAGGATTAACATATGTACGTGTATAAGTGTTTGTGCTTTCTTCCCTTCCAGATTTCATAGATGCTGAGTTGGATCCAAGTTTCTTTTCACTTATCCACTCTGGACTCATTCAACCTCTGATCTATATTCTAAACTGTTGGCATCAGTACATGCATCTCTGTATACTGTCTTGCTGAGCATATATCACCAAGACCCTATAGGCAGGGGTGATTTAACCATCCCCCTGAAAAGAAAGACATGTCACTCCACCGCTGCATTGAATATACTAGACAGAATGATGTTACAGTCAAAAACAGGTACCCACTCCCATTTAAGATGCCATTTAAACCACTGATGAAAATGCTGGTTACCATTTTCACCAAACTAGACTTATGTAATGCCTTGAGGATTTACACATCTTGCATGACTGCAGCGTGACTTCAGCAGAGTTCAAACACAGCCATTTTAGTAAATGAATGGATTTAGACATCCTGCTTTGCGAACTCTGTCACTAAACCACCACTAAACCGTTGCTAAACCATTAGTTTGACAGATTCGTCACATAGAGGATGGCTTCTATTTTTGACAGACTACAGAGCAGTGAATAGTAATCCAGCAGCATTCAGTACAGCGTAGCAGGAGGAAACAAAACAGGCTTCCGGTCATTTTCAAAATAAAAGCACCAGATTTACCACTTTATTAATTGAGACGGCAAAATACGCACAGGAGAAGATTTATGAGGAACTTTTCAGTTCAGGCGGGTAGTAAAGCAGCTGTTACAGGCTGAGTGATGTGTGTGTGTGTAGATGGCTGTGCGGATGGGTGTGTGACAGCGTGGTGAGTGGAGTTCAGTGACTTTGTCCATGTAACAGCTGAGAACAGCGAAATGCTTCTTGTGTTTACACACACCCACACGTGTTGGTTTCTTGGCATGAAGTAACATGAGGAATCAGGACCTTGCATCTCCAGCGGTCTGATAGCGCTATTGATAATTGTTTTGTGCCCCCATGTACTGGATATTTTCACCCCAGCGTTTGCTGTTTGGTCTTCTTGTGTTTACCCATTTTCCAGCAGTAGCTGTGATTTGTTTCCTGATCCCAGTAGTCTCTTTTTGTTCTCCCGTAATTTCTCCAGTTATAGCTGCACTTCTTGCTTCTCGACTCCCCAACCACCTTTGCTGTGTAGACGTTTTGTTCATGCCTTGAGCAGCTCCCTTGGTTTATCTTCTTGAATAAACTTCTGAGATTCTGCACCATCTGTTTTGTGCTTGGGTCTTGCGTGAGGGCCCAACCTCTGGCTGACCCCCCCTCTTTTACAACAAACATCTTTTTGGACTGTGGAAACTAAAGTGCTCGTAGATAAGACTTTCAATGAAAGGATGTTACTGCGTGTCTTGGCCAAGGGAGGACTCAAGACTGCAGTTAAAGCATGTCAAGCAGAGGCATAGGACAGAGAAAGTATACTGTACATTATTGTAAGGATGGGCAGATTCTGGTGAGTGGTATTGCCTCTGTCTCTCTCCTTGTTTAACATGCATTGAATATATTGATTAATATATTAATCTTTATAAAGCATTGCCTGGATCGTGGGTAACTGCAGTAACAGTCAAAGCCGTAGGGTAGGACTAAAGCCAGTCTGATTTTTGAATGAGAAAATACATACACACAAGCACTAATTATAACTTTCTTTCACAAACTGAATGGTGGAATATAAACCATGACATGGGTTTCACATGCAGTTTAAAAACAATAGCGAAACACAGCAAGTAGACTAATTGTTTTAAAGGGGATATATTGTGCAAAAATCACAGTTTTTCGTTGCTTTAGTATGTATATTTGCATACTGAAGCAGCAAGTACCTCTTGACAAGGGACAAGGGGCCCTGATCCAGCACTGGATTTGGCTATTTAAGTTGCAAAGCACCAGTCACACGGATACCTGCGTGCTGCTGTGAACGTGAAAACTTTTGGAGACACACGCATCGACCCTCAGTTGAGTAAGCAAAGGCAAAGAGAGACAATTGCACACAATGAAAAGGTGAGTGGGGCAGAAATTTATTGTAGAACTGAATATTAATCATTTATATTTGTATCTGACTTGCTTTAATTGAATCACTGCATCGAAAAAAAAAAAAAAAATTCAGAATGGTGAGTCTGACTAACCAAGGGGACGGGGCTGGGCGCTGCAAGGTGCCATTTGCGGACGGCACCGCGATGCACCGGAACACAGGACAGGACGGACGGATGGAGGTAGGGGTGGGCAATATGGCAAAAATGTCATATCACGATATTTTTAACATAACATTTTGACATTTTAACCTCCTAAACAGATTTTAATGAAAACAGTTGAAATTTTGCATGTTCAAACATTGTAAACACACTAAAACGCAAAGAACACGCTGCTCACAACACTCTGAAATGCAACATAATAAATTTCTGTATTTTTCGGACTATGTGGCCCATCTAAAATCATTAAATTTTCGGAAAAATCATCAGTACACTTTATAATCCAGTGTGCCTTGTGTATGATTGTGTCTACTAGGCTCAAACCCATTTTATATTGTATGTTGGCTAATGTATTATTCTGCGAGTCAGGAGCCTGGGGGGGTAAAGAGTGCAGCTTTTGAGTGACAGCAGCTTCCAGACAATCAGAGGCTGCAGAGGCTCCATCAGCTGCGCACATAGTGTGAAAGTTTGTATACAAGAAATCCCTGTAGGCTATCTTTGCCTGTGAGCATCGCAGAACAGCAAGGGTAAATAATGGGTGGGAATTTGTGACGGAATGGATGCAACGGTGGAGGAAAGGAAGACAAAATGTGAGGACGTGTGGCAGACATCCGGACAGATGGCTCTATAACCGGACTGTCCGGACGAAATCTGGACAAATGGTCACTCTAATTGTGCAGTCAGGAGCCTCTTGGAGTAATACATTGGCCGACAGATAGGTCTACTGTGCAACATATCGTAAACAGATGCGCAACAGATGCGTCTCATAATCCGCTGCGCCTTATGTGTGGACAATGACAGCAGTTCACATGTTAACTGATACTGTGCCTTATAATCCGGCGTGCCTTATAGCCCCAAAAAATACGGCAAGTGAAGACAACATTGATGACTGAAAAAAAAAGTTATTGAGCCCTTATTATTGCGCTCTTATTCTCCCCTTAATCATGAAGATAAGAACAAGTAGATGATTTGCAACGGTGGAGGACATCATCAGATCGCACACCCCTAGATGGAGGGAAGGAGGGTGGGCCGGTGCTGGTGGATCCATTTGTGCAACTAACGAGTAGAGGCGTTTTTCAGTGTTGACACTTTTTTAGATTGTGTTTGAATGTGTGGTATGTTTTTATGTTTCTGATGTGGCATGGTATTATATTCCACTCAGGTGTAGTTCTAATGAAAAATGCAGATTGGCTAAAACTGCTTTTTCTCATTATACAGTCATCCCTAGTTGGAGATATGTTTGCAGACAAACCTACTTTTATGAATTGTCATGGCCATTTATAATCTTATATGTTCGGCATAGGTTTGTGTATTCACAAGGTTTTCCCAGCTCAGTCAAGGGTTTGTTTTTATAGAGACTGGTTGGGCTTGAAAGATGTTATCATCTTTATGATTGCAAGGGGGATTGTGAGGGGCAGCTTGTTACAGTAGCCTTGTACTGTCTTATCTTTTTTAGTGTATTAGCAGTCTAGTGAGGTAGCAAATTCTTACTATTTTTTTCTACCCTACCTACACTTTAAGTGAGTGCACAGCAATGGATGCACTTTGCCATTATTGTAGTTTGCACCTTGCTGTTTATGGAACTTATGGCTTGACTGTGGGAAACAAACTGAACCACGGCTCCCCATTCAACCATGGCTCTTTTGTTTACACCCGGATCAGCTGCTTGCCCTGTGCCACACACCCCATCTCAGCGCAGAGAGGCTGTAGATCCCGAAGGAGATATGTAGAAGGAGAAGAAGCTGAAAAAGGGGAGTGAGACACAGGGAGCAAATATAAGCCATGTCTACTGTCTATCATCATGGGGAACGTAAGATCTCTGCCCGACAAAATCTGGCTGCAAAGGGAGTACCAGGAATGCACCCTCATGTGCTTTACTGAGACGTGGCTGAGTGCACATGAACCGGACTCACATGTCGCCCTGGACGGATTTCAATTCCTTCAAGCAGACAGGAATTCAACAGAGAGTGGTAAAAAGAAGGGAGGGGGAATTGTGTTTGTAAATGAAAGATGATGCCATCCGGGGCACATAGTTAAGGAGCAACTCTGCACCAGAGACTGTTAGCAGTTTGCATGCAGCCATACAACCTCCCGAGGGAATTCTCACATTATTGCTGTTGCTCTGTACAGTGTAGTGGTTGCTGCTGCAGCTACAGAGAACATCCTGTCTCTCAACTGCAAACCCAGCACCCCAAATTCCCCTTCCTCATCTTCGGTTACTTCAGTCACACTTCCCTGTCCTCTGCTCTTCCCACCTTCACCCAGTATGTGAAATGTCACACCAGAGACAATAAAACCTTGGACCTCCTGTATGCAAACACCAACGATGCATACACATCATCCCCCCTGCCCCCCTGGGGGGTTCAGATCACAACCTCATCGACTAACCGCAGACTACACAATAGTGGTGAATAAACAACCCCCTGTGGAGAGGCTTGTGAAGAAGTGGTCTGAGGAGAGCAGGTCTAGGCTCAAAAACAGACTGGGATGCACCCTGCAGCCTCCATGGTGGTCATATCGACAGCATGACCCACTGCATTACAGACTACATAAACTTCTGTGAAGAGAACACTGTGCCCTCCAAGTCGGTGCTGTGCTTCTCCAACAACAAACCCTGGGTGACTGAGATTAAGGCCCTACTTAATAAGAGGAAGAGGATCTTCAGCTCCAGGGACAAGGAGCAGCTTTGCAGAGTCTAGAAGGGTCCAGCCCCAGACTACTCAAGGACTGAGCTGACCAGCTCTGTGGTGTGCTCAGGTACCTGCTCAACCTAAGTCTGAACCTGGAGAAAGTCCCAGCCCTGTGGAAGACCTCCTGTGTGGTACTGGTATCAAAGACGCCGTGCCCCAAGGAGACAAATGACAACCTCACAACAGACCACAGTATGTGAAGCTTCATGACTGTGTTTCTGATGTGGTGCTCTGCAGCACATGTGCCCCCCCAGGGTACAGTGCTCTCCCCCTTCCTCCTCAATGATGATAATCATTGTCGGTTGTGTTTCTGAGGGGAACTTGACTTTGTCAGCTGGAGCAAGCTCAACCAGCTCCAGCTCAACACCAGCAAGATAAAGGAGATGATAGTTAACTTCCAGAGGAAAGCACCCCAGTTCGCATCCAGGCATCCAGGCATCAGACCTTGAGGTAGTGGAAAGCTACAAATTTTTGGGTGTTCACATTAACAAGAAACTCGCCTTACCACCTGCTGAGGAGACGGAGGTCCTTTGGAGTGTGCAAGACCCTCTTAAGGACTTTTTATGAATTTGTGGTGGCTTCAGCCAGCTTCTTTGCTGTAGGAAGGCAGCATGGACAGGGACAGGAACCGGCTCAGTAGACTTTACATGAGTTGGAGGTACCATACGACACTATGTCCAGGTAGCACTGGGAAGGAGGAGACAACCATCATGGACTGCTTTCTCCGGAGACCAAGTAGCTGCTGGTTAGTAAACACGCAGGAACACCAGAAGCGAGGAGACGCACCTGTACATATGTTTATTGAGACCGGTATGTCTACAAGACTGTGTGACTAATGTGGTCAAAAAGTTTAGCTTCTCCCTCGAGCCAATATTCAAATCACCCAGGGCTGCACAAGCAAATAACCTTATTGGAGGGAAGATGGAAAAAGCAAAGCTCAAATTGAAAGAGATGATAAAGGACGTGAGAATGCTGACCCTTTGCGTGGATGAAGGGACCAAGAGGGGATTAACAGCATCTTTCATGGGTGTGTCTGCATGCTTTTGTCATCCACCGCGAGGCCAGGTTCACCACCGCTTAACCTACACCGGGGGGGGGGCCCACATGGACCCGGCGTGGCCCACAGTGCCTAAATGGCATGTGCCTAAATGCCAGGCCGCCCAGTATGTCCCTGACCCCATAGAGTTAAGAAAGACGAAAATGACTGCTCTCATATACACGCTATACTACCCCTTTTCAAAATCTAAAATGCCAGTCTAAATTAGTATTCTTCCTCCAAAATTTCAATTGTATAGTTTCACATTGACACCATAGTTATTGTCATGTCATGATTTTATATCTAACATTGGGGTTCATTATGAACATACAATATACATCTGTGATACTGTGGGTGCAGTATAAGTGTAAGTAACAGTGTAAGATATTTAAGAAATATATACATACATACAGCGCCGTTTCTGACCAAAGTGGGGCCCTGCGCAAAAAACAAAAGGGTCCCCGTGCAATTTCGTCACAAGCACCCCCCACCCCCCAGGATGCACTGCTGTCAATCATTGCAGTAATGGTGCATGCAGCTCTCTCCCCTCATGCCAGCGTGACAGCTGATCTAGTAGCGCGGCTCATGGCTGGGCATCTTTCGGGCAAAACTGGGCCCTTATTGGATGGCAGGCCCCTACGAACTGCGCGTGTTCTGCATATAGGCAGTGATGGCCCTGCATACATATACATGTACTGCTGTAAAATCAAGGGTTAATACAGACAACATTCTAAACATCCTAATTCATATACAATTCTTTTGTAAACTGTTCTTTTCTTTTGTGTTTTACATTTGATGAAAATGTAAAGCAATAATCAATAAATATGGCAAAACTCTTGTCCAAGATTGTAGCACACGCTGGAACATCACTTTTGACATGATGAGAAGGCTGCTGGAGATCAGGACCAAACTTAACACAGTATTTGAGGACCTGGGCATGGACATACTTCTCACAAGCGATTGGGCAAAGCTAGAGAATATGGTCAAGCTGCTTGAACCCTTTGCCATTCACACAGACCAGCTTCACAGTGACAGCCAGTCCCTCTCACAAGTAGTGCCATGTCTGCTCAACCTTGAGGCACACCTGCTGACATCTACTACTGCTGCTGGGAAGCAGTTAGCTCAAGTGCTGCTGAAGTCCTTGCAAGAACATTTTGCTTCCATTCTTAGCCCTGATTCCCCACAGTTTGATGCTACACCAGCAGCAGTTTGCCTACTGGATCCTAGTGTTTCAATGCTTCTTTAAACACCAGACATGGTGCCAGTGAGGAGTGCAGCATGTCTTTCGTGCAGAACCTGGCAGCTCAGTACAACCCAGCAACTCCTTCTCAGGATAATGCCATTGCCACTCAAAATGTGGCACACTTCCCTCCTACTGTCATTCAGAAATACTGTTTCCTTGCCTCTCGTATCATCATTGTCATCGTCATTATAAAATTACCTTGATGGAGCCGACAGTCTGGTGACCGAAATCAATAAGTATGATGATGAAGATCCAACAGTTCTGGAGATCAAGAGAGGCTGTATATCCAAAACTTGCCCCTGTGGCACTAGATCTTGTTGGTGCCCCAGCCTAACAAGCCTTTGTGGAGCAGAGCAACCACATCTCTAGAGCAGCGTGTTTTTCTCAAGATCAACAAGAAATTGTTGCTCAACTGAAGATGCTCTCCTTGTCACGCATACACACTCTCACACACTCATACACGCATACATGCACAATAGAGTCATGAGGTATTTGGTTAGCTGATAAAAAGCTGTTATTGTTAATGTGGATCCCATAAGGCTATATGTCAAAAGTTCTGAAAGTGAAATAAGGGTTTCTTTGAAGTTTTGAAGTTACTTGTTGCTTGTTGTTGTTTTCAGCATTCCTCTGAATTCCCAGTGCCCCATACTGTGCCAGTTCTTTTGCCAAAGAACTAATGTTGGATAGAAGGCATTGTAAGGTTACCTTAGAAGAGGTAAGTACATTAGCATCAAGTTGAGGTGTTATCAGTAGTCAGGTTCTGAGCACTACCAGATTACCAGAAGTGTTCACTTAAAGTGTTCAAAACATTCGCTGTCTTCACTTTACTTCACTTTATATGTTTGACTTTATGATCTAATGCAAGCTACTGGATTTTTGTCAGTTAATTTAATTTATCGATGAGTTCAGTTTTGGTCAAAAAAATCTCTTCACCTGTAGATTGTATTGGGTTTTTGAGTTTGTTCATGTTATTCTCAGATTGACTCGCTGTGACTCGCAGCTGACAAGAAATGTGACGTGTCTCATAAATGGCTTTACGTTGTTTTGATCAAGGGTCAAGCATCTGTTGGCTCATTTGATTTGTACCAGGCAGCCACAGTATTTAACCCCCGAAGCAGTATTAAACACATTTTGTGCTTGAGGTGGTAACTGACATGTTTGTCATTGATGGTTGGTTGATCAACAGTAATTGAATACATTTTTTGACATGACGTCTTTTGAGATTCATTTCACTTTCATTTTTTTATACTTTGATCTTTTGAATCATTCACCTGACAAAGGGCCTGATCCACTAAAGCTTTATATGTGCAAAAACGTGTGCAGACCCGATGTCACCCACAGAAAAATGTGCAATGTGCACTGACAGTATTTTAGAGTCATCAGGCTTACCGTACCCACTCAAAAGAGTGCATCCAGTGATCACGGATGCTATATACGGAGGCGCGCTCATGTGATTCGACATCGGTAATTAAGAGTTGGTGCAGATAAATAGTCGTTTATGTTGCATGTAACTGTGCAGTTATTTACTGTGAGCCCAGAAATTATTTGTTTGTCAATAAAAACTAGGTAATTTTATGATGAATTTAAAACTAAATGAAACCCCCCGATGTAGGTGGGAGAATGGTTTGAGCCACTTGCAGGGAGTGCTTCTGTGCCCTCATATAGTGGGTAGAGGGCACTTGCATGGGGCAGTGATCAGGTGAAGATGCATTCTCCCAGCTCTCCAACCTCTCTGTAAGTGCGCAGTAAACTGTTCTTTTTCTTTTTGTATTATGATTTTTTTTTCTTTGCAAGTGCCTTTGGCTAGTTCTTTTTTTTTCTTGAAATTTTGGCTTTCCATTGCCATTTTTTTCTTCTTATGTATTTACTGTAAATATTAAAATTTTTCTATTTTTCACTTTGGGATTTTTTGAGGATTCTTTGGTGTCACTTGTATATTTTTTCACTGATTCACTGTTTTGCACTGTGTGGTCACTAATAGAAAGAAGAACACTATGCCTGCCATATCTGCGTGTCTTTTCCCGAAGACCCTCGACACTCTACCCTTGACACTCCTGTTCAACTAGTGGAGCAAAGCATTTTTTTGCTTAGCTTGTAGCTATGAAAGTCAGATTATGGTCTGATAAACTAGTGAGCATGTTCAAGGTTTTGATAATTCTCTCCGGTTTATTACTAAATATTAAGTCAATTTGAGTTTGGGATGAATTTGTTATTCTAGTGCAGGGGTCTACATTATTGCTCCTCACTGTGATGGGGGGTCGGGGCTGGGGTCGGGTAGGCTGTATAACATAGAATTGTATAACGCAAACCAAAACGACCATCAGCAGACCTCATTATGTCGCATTGTGAGACTACGAGCCTGGCATAGCCATACACAATACTACAGCAACACAATTCCTGGCACATATTTGTTTATCATTACTTGTTTTGAAAAAGTAGTAAGTAATTCATGCTTTGTTTTAATGTGAAATACTATAGGTATTATTTTCTAATAACAATTGCATGCATTGCAAGGTAAGAAACATTTGGTGATTGAAGCTGACAAAGGCAAGTGAAAAATGACAAATTATATGTAGGTCTGTTGATATTAACAATAACAATATTAATTGCAAAGATTAGTGATCATTTACAAATTGTAGGTAGGCCTTCTGATATCAACAATAACAATATTAATAGCAATTGTTTTAATAATAACTGTGTGCAAACTAAAGTAGATGATGGAAACAAAATCAGTACTAGGCTACATGTATCAGGTAAGCTGGATGTGTAGTTGTTGATTGCTTGTGCAGGGGTTAGGGTGAGGGTTAGTAGTCTCCTCTCCTCACCTTTCTTGCAGCCCTGGCATGGGATGACAGATTGAACACACAAGAAACCCCATATTCAGTAAATGAAAAATGACAGGCTGCCATTTTCTCTGCAATGTAATTTTACAAATATGTAGCTAATTAAAAGATCAATCATATTTCATATTTATAGAAACAGGAATCAGTAATTGTTCAAATCAGTATATTACCTAATAGTCAGTGTGAACTGCATGCTTGCTTCTGGTTGGTGAAAAGCTCAATATGTGGTTGCCACCCAAGTTTGTGATCCCCCATCAGCTGCAGCCGCTAACCAGCTGCAGCTGAACCCTGGATCATGGCTGCGGGATTCATTTTGTCCATTAGACCTGCTCTCAGGAAGCTAGATGGCAGCATGTCCCTTGTCTCTGTCAGGAGTCTGTATGTTTTAGTGTTTTTTATTGGATTTTAGTATTTAGTATTTTTTAATATTCTCACCTAAGGTTTTTATATGGATGAAAGGCCAACTTCTGAAGGTTTGTGGATTATCCATGTTTTGTCTGCCTAGGAAGGCTGCTCTGCCTCAAATGTTCTGGCCTGCTCCTTCTGCTTGTGACCTGGTTTGTTAGCCGTGGCCTGTTCTGAGCTTTTTGAACAGTGAGGCGTGATTGACTTTCTGCCTGGAGCTGCTGTGGTGGGGCTTGAGTTTGGTCCTAAATTACAGTAAGATACAGCAGTTTTTCTCATACTGCTTTGGGGCCTGGGACCCACCTGAACCATTCTGCGCCTGAGGCCTGCCTGAGCCTGCGGACTCATCCATCCACCCTGCTCTGCAGCCTGAGGCCCGGTACCATCTACACTGCTTTGCAGCCTGCGGCCTGATCCATCTACCCTGCTCTGCAGCCTATGCTTCATAAAAACTTTTTAAACCAAAAAAACAGCAAAATACACGATGCAGACGTTAGGGGGGCGTGGCAGGCGGCATCTGGCTCGTGGGTCGTAGTCTGATGACCCCTGTTCTAGTAGGTCCACTTACTGAGGAAGATCAAAAATATTGGCAATCAGCATTTTCTCCTCCCAAATTATATTTAAGTATCCCATAATTATCACCCCTCTGGAGATGGGTGGTGATATATTAGTCAAATAGAATTACATATTTGAGGAATGAGAGACATTTATCCCAATACTTTCCAGCTGTTCACTTTTCCACCATGACATCTTATGACACTAAGTACTGTGCTTCACAAATATTAAAACTCCACCACAGGTGACGTTTTGTTGAGCCATGTTTCAGTTAAACACGAGAAGTTTAAGATTAGTCTAAAAAAGGTCATGAATTTCTTTGGCTTTTTAATTAAAGTGTCTTATGTTCAAATGACCACCTAGATTGATACCCTTGGGTTTCGATTGGGGGTCCCAGATTATTATGGAGTGGTTGATAGAGTGGAAACTTTTCAGGTTTTGGCTTTCTGAGGCTGGGCCTGGCTGAGGCTGGGCCTGGCTGCTCCTGATGGAGCCTGGGCCTGGTTGAGCCTGGTCTTGGCTGCTGCTGTTGGAGTACAAGCCAGTACAAGCTTCCACGACCACGCAGCTCGTGGCTCGCGGCACGGCATGCTGCACCTGCTTCACCCATATTTCCGCGACCGTTCTTCCGAGCTCTAAGTTCTTGGCCACCACAAGGGGGCAGTACAAAGCTATACACAGGCCTGTGCTGCCCCCGGAGTACACGAAGAAGAACAAGATGTAAACAACTCTGATCCTAGTATTTTGGCAACCAGTGTTCCCACCTGTCCCGGTTTTCCCTAATTGTCCCTGATTTTCACGGACTGTCCTGGGAAAAAAAAAAAATTGATATGAAGATGTGTATTTGTATCCTATGTGCACGGATGTGCAGGTAGATCCAGTGTGCAGATGCCGCCACTCATAGAGTGCACATGGATGAACCGCTGTCAATGAGTGTGTGTGTGTGTATGTGTGACACAGATGTCAACCCTATCGGCGACACAAACACTCCTCCCACCCAAGCTGAAGGATCCTCATCCTGGCTGCTGCTGGTGGAGCCTGGGCCTAGTTAAGCCGAGTCATGTCTTCTGCTGGTGGAGCTCTGCAGACAATGCTGAGCCGGGAGCCCAGAGTGGAAGGTCCAGAGAGATTTCAGGGTGACAGGGAATTGGTAGGTCCATTCCTGACCAATTGTCACTTCTGTTCATACCACAGCCTCAAAATTCTGTCACAGAATAAGCCAAAGTAGCATACATCATAAATCATTTATGGAGGCGTGCTAGAACGGGAAGTGGGAAAGAAAATCCATGGCCTGTATTTCCTATGATTTATTTCCTGCCAAGGTTCAAAAAGTGTTTGCGTTTGAGTCAGAATCTGTAGGGTAACCAAGTGGGCTACTGAATATCTTCCTGATCTTTCTGAATATCTTAGCCTAGTGTAAGACCAGTATTAATGTTTCACTTCAGATTAGCTAATAAGAGCTGACATATCAGTACTTCTTGTATTTATATGATATATATATTTTATAACATCGCCCGGGTCAACAAGGTCCGCGTCAGGTGCTAGGGAACCAGGGCGTCCTGGCAAGAAATGGGCTACTGGAACAAACCATAGATGGACAAGGGTGGAAAACTGCTGGAATTCTACTACACGAGCAAGCCTACCAAGTGTGGATACATGCAGCAAATGTGGGAACAATGGTTTCTTCGGAACCCACAATCCAAGCTACAAAGAAACGGCTGTTCCCCCAGTGTTCCAACGTACGCAACCGAAAACTCCTATCACAACTAGAGATGGATGAGATACAGCAACGATGCCTCGGCAAGGGGGACTCAGGAAGCATGGTCAGCAGGGAGATACCAACACAACCACAGATTGGGTACCAAGCGCCAACAGGTACCCCAGCGATTGGGTACAAAGCCCCAACAGATACCATCGGCCTCAGGGCTGCTGACCAGAGAAGACGGACCATGGCTCAATTAGAAACCTGGACCTTCCAACGACTGCCAAAGCTGACTTGCAAAGTACCCTCAGAAGATCTGCTAGCAGATGCTCTGCCTTGACAACTATACCCACGGAAATCATCACAGAAACCAATAAGTTGACACTCAGTACAGCAACAGTAATCCTAGAGATGCTTGAGTACAAGAAGGGCCCGCTCCATAACAGGCAGCACCCACCGTGGAAGATTCGGTTAGAAGCCAGGATAAGGGCAACATGGACAGAAGTTAGCCAGCTAGCAGAGCTACACAGAAGAGCAACATGGCGAATAAAGGGGTACCTAGAAAGTACAGCAATCTCTCCATACTTGAAGCACTGGAAACTGCCAAACAGAGACTAACAACGCTGGCCACCCGGTTGAAGAGATACACCAAACAAGCAGAGGCTAGAAGAGTAAACAAGCTGTTCGCCAGTGAACCAGCCAAGGTGTACTCCCAGTGGCAGAAAAATAACGACCGGTCAGACCCACCAAGAGCTGAGATGGAAGCATACTGGAAGGGCATATGGGAAAGAGTGGCATCACATAACCCAGATGCCCAATGGCTAGCGGAACTAAGAGCTGACCATAGCAACCTCCCAGAACAAAAGCCAGTAACCTTCTCAATGGCAGACATCCAGGAAAGAGTGTCCAAGATGAAGAGCTGGACCGCACCAGGCCCCGATGTGATCCACAGCTGTGAGTGGATCCTCGCCTGTGCGCCTGTTGGGGTACTGGCAACCGCTGGGTAATGTAGCTCTATAGCCATCCCAAGAATCCTCTTTTTTAGCACATTTTGAAGAGGAATCTATTCTGGGCAGAGCAGCATCCCTGTGATTCTGTGATAATGGCCCGTCTCTCCACTATGCTACACCCTTAACATGTTTCTGAATTTTAGATCACAATGTCATTTAGGTGATGCTTACACAATATGAAGTTGATGAGATGAAATCTGTAGGTGGATTAGGGTGACAGGTGATGCATTGAAATAGCTACAGTGTGTGTGTGTGCGTGCATGGGTGCGTGTGTGTGTGTGTGTGTGGGCCATTCACTAGCTATTCAGGCATACAATGCAATTATTTCCAGCAATTTTGAAGCTTCTATGATGAAGTGCCTGCCTAGAAGAGTTGAAATATTCACGAATAACCAAACTTTGTCATGCGCTCGTGTCCACGCCCTTTGAAAAATAATTCTGTGCATAAAATTTTCTCAGCTTTATCCATAGATGATTTGTACCAAACTTATAGCCAATTGGTTTAACCCCATCGGAGGACATGTTTTTAAAATTCCAAAAATTCAAAATGGCCGTCTTCCTGTTGGGTCATGGTCAAT
Organism: Karalla daura; assembly: GCA_029224185.1. Taxonomy (NCBI): domain Eukaryota; kingdom Metazoa; phylum Chordata; class Actinopteri; order Chaetodontiformes; family Leiognathidae; genus Karalla; species Karalla daura. The sequence continues at coordinate 1,160,616 of CM055196.1, forward strand.
ATGTCAAGAGAGTTTTTTGTATATTTCTTTTGGATGTATCTGCATACCAATCTTTATTTGCCTATAAAAACCTACAGAGATTACAGAGAGACAACCTACAGAAATTATTTTGAGGAGTGTTTGTCACCATGTTCTCTGGATAAACCTATTTTGAAGTCAATCAGGTTGTAGCCTGAACAGCTCCTTCAGAAAGAGAAAACAAATGTGTCTAATAACAATTATCCAACACTGTACTGCCAATCCACACTGATTTGAAACTTGCGTACGTATACAAGGTCTGACCTGGCATGAGATTTGATCATACACTACACTTATTTACGGTCACCATATGCATAGTAAATAGTGCACAACCAGAGTTCTGGTGATTGGATAAATCAGGAAGATTAATTCCTCATTCCTCAATTCCTAATGTTTGACCATTTACATTTTTAAAAATTTGCTCCACCTATAACAAAAAACCCATCTCAGTTAGATAAGCATTATCAGTCAAATATAGTACTAAAATGGATATCATCTTTACTTTTGATACCTAAGCACAGTAAACTGCTAGAACTGCTCTATATTTTACCTGAGCAGGATTATGAATAAATACCTTTTAACTTCTTACTTTGTTTTTTTTTTCTTACATTTTTTCTTTATTTTTTTCTGCAATATTATAAACTTTTCACTGTTAGGTACCATGTAAGAACAAGCAGACTGACTTCAGAATGACACAGCCAGTGCCAGTGGGTGGTGCTGTCCAGAGGACCTGTATCCTGGTACGTCTGCGAGGTGTGCTCTCTGTCACTGCAGGGGCACAGTTGGTCATGAACTGTGTGTCGTCTTCATCGATGATCTGTCAACAAAGACGAAAAGGTTTGGTATTAACATACTGAAAAGCTAGTTTTGTTTTTGAAAATGTCACTGTTGTAGGTTTCTCAAATTTCTCAGGTGTTAATGGCGACTCTTTGGGTACCAGACACTACCTGGTATACGAAAACATTCTTTTCCTGTGGACCTCAGGTAATGAAACTGTCAACTATAAAGACTAAGATCTCACATTTACCTTCAAGAATCCTGGAACAAAGACTTCCCTCACCACTATGAAGAGTAAGACTGTTCTGCTTTCTGGATAAGGCACATTGTTAATTTTTTCTCATATCTCATACTACAGCCCCTCTTATGGAGTTGCATAGAGAATGTGTTTCAAAACTGAAATTATGTATTCCATGTATGTTTTACGATCATAACTGTGTTTGATTCATGTTTCTAAGTTGAATAATGTGATTCTCATCTCCATAGGCCTTTCGACAGCCAAATGTTATGAACATCCTGTTTTCAACAATATTTTCTTTCCATGAATCATTTCATTTCCATGAAAGTAACTTCTTACACCTTTTTCATTGGTGACACTTAACCTTTTCGTCTTGTCTTTTTCAAATGAGTTTAACATGTCACAAGAGTTTAAACTTTTTTTTTTGTACGTCAATTATTCCCAGTAGTCTGCCAGTTTTTTTTTCTAATGTGCTGATTAATTTTTGTAGATGAGCTCGAATGGCCATCAAGATTATTTTCAATATTATTATTTGGTGGATAGCTCCAGACCAATAATAAGACTCTCAAATCAATCAACATAGAGGACTCTTTTTCTTTGTTGTTAAGTTACTTAATTATTCTGAACCAAATTAAGATCCCATTAAAGCTGCAAGCAGCTGTGAGCAGGTCCTTGAATATGTTCCCGTCAGGGTTCTGGCAACTGCAGGGTTAATGCACATTGTAGGCCATCCCAAGACATCTTTTTTTTAGCACATTTTGAAGAGGAATCTCTTCTGGGACGAGCAGCGTCCCTGTGATTCTGTGACAATGAACCGTCTCTATGCTATGGCTTCCATAGAGCTACACACCTTGTCATAGAGAAAAGCCGTTTTTAATGTTAGATCACAATGCCATTTAGGTGATGCTTGCACAATCTTATACGATCTTGTACAATATGTTAAGTAGTTGTTAGGATGAAATCTCGAGGCGGACTCGGGTGACAAGTGATGTATTGAAATAGCAACACTTGACCATTGAAACCAAAATGGCCGACTTCCTGTCCAGTTCTGACCATAAGTACAGGGGACTTTTTTGTGCCCCTCATTGAACTGTATAAGCCTGCAAATTTTCATCTTTCTGTTCCCCAAAAAAGCTTTATAGGGAGGGTTTTTTGAAGGTAGCGCTACAGAGACATTTAGCAAAGCCCAAGATGAGACTATTACCTGGCTGTTTAGGCATACAGTGCGATTATGTTCAGCAATTTTGAAGATTCTACGATGAAGTGCCTGCCCAGAAAAGCATTATGAAACATTGATGATGAATAACCAAACTTTGTCATGCACTAGTGGTTACGCTGTTTGACTGAAAACATCATGAAACTTGGTACACTGATTGAGGACAGTGCTCTGCCGCTTGATTGGGGCATAGCCTATGGGGGGCCAAAATGCAAAAGTAGTGTCCCCTACAAATTTTGGCCAATCCCCATAAGGATTTTTTTTACTTTGTCGTAGGCGAATAAAAATTGATATGCAAATGCATCCTAAAGAGAAAAGAGGTTTACCAAAAAGTCTCTTGACATGATTACCATTACCCGACAGGAAGTCAGCCATTTTGATTTGAATTTTTGAATTTTAAAAACATCTCATCCGATGGGGTTAACCCAGTTGGCTTCAAATTTGGTACAGATCATCTATGGACCAAGCTGAGAAAATGTCATGTACAGAATTGTTACTAGTGCATGACAAAGTGTGATTATTCGTCATCAGTATTTCAAAATGCTTTTCTGGGCAGGCACTTCATCATAGCACTTCATCAATTGCATTGTATGCCTGAACAACCAGGCATGTCATCATAAAAATTGGTACACTCATTGAGGAGTTCTGACACTTGATAGGGGCATAGCCCATGGGGGGACCCAAATGCAAAAAGAGATTTCCCAAGAACTTTTGACCAATACCTAAAAGGATTTTTTTTCATTTTGTCATAGGTAAATAAAAATTGGTATCTGAATGCATCCTAAAGAAATATTTTTTAAAAAGTCTCTTGATATGATAACCATAACCCAACAGGAAGCCAGACATTTTCATTTGAATTTTTGAATTTGAAAACATCTAAGACAATGGGGTGAACCCAATTGGCCTCAAATTTGGTACAGATCATGTATGGACCAAGCTGAAAAAATTATGTACAGAATTTTTTTAAGTCAAAGGCCGACGCCACTAGTGCATGACAAAGTTTGGTTATTCATCATTAATATTTCAAAATGCTCTTCCAGGCAGACACTTCATTATAGAAGCTTCAAAATTACTGGACACAATTGCATTGTATGCCTGAACAGCCAGGGAATGGCCTTGTCAATGAGCGTTGCAGAATGTCTCTGTGTGTGTCTCGGTGTGAGTGGGAGTTTTTTTTTCAAATCCCCTTGTGGAGTAAAAGAAGAAAATTTGTAGGCTTATAGAGTTTGTCCAGATGCACAAAAAAAGTCTCTTGCACTGATGGTCAGAACTGGACAGAAAGTCAGCCATTTTGATTTCACAATCAAATGTCACTATTTCAATATGTCACTTGACATCCGAGTCCGCCTAGAGATTTCATCCCATCAACTTCATATTGTAAGCATCACCTAAATGGCATTGTGATCTAAAATCCAGAACAGCTTTTCTCTATGTCAAAGGGTGTAGCTGTATGGCAGTAATAGTAGAGAGATGGTTCAGTATCACAGAATCACAGGGATGCAGCTCACATTCCTCTTCAAAATGTGCTAAAAAAGAGAAGTGTTGGTATGAATTAGCCAATTTGGAACATATGTTTGTGTGCATGCGTGCATGTATCTGCGTGTTCACGTGTCTGCATATATGTCTGCATGTGTGACATGATCCATTGTACACCAAAGAGAACACAAATGCACACTGGACCAACATATACAGAGGAAATTTGAAAAGGCACACAATTATTATATAATGCTGACACATTATATACACATGAATGTGTAAGCACATTTTATACATAATCTCTAAAGCTGTACATGAGTTTGTTACTTATTTATCAACCATATAATTTTCAAGTGAGATCTGTCTGCCAGGGCAACTTCCTCTTACTTTTTCTCAGTTGGATCGATGTGAGAAATTGGCCCACCCATCAGCAAACATAGATCAATCAAATACGTTGTTTATCAAGTACACCTGATATCTATCTATCTATCTATCTATCTATCTATCTATCTATCTATCTATCTATCTATCTATCTATCTATCTATCTATCTATCTATCTATCTATCTATCTATCTATCTATCTATCTATCTATCTATCTATCTATCTATCTATCTATCTATCTACCGTTAACCTGATCAGCTCCGTTTAGTGGCCACGTGACAGGAAACTCCACAATAACAATGATTTTTGCAAACCAGGCACAATATTTCATTTTCAATGCAGTATTATACAAAGTGTGACCGCAATAATAAAGTTTCATGTGTATTTGCTGATGGATTAACAACACAAATAACATGAGCGGAGCTGGTGGACTTAAACGCACGCGACACAGAAACCTAGTCACAAGAGTTCTTTATTGAAAGTCTGGGTCCTCCGCAAGGAACCGAGTGATCGGTCCTTGATGCTGGGACCGAAAACAGCGAAGCGACCTGCAGAACTGGAGCACAGAGTGATCGGCGCACTGGACATGGGACCGCTCCAAGGATGGCGATGGAAGAAGGTAAGAACCAGTGAGAGTGACCGAAAATGTGCAGAATGTGACAGAATGTGGCAGAATGTGCCAGAATGTGACAATGAAGGCACAATGTTGTGTCAGGTTGAATTTTTGTTGTCTTACAAGTACAATGTATCTGTAAAATTATTGAAAAATAATAGACTACATGTAGAGCAATACTATAGACAATGCAGGCCTACTTGTGGTTCAAACAATCTTGAAGTCTAGATTTGGAGCCAGAGCCTTCAGCTACCAAGGCTCTCTCAGTCTGGGAGGCAGACACCCTCACTACCTTCAAGAGTAGATTAAAAAAACCTCCTTTTGACAGAGCCTACAGTTCGAACTTAAATCCAACATAAGCTGCTATAGGTTGAGTCTGCTTCTCGGGTCCCCGGCACATTGAGCTCTATCTTCTCCGTTTTCTCTGTGGGTGTGGATCGTGTTCACGTTCCCTCTATCTTCTCACCCTCCTCTTGGTCTCTCCCCATCTGTTCTCCACTTCCTCCTCCTCCACTTCTTCCTCTCCTTTGTTATTCCATGACTATGCAGGACTAACATATCCCAGATCCCATTGATCCTGAGCAGGACTCGTCCCTCAACCCTTAACAAAGCCGGCAAATAAACCCTTTTTCTTTTCAAATATATCATTGGGCCCGTGAGCTCACCACCCAGCACACGCTGGGATTCTCAGGATTTTAGGATCTGGGACTAGCTCTGGAACCTCACTCCATCCCAACTGGAAGCTCCCCGCTGGATGACGAAATGTGGCTGGGATCTCATTTGATGTCACAGAAGTAGAACAAGAAGGAAAAAAAACCTGACCGAGTGATCAGCTACAGACACTTGTTTTTTCCAGTGCGAACCCTTAAACCACTTAAAACAAAGTTGAGTGGTGTTGAGTGTTCATAATCTTTCAGCCACAGGGATGCCGCTCAGTCCAGAAAAGAACCCTCTTCAATATGGGCTAAAAAGAGGATTCTTGGGATGGCCTAGGATCTATATTAACCCCGCGGTTGCCAATACCCGCTCACTTTTTTCTGTTTTTACAGTTACTGGTTGTTATTGCTGTATAAAAACGTTGCAATGGCACTGGGAGACGGTGGCCTCTCCAGTGGCTCTCAAGTTTTAGCACCTTCAACATCTTTTTACCGTTTTTTTCACTTTTCCCAACCTTTTATTCTTCTTGAGAAAAGATAATTTGTCATCTGTACAAGCAAACGATCCATTTGTTTGATTATTTAATTATTACCATATCTCATAGATACAGTATGTTTAACTCTTATATACACCAAAGAGCCAGTTTCCTTCCTACTTATTCCCAAGAGGAACTGATGGCTCTACGCACGCAGGAAGAGCTGGGATACGACATCCAATCTGACGAAAACTAGAGGATGCAAAGCCAGAGTGAAGCTAGAGGTAATGGTGAAACGTAGGCAATACAAATCATTGATTCTCTCCGTCATCATGGGAAACGTGAACTTGCTGCTGAACAGAATTGACGAGCTGTCCGCACTGAACAACCAGAGAATTTACCATGAGAGCAGCTTGTTCATCTTTACAGAGACATGGCTAATACACCTCATACCAGATGCTAAAGTGGAACTTGAAAAAATAAAGGTGGGGGAATCATAGTGTATGTGAACAACTGCTGGTGTAACCCAGGATATCTCCATAAAGACAATTTTATGTTGCGGGGACCTTGAACTGCTAGCTGCTAGCCTGTGACCATATAATTTCCCAGATGCAGCAACTGTCTGTGAGAAAATCCACTCTGTCACAGCAAGACTGCAGACACAGCACCCTGAGGCACTTATGATCAACTCTTTAACCATGTAACTTTGGACTCCACTTTGGCTGTTTTTAAGCAGGTTGTAGACTGTCCAACCAGAAACAACAAGGACATCAGATCTACTGTATGTTAATGTGAAGGATGCATACAGAGTGGTTCCGCTCCCCCCACTCAGGAAGTCTGACCACAACATGGTCACCTCCAGCCACTGTACCCCCCAGTCCGAAAGAAGATGGTGACAACCCAATCCATCAAGAAGTGGTCTCCTGTGATTGAAAGTGCCCTCAGAGACTGTTATAACACCACAGACGGTGATATGTTGTTGAACCCGCATGGTGAGGACGTAGAGGGGATGACACACGGATTACCTGAACTTCTGCATAGACATGGTCTCCCCTGTTAAGACTGTCTACTGTTATCCTAATAACAAGCCATGGGTAATGCAGGAAGTGAAAACTGTCCTCAATTAGAAGAAGGCTGCTTTCAGGATTAGAGACAGGGAGGTCATGAAGGCAGCACAGCAGAAGGTGAAACGCGGAGTGAGAGAAGCCAAGGACAGCTACAGGAGAAAAGTGGAGCAGAAGCTGAGTGACAACAACATGAGGGAGGTCTGGGAAGGGGACCATCACAGGTCAAAATACAAGGACTAGGGCCATACAGGGGACAATGGAAAGGGTGAACGGATTAATAACTTCTTCAATCAGTTCAACTAGCCCCTGTTCCCCCAACCCCAATCCCCACCACCACCCTCAGCACAGCCACATATCAACAGCAGCAGGACCGGACAAAGTGTGTCTGAAGACCTGTGCTGTCGAACTGGGGGAACCACTACAGCGGATCTTCAACCTTAGCTTGCAGCTAGGGAGAGTGGCCACCTTCTGGAAGACACCTTGCGTCATCCCAGTAGTAGAAGAACCGGCCCAGCGAGCTAAATGACTTCAGACCAGTGGCATTCACATCATATCTTATGAAGACACTAGAGAGGCTCTTCCTCAACCTCCTCAGACCCCAGGTTCAACATGCCCAGGACAGCCTGCAGTTCATGTACCAGCAAGTGTTGGTGTGGATGATGCCATCCTCCTGCAACACCGAGCTCACACCCATCTGGGTAAGGGAATTGGCACAGCAAGGATTCTTTTCTTGGACTTCTCTATTACCTTTAACACAATCCAGCCCCCCTTGCTCCAGGACAAACTGAGCAGGATGGGAGTGGATGCCCACCTGGTGGACTGGATCTCCGACTGCCTCACCAACAGACATAGTACGTCAGGCTGAAGGACACCACGTGTGACGCAGTAGTCAGTAGCACAGGAGCCCCCCAGGTAACAGTGCTAGTCCCTCTCCCCTTCACCCTGTACACCACTTCTGTTACTTGGAGATGTGTCACATACTGAAGTATGCAGATGACACAGCCATTGTTGGTTGCATCAGGGATAACAATGGGGAGGAGTGTCGGAGACTAATGGGGGACTTTGCCAAATGGTGCCAAACTACTCACCTACAGCTCAACACCTCTAAGACAAAGGAGCTGGTCATTGACATTGGGAGGCTGTGAGCGACCGGATGGCCACCTCACTTGCCAAGAGACCAAGCGGTTGGATGTCAGGGGATAAGGGTAAAACAAAAGTCAGCAGTCCAACATATGTTTTTGAAAAATGTACAATTTATTTATAGTGCAACAGTCTATCAAAAAGAAAAATGACAAAACCCCAAAAATTCTCAAAAATCCCAAAACACCAGGAAAAGGTAATAAGAAAAAACAATAAGCAAAAAGTAGCAACAAAATCAAAGAGATGGTTTGCAATGAACTTCCACAGGCTAGTACTCACACAGGCTCTTTCTCCGGTTGACAACACCTGTCCTCACCTACCCCAGGCTACAATGAATCCGGCTCTTATATATTCCTCCCCTCAAGGGAAGCCTGCTCTGCCATTGGCTAATAATGACTGAATCATACCACTTCATCCCATTTCATACAACCCCCCCATTTAACACACACAAAACAGTAATTACATAAAGCACACATGATCCACACATCATACACACACATATAGCACTCTATTACTAAAACCCAATACCAATCCAAACTTCCCCTCCTGACACACACCCTCCCCCTTCCTGACAGTAAAGATTGTCCTTTAAATACCCCCCACCTGGAACACGCGTCTGTTTGGCAGGGGCGACTGAAGATGGAGAGGATGTGATGAGTATGACGACTGGAGGAATTTGTACAGGAGTGGTCACCACTGTTAGCGCGACATGTGCTAACTCATGTTGTGGCGTCTACCTCCAGAGTGCACCAGGCAGCAAAGGTCCGCACTCGGGTTGTGAACCACGGACCTGCCACCGGTCACGGGGCAAACTGCAGACACCATATGTATGTATGTATGTGTGTGTAAGCACATGTGTAGCGTGTGTGCGTGTGCGCATGCGTGCGTGCGTGCATGCGAGCGCGTCTGTGCCACGCTCGCATGCACAGCCAAGCGCTGTGCTCCCACACCACACCAAGAATTCACCAATCATGCCCCGACTGAATGAATAAAATAAATGTCCAAAATTCTAAAAACAGTGAGGGGGGGAGGCACACCTCCTCACAGAGGTCTAGAACAAATCCACGACCAGTACTGCTAGAAGGAGCTGAGGTGGAGACTGTAGCCTTCTACAAATACTCAACTCGGCTTTATTTCTTTTAAGTGCCATTTCATGACAGCCGTTATCTCAAGGCACTTTACAAAGAGAGCAACAATATGTACATAGTGAAAAACCCCTGTCCTTAGACCCTCGCAAAGGCTGAGGAACAACTCCCAAGAAAAAACCCTGACTTGAAAAAGAGGAGAGAAATCTCAGGGCAAAATAGTACTGATGGCTACACAGTTTAGAATTAAGAACAGAAGTTAAATCTGTCCAGGGTAGAAAACGGGAAGAACCGCAGCGGGAAGAGCCGGGTTGAGGGCTGGATCCTGCTCACCATCTATGGATTCTGGGAGGGGAAAAAGGAGGAGGAGAAGGAAGAGGTGGAGGACAGATGGGGAAGACAGGTCTTGATCAAAGCTAACACCTAGGTTCTTTCTACCTAAGGTTGCAGCTGGACAACAAACTGGACTGGAGAACACACACCAGCCACAAGCCACCTGCCACCTACGTAGTAGGTTTTTTTGTGCTATAATAACATCACCACTACCACAGTGCAATAATTTAATTTAATCAAAGGTTCCATATTTATTCTTTCATCACTCTTTATCCAGTCTTCACTTTACTCTATCTATGACTGCACATTTAGGCAAGAGTTTAATGTTTTTTTCTTTCATCTTGTTAATTTTTTTTGTTATATTATCCGGTTAAGAGCATAGATTTCATTCAATTGGTTTGTCTTTCATTTATTAAGATTTTACTGTTTATTAAGACTTACTGTTCGTTTTTTTATCCTGATGAGATGTTTTAATGTACATTGTTCTCTTTCTTCCATCTTATATGAATATATATGTTTGTTGTATGTTTGTTTAGTATGTTATATGCCGAGATGAGTTAAGACATATTTATGCTACTGGAAATGTAAATTTCCCAGAGTCATCCCAAAGGGATCAGTAAAGTCAGTCTAAGTCCATCCATCCATCCATCTTCGTCCACTTATCCGGGGCCGGATCGCAGGAGTCTGAGCAGGGACGTTCAGACCTCCCTCTCACTGGACACTTCCTCCAACTCTTCCGGGAAGGTCCCAAGACGTTCCCAGGCCAGACGGGTGATATAGTCACTCAAGTGTGTCCTGGGTCTTCCTCTGGCTTTCCTTCCGGTTGGACATGCCCAGAACACCTCCTGGGGGAGGCGTCCAGGAGGCATCCGATACAGATGCCCGAGCCACCTCAGCTGGCTCCTTTCGATGTGGAGAAGCAGCAGCGCTACTCTGAGCTCCTCCCAGGTGACAGAGCTCCTCACTCCTCAGGGCAATGACTCGGGTCGGGTGCAATGTGCATTGGGTGGCAGTCGTGGGCAGGGATCCCGATGGACCAAACCCAGGGCAACAAGTCTGGCTCTGGGTACAGTCTAAGTCTAATATAATTATATCAGTGGGGTGGTGCAAAGCCATTCAACCACTTTGATTAATGGCATTTTGTATGTTTTTTAGGGGACTAAAATGAAAAAATGTTGATGTAAGCATAACAGTTATCCTACTTGATTTACCTCAAGTTTTACACAAGTGGAGTTTCTGTGGCAGTTTATTATTGTTGCAGAATGGTCTGTTTATGTTGAGCATTTTAAATGCTAAATGCGAATGTGCTTCAAAGATTGCACACAGTAATGGGTATCAGCATCATCCATGTTTAGGGTGTCGGTCCCGATGACAAGATAACACCAGATGTTAGTGTATATGAGGTTGTTTTAACTTTTTTCCCTAATATTTATACATTTCTAATTCTGCACTTTAATTTGGATTTTTTTTATCTTTACCAATTTCTTCAAGTATTCCAGTCTATTGCAGTTGAGGGAGTTTTAATGTTAGTGTAGAAAGGTTTGATTACGATATATTTGTGGATGAACAAAGTATCAGCAAAGTGTTGCTTCCAACAAGCCATCCCAGGAAGCTAAAAGCAAGTTCATTGTTTCCTTGAATTAGTGCATGCTTTTGTTATAATATTCATCTGCATTGTGTGTCAAAATAAGTACTATTTCAAAATACAGCACTTATGCAGCCTAAATGTGCATGTGTAGTACGATGTTTTACTATCTTTTTAGGTAGCTTTTTACATGCCTTAATTTGCCACATGCCTTGAGAAGTCTAATGAATAAAATAATAAATAAATACACCAATAAAATGTTAAACAAGCTGATCCGACTGTTTATAATGTTACTGTAATTGTTTTTGTAGGTGCAGGCCAGGGTTCATGTCTTTTAACATATGTGAATTATACATTCAATTACATACGGGGTATTATACATGATGATACCCCGATCCGCCAATCCATCTGCCTAGCTCCAATATGACTCCAATATACTTGCCTCTCACCTGGTGCAACTCCAGCAAAGCAGAGGGTCCAGCCCCTGTCAAGACTGGTTCCAGAACCACAGCTGTGCGTAGAGTTGAGCCTAACTATATCTGTGGGTCCTTTTCAACCTTTTGTACAATCTGGGACCACACTTTTTCTGACCCATCATCTAGAACCATACTGCCAAGGGAGACCCTACAGGGGCAAATTGAGCATTACAGTTGCCCCAAACAACAATCAACATCAGTATACTCAACCCCCACCATGGTAAGGTGGTGGTTGACGGAGGTGCATATTTTGCTCACATTTCTTTATTTCTTCAGTTTACATTTTTCACTTCTGTGTGGAGATTCATTTTTGGGGGTACATGAGCATGATTAAATCCTAAATTACAATGAAACACAATAAACGTACTAAAAGAGAAAGTGCTAAAAGCCATCCTGAAAAGGTGGGTCTTAAGTTTGGCTTTGAACAGTGGCAAGTCTGTGATTACACGTAACTTCAGAAGGTTATTCCACAGTTTAGGACCTGCCACTGCAAAAGAACAATCGCCCCATTGCTTACACCTCGTTCGAGGAACCTGTAACAGATGCTGTTCAGCAGAACGCAAATGGCCGGTGACTGTTTTAAAGTTCACATGAATACAAAGGTGCGAGACCATGGACAGCCCTAAAAACAAACAGCATAAGTTTAAAATCAATTCTGTACTTTACAGGGAGCCAGTGGAGAGAGTAGAGGATAGTTGTAATGTGATCATGTTTATGACTGTTTGTGAGCATGCGAGCAGCAGCTTTTTGTACTAGTTGTAAGCGGTGAAGACATGCTATGTCAACTCCAACATAAAGTGCATCACAATAGTCTAAAGCGGGAGTTGACAAAAGCAAGGATAGTTTTCTCAAGGTCTCTCTGACTCAGGAATGGCTTGACTTTAGTGAGGAGGCGAAGCTGAGAGAAGTTTGCCCTAACCACAGAATTAACTTATTTGGCTAACTTTAAAGTGCTGTCTAGTGCCTCACCCAAGTTCTTGACCACGTCACTCAGATGGGGAAGAGAGCCGGACAACCTGAAGAAATGTAATTTAATGGAGTTGAATTGCCAATCAGAATAGATTCAGTTTTTCTCTCATTAAGACATAAAAAGTTCTGTGACAGCCAGAGTTTGATGTCATCCAAATACTTGTAAAGAGGCTCAAGTGTGTCTGGGAGGTCTGGTGCAACTGGGAGATAGATTTGTAAGTCGTCCACATAGAGATGAAAAGAAACATTATGCTTTAAAATAATAGACCCTAATGGTAGCATGTACGAAGAGAACAGAACAGGTCCCAGCACAGATCCCCGTGGTGCTCTCACTCTCACAGACTCACAGTCTTATACACATATACATTACAATAAGCCATAATGAGGCACATTATTTCAGCCAGCCCCAAGCTTCTAAGCCTAATTAATTGTCAAAGATAATAGACAAAATATGTACATACCTATGTATGTACCTAAAAGTACCTTTTGGCTTCAGTGAAATTTCCCTAAAATTGTCGTTGTCCTTAGTGTCCATGAAACCGAGTAGTTGTGTGATTCACAAGAACTTATAGACTTTAATTACCTCTGAAGACCATTATGTCATGTATGACTATGCTAGGGTCAGATGACCATCATTCCATCTCTAAAATCTGCCTGGAGATCAAAGCTAATGTCTGCCCATCTATTGCCTTATCAAACAAGTTGTTTGTCTCCCAGAGAAATAACACATTGCTGGCCTAGATTGATATGACCCACGTCCTACACTAACACAAGGAAGGCTTTGAAAGACACACTTGCAGTCCCGCACGTATGCCCAACCTCTGAATATGGATTTAAGCATAAAGACACACATTTCAAATTGGACAAAAACTGCAGCTTCATTGGGATACCAAGTCTCTTTCTCTCTCACACACACACATACACAAAGATGCATACACACAGTTTCCAAAGTATGACACATTGAGCAAGCAAATCTGTAATGGTCTAACAGAGACAGAGTACAATAGTGCTTAAAGAGGAAAAAAAGCAGTGAGCAGTGACTCTGATTTGTGGTGTTTTAATGAAACAGCAGGCAGGCACATTCCAGGACAGCTGCCAGAAATAACTGCGTACCAGAAAGAGAGAGAACAGCTGTATGGGGAACCAAAACTGAGTTCATTTAGCCCCCTTTTCCATAATAGGGACATTGCAAAACCAGATATATAATTAACTTGTGAATAAATAATCTGTCAGGAGTAGGATTGACTGAATAAACTTCGTTTTACACGAGTATTATCATGTACACCTTGCTGATAAGACACTGAGTTTGATGGATTGAGGTCATTCAGATAAAATCTCCAATCGACTTCTCAAATGATGGCATATTTAACAATAAAAAACAATAATTACTTATTTTGGAGATGCTTCTGTTCAATGGGACTAACAATTGCAACTTACAGTGGGGAGCAATCAAGATAATGTCATTTGCTCAAGGGCACTACAGCTGTGGGGGATTTGAACCTCTGGGTTGCAATTCCAGGCCTTTAACCACTAGACCACGGCTGCCCCCAATAATGAATTAAGTTGTACACAGATCACATTTTTTCTCAATAGTTAACTTCTCCGAACTTTTTAGGATGAAATAGTAGTCTTTAAACACTTGACAGAGTTTTGACAGCAGCTTTTCTTTAGAGGCCTTTTGCCTTTTCCACATGTGGACACCAATGTCTATCCAGCTGTTTATTATAGCACAAGATCTGTCTGATGGATTTGCCAATATGTATTAAAATTGTAAAGCCAGATTGTCAAATTTCAGTTTGTTCAATTTTGTGTTATGGGAGAAATTTCCCCAGGCCCGGGTAGATCAACAACGCCTATACAACAAAGGAATTAAGCGAGGCAATTTACACCAGGAGAAAAAGTGCCTGTGTTGCTCTCTTCTTCCAGTTCTAATAACTCACTAAGTGACAAGGGCCCTTTGTGGTCACACGACAAGACATCAGACAACATGTAGGTGTACCATCTGAACCTCTTCAAGGTGTCACTGGTAAATATGGTGGTGGATAGGGATGAGCTGGGGCCCGAAGTGCCGAGGTCCGCTAAAGCTGCCGTGCTTCTTTGTGTCACCCATCACTCTCTGTCCCAGAAAGCAGATGTGGCAAGGTAAAAGGTAAGCTTTGACCGTACTGGCTGCCTGACCATAAAAGAAATATTGTTCAGCAGGAACAAAAGGCTATGCGGGAAATGAGTGTAATAGGAAAATTCCACAGTGCCTGGAGTAACCCCATAATTCTAGTCACAAAGAAAGAGGGGTTGGTTCAGTTCTGTGTAGATTATCGTCAGGTGAATGACATATCATGGCTTAATGCTTATCCGATGCCTTGGGATGATGAGCTCCTCGGCTGGGTACACCTTATTTTTTTGAAACACTGGATTTAACCATGGGCTATTGGCAGGACCTCTGTTTTAGGACACTTTTAGGACAATTTAGGACACTTCCATATCGATTGTTCAGGGCCCCAGCCACTTTCCAGTGACTCATGGAATGGGTGGTGCGGCCTCATGCTGCATACACTGCTGCTTATTTGGATGACATTATTATCCGTAGTAACAACTGGTTGGAGTACATGCAGTGGGTGGTGGCGGTCCTGGAGTTGTTGAGATGGGCGGGGCTGAGAGGTGGGAAGAAAGAAGGAATGCCTGACTATCTGGTGGATGGTTGAGACCCTATGTTACTACTTGTTAGGTCACTCATTCATGGCCCCCTCCAGCACCTCCATCATGTAAAGGATGCCAATGCCCAAATCACCCAGTAAAATCCATTTAAACTCAAGGTGCTCCATAGGCAAAGGGTAGAGATGGCTGTGGCTGATTTTCTCATGGGGGAGGGGGCTGGCTCGGCTGGACACCACCCCAGCCTAAATCAGGTGGTTGAGGTATGTGGTGTGGGGGCGGGTCAGGCTCGCGAAGGAGCAGTATTGTATTAGTATTGTATTGTATTGAAGTAGTGTGTTGACCCTGAGAAGGTAGCTGGAGCGGGCGCATAGAGCCTTACAGCTGCTGGACACTGTCTAACCCCAGTGCGAGCACAGCGCACCCCGGTGCACAAGGACACAGCGGGGGAGGCAGCCTGTGACACACACAATCACGGCTTAATGACTGTGTTTGTTCATAGTGATTTAGGGGGAAAGACAGGACTGTGCTGGGGAGTTGGGAGCTGGAGGTTGCCGAGAGAGCAGCTGGACAGGAGCCATTTGACCTCTGACTTGTGTGTGTGTTGTGTGTGTGTAAGAGAAATTAAAAACAGGCCGGGAGGCCCAAACAGTAAACGCTGTCTCAAGTTTCATCTCTGAGGAAGAGCCTTACAACCATTCATCTCTACATTGGCATCCAACGTGACTTCTTGGAATGAATGAGGCAATGGCAACGTTGGCCTAGATGATGGGCCAGCTGATGGAGTTGCACCCGAACCAAGCTGAAGAAACCAGAGGCAGGAGCTCCAGGTGCAGACGGAGCTTTTCGACCCCAATGATCTTCATCTTCTCCCATTATTCCAATTTGTGCATGTATTGTCTTTAATAACATAGCAGTCAATCTGGAACTTTTATTTCAAAATTTATTTCTGGTTTATTTTGACTGGTTTTACCATAGACTGAATGCAAGTTTCTTCCAACCCTGCACAGTGCTCCGGAATCCATCAAAATAGAAAGCGATCCAATCTTGACAGATTATGTACGTGCCACACAACTTGGACGGAACTATCATGGGAGCGTTGCAGAGCATGTGGACCTTGTCACGTTGACTAGAGGGGTGGCACTGAAGCTGCACCTGAGCACAATAAACTCCATTAAAACTGCAAGCCAGAGTCTGTTGTCCTTACCTCCAAGACCAATCTGTAGGAAGTGGCTGCTACACACATACTTTTACGTTTGTGTGGTTGGTTTCTTCCATGTGGCTGAGTGACTAAATTGCCAAAGCATTGGATTAGGACTCTGATCCGCAGATACTCAAAATGGAATGATTTGGGGCAAAAATTTGTGATCGGTACATTCCTAAACATTCCCAAAACAATTATACTGCCATGAATCTGTGTGTATCAGAGGTCCTGTTGTAGTCTTTATTGCTCATTTCCTTTTTTTCCTCCTATCATGCCCATTATTCTGTCCACTAATCTCTCCTGTTCTTACCCATTCTCTCTGACCAATCTTGTGGCAACTAAATTTATCATCCTGGTATTTAATCTCACCTGCTCAAGAGCTTAGTTGCCAGATTGTACTTGAGCCTAGCCTCATGACCTTCCAATATTTTTCCTTACCCTGCCTGCCCAGTTCTTATCTTGTTTGAGCCTGGTAAATATAGCCTCAGTCTCACTCCAAAGACTGAAGTTGGATTTTTAAGTTGAGATGTGAAGCAATTATTTTGCAGGGAACACATATAAATTATCGTAAACTGAACTGAGATGTCAGAATTTTTTGTCATAGGAGCCTGGGAACAATTTTCAATTTGCCAGGGATACCGCGGCCATCCAGGAGCCAGGCTCCGAACTAGGGCCTCACCCAAAGGGGCAGACTGGGCTGAGATAGACAGGGGCATGGGTACATCCTCCCATGGGCCTGCCTAACAGGCAGCTAAAGACAGGTTTAAAGGATTAAAAATCCTTTTCCTTATGTATAAAGCTCTTTCAGAATGGCATCATCTTATATTTCATATCTGATAAAATCCTATTACCAGCAATGGCGACAGTGGATTTGTTCAGGTTCAACTATGGTCGGGCTAACACAGACAGCAGCGTGGCTCACATCATTGCCAGAATTTCAATGCACATGTAGATTCCAATAAATGACGGAGAGAGAGAGTGAGATAGAGAGAGAGAGGGAGACAGCAGACAACAGGTCAGCAAGTGCATTAAAAATACAGCAGATACAAAAGGCAACAAGGCCAATTTAAGATCAGGAAGGGCCAATCAGGCAAACTTTGACACACAAATTACCCAGTTCAGCACCACACGGTTTCCTTGGTTGTCCCTAAAGCTGTAGCCTACTGTCTACCACACAATACAGCAAGTTAAAGTGCATCGCCAACAAATCCAATATGCTAATTAGACAACCAAGGCAAGGAAGAACACCAAACGGGAAACACACAATATGCAACAAAGTCGGCAGTGTGAGTCACAGTGTGTGACTGTGTATGTGCCCAATGATGGTCTGGCTGCCTAACCAGTGTATTCTTGCCTCTCACCTTATGCAACACTGGTAGCAAGGGTACCTACATGGTATGTCTGCTTCAACCAGAAGCCTTAACCATTTACACACGTTTCCCCCTAAGCATCAGAGGCAAATTGGAGTTTGGTACATTGCCCAAGGACACCAACATGTAGGCTGCACTGTGCTGGGATCTAACCATAAATGACCACACTCACCCTAAGCCACAGTCGCCCAAGTCATATTTAAACTTTTCTTAAAAAGTGACTAAGCTTTCTTATGAAATGGCTACACTCCTATTTGGCACATGTAGAGGCAGGATCTTGAAGCAAGTGCTACTTCCTCTACCAAGCTCTGTCCTGTATGTGCTTCTTTTCTCTGAAAACTTTACACCTTATTAATTTGCTGCTATATCCTTCATAGCATTATTGTTCTTATAAAAGCTGAAAGCACAGTCTAACAGAACAAAATCGTCTACCTTAGATATCTCATCTCTGCCACCTTGAAGATATCCTTAATCATATCCAATAAATTCCTTTCAATAGCAATAGCACAGGGTCACAAAGAACATAATCCGTTCCGCTTTCCCATGATCTGTTGCGCTCCTGCCTGCAGACCTTGTGGCGTGAAAAAAATCACAGACATAGGTGCACAGTAAGACTATGAATGTTATAACAGCCATGAGTGACACATATGTCAACTTGAACATAGATGTGGAAATTTAAATCATGGATGTTCCCACAATGACAAACGAGCAAAGGCTGACCTGACATACTTATGCCCCGTTTCCAATGCATGGTACCAGCTCGGTTCTACTCGACCCGACTTGGCCTTGTTATTATCATCCCCTCTATTTCCTCCATTGTGTGCATATAAATGTTGATTTTGTTGTTTTTCTTCCCCCTACTTCTTTTAACTTGAAATTAAATTTTAAATTGAAATCATGGATGCTCCCACAATGACAAACGAGCAAAGGCAGACCTCACATACTTATGCCCCGTTTCCACTGCATGGTACCAGCTCGGCTCTACTCGACCCAACTTGGCCTTGTTATTATCATCCCCTCTATTTCCTCCACTGTGTGCACATCATTGTTGGTTTTGTTGTTTTTCTTCCCCCTACTTCTTTTAACTGGCGGTAAGTGGTGTCATGTTGAAGATGACGTCACACACACTTCGAGGCAGCACTGAGTCAAATAGAGTTGAGCCGGTACCACATAGGGGAAACAAGGCAATACATATCAGCTGGGCCCACAGCCCCTGCAAGTCGGAGGGGTACACCCGTGCTTTACAACCCCTGACATTTTTATTAGGGGCCAACTCAGTGGCCTATCCGTAACATGAGTATTCAGATACCACATGAAAAATGAGGAGCTTTCAGGTACCATCAGAAATGTCAAAATCTGAGATTCGGCAATATGCTAACCAATGATTTCCTATGAGGTGCATTCCTGCAGGGACTTTTGTTACTTGAAAGCTTAAAACAAGCAAGTATCATAATGTGGAGGTTTTTACATTATCATTGACACGCCTTTCAATGCCGCAATAAATATTGTACCCTGGATCTGTTGCCAAGATATTGAACCCCTAGTGTTTAGTCATTAATGTATATCTCCCAAATTAAAACGGGTGTTCAATTCATTCATCAATAAATGATAAATGACAACAACAATGTTCATTCTGATACCTTTGTATGAAAATCCAACCCTAAAACCACCAAAAACTGGTCATCCTGTTAATGGCTTACTCTGTATTGATCCGTATACTGTACCATAATTAAGCATTTTCAGTATTTTCTATACTCTGTGGATGTAAAGTGGATGTTTCCTATGTAACTATAAGAAAAGTTGTAAATAAAGAACTCTTAATATATTCCACTCTCTCTTTTCTGAATATTTAGAACATTTATCATAAACTTGTGGTAAACAAGAGTTTTCTGAATGTCAGTCAGCCACATGAAAGCAGCCTTCTGTTCTGTTTGTTAAGAGCCTTGTTGTGATCAGCATGTGGAAACGGCCACAGATGCATATTCCTGTTACAATGAACAGAAGGTAACTGAGGAAGTCTGTCTCTCCCTTCAGGAGATCTCTGTGGGAGCAGTGTTACTACTGAACCAAACATCTCCAATCTCTGCTGCCTTAATTTCTTTGCTCATTGCCTTTCCCTTTGTCCACATACGCCTCCCTCTCTTCCTCTCCCCTCCTCTGCCTTAACCTTTGCACTCTGTTTCATCTAGTGGAGGAAATTCCTGTTAGTTTGTGAACAGGTTGCGTCTGCGTCTCTCGAGAGGAGGCACATCAAACTGTACTTTTCTTCTCCATCACAAGACAGCATAGTTATCTAGCCTGATCCAGGAGTTCTATGTTGTACTTGTCAGCAATACTTCCTTTAACCTCTGTATCAGAGGACACCAGGGTGCAGCTAAGTCAACTCCCATGTGCACTGTAGCATTCCTGATCTTTCTCAGGAAGCTGAGTGCACACACTACAATGCAGTTTTTATTACAACAGCCCCTCATCCTTACCTGGAATTGGCCTGCGTGGTCCTCATCTGTGGTGCCCTCTCTGCCCTCCTTGACCGCAATGAGAGTGAAGCCCCGGAAATAAGCAGGGCTAGTTGCCAGGAGGACCACTGTGAAGCAAAGGAGTGTGAACGTAAGAACCACTAAGCAGTAGATAAGGAATACACTGACACGCCAGGCCTCATTTTGGATGCAGTGTTATCCTAGAGGGGTATGGGGAAACATAAAAGAAAGTGGCATAAGCATGAACATCTGTACAAATTAGTGATGTTGTGATTAGTGATAATGTGAGGTTTAGCATCTCACTCCCTAATAAAAATGGCCAATGAGTTTAGAGTGGTGAGCAGGCCAGGAACAGAAGAAATATTATGATGAGAAATATAATGATGGAATTTTATTCACCTCCCCCTTGTGACCTAACCTAACTATTTTCATCCTGTTAATTTATCTTCACACCTGTCTGGGGTGCTGACAAGGATTGTGTCAATATTTTCGATTCTAGTTTTATTAAAGCAAACATTCTTGTTATAGGGTGCGAAGGTTTGTGTATTAACTTCGAATTATTTTAGTTTAGATTGGAATTTAACCTTAGACTGCTAAATGCGGTGGCACAGCCATGACATCTATATAATTGTAAAATACATTCTTAATTTTATATTTTCTCAAATCCTACTTTTAGACCAGGAAAGATAAACCAGCTATATTCTGATTTGTCGTGACTCATGAGTGTAAAATGTAAACTCACTAAGAAGTTCTGGGTGAATGAGTCAATCTTTTGTTATGTGGTGAAATCAACCAAAGTGCACTGTGACTTTGAAGTGTTTGGGTCAGTTTAATTGGAGCCAGATCTGTGCTTGTGTATCGCCTTGCTTACAGGAAGAGCCAAAGGAAGTGAATATAGGTCAGACATTATAACTCGAAGGACTTTATCAAAACCCCAGTCTCCCTGCAGAAACGGAGAGGCGGTCCAAAGACTTAATTGCCAGAATTCAGGTTACTGTAGGTAAAAACGGTGGCTAGAAACTTTAATAAAGATAAGTAAGCATTCCCAATATGAATTGAGGAATATCTGCCGCTCTCCAACTTGAGAGACAGAGCAGGCTTGAGGCATTGGCACGGCTGGGCAGGGTGTACCTCTGTAGGTGGTGTCGGGCTGGTAGCTCTCCGGATCCCCGTCCACCCTCAGCCTGAACTCATGGTGACCATCCCTCCGGGTACCCTGCGTCTGCGCCCGCAGGATCCGCCCGCAGTGGTCGTCCGACCTGCCCCCGGAAGACGGCTCCTCCACAAACGCCAAAGCGTTGCACACAAAAGTAGAGACGAAAGAGTACTGCAAAAGCAGCAGATGCATATAGACCCCCATGCTCGAAACCTGGGGGGCGTTCAGTTAAAACGGTTAAAAAAGGTGAAACAGTCCAGAATCCTTTCACAACAACTCTCGGTAAAGTAGCGCAGCGTCACGGGCAGCGGAGCCGAGAAGGATAGTCCATCCCGGGAAGCGCACAGCGCGGACAAGGCGCACCACCGCGCTTGGGGGCAGGTAGATAGAGGGCACAGACGGGGCAAACACTGGGCAGAGTGACACGAAGCCGGAGTTCCTGCTCCCGAAACTGTGCGCTCTGCTTGCACAGAGATTGGAAGTAGCAGATCACCCCGGACTACTGCTGCTGAAAGCTGTATCCCGTGCTCCAGGCAAGGGAAGGTCCTGTCTGACGATCCGCGACTCCCGGAGTCAGCCCACCCCTAATACACACACACACAAGCGCACACATGCACGCACACAGACAGCCGCCCTGTACATACTGTACGCGATCGGTGTCTTTATGTCTCAATCAAGTGTTGTGCATACAGATTAGTAAAAAAAAAATCAGCAAATGCTTGATGTTCAAGCCCCGATCTGTGTATGAGCTAACACGTTTTGCCATGAAGCTCGACAAAGACAATACAAACTGTGGACTAAGTGACGGTAAAAATTTAGCAGGGGGCAGACCCTACACGAATTTCCCTCTCAGGGGTTCCAGAAACAATAGAAATTTGTTTTATCTGTACTGCAGCTATATCTCTCAAACGTACCATACAGCTATATTAGGTCATTATACTAGGTCATTGGGTCATTAGGTCATTATGCTCTTAAATACGGTGCGATACATGAGCACCACATATTCTAATACTGTCCTGTGCATAATTTAGCACAGTTACTGTTATGTAGCAACTTGAGTTTATTGTTTTACAAACAAACCGTGAGTAGAAATCGAGTAAGTGCGGATTTGCACGCTCATGATTTCAGACCCAGTATGTGATATCAAGCCAGGAGGCAGAGTCTAAGGCTCCTTTCACTGATTCCAATAAACCTTAAACGGTCTTAACATGAGTATAATAAACTACCACAAGTGTATCTGACAAAGAGCCTATGAGGAAAAAAACCAAGCAAGGGAATTGTGGCCAGTGGGGGTCACTAAAGCATCTTCGCATGTCAGGTACTGAGGAATTCATGGGTGAAGACTGTTCATCACTGCATAATTTACTTTTACTTGTAAAGCGTATCAAATTCTATTGTTGGATTATTATTATTATAAGGATTCTATATTATATATTATTATAAGGATTATAAGGCGGTATTTCCTCTTCAGGAGTTTAGTCGCTGATGAAGCAAGAAGCTGAATTCAGATAAGTTTGGTCCATTTTCCTTAATGTAATACACTGATACAACTTTATAATCATTCAAACAATTTTCTTAATTTTAGCTTTCTTTGTATGTTTAAAAAAGTCAGACCAAGTGCACAATGTGTATTTCTAAAGACGTGTTGTTATTAACTTGGCCACATTTCCAAACAGAGCAAGAACAAGTTAAAGTAAATAGCATCAGTCTAGATGCCAGTGTGCGATGGATACCAGCTGAAGTTATTGCGCACTACAAACCGTCAGATAGCTGTCCAGACATGGATGGCTGACATCTGGAGCAGGCATTGACTAATACATCGAGTTACAAAACAACTCTCTGACCTTTCAGAATTAAAGGCACAGCTGCCAGTGACATTCATGTATTTTATTCAGTGTAAGTGAATCAGTAAAGAAATTGTTGGGAAACCTTGTAGTTTACACTCCTGGTCACACAAAACAGTCAAAAGCAATTCAATTTACTTCCTAATTTGCTTTCTGTTTGCATTGAATTCTACTCATATAAATGCATGAGTTAACATGGTAAAAATAGTGCTATATAGCATATTTTTTCTCACTGACTTCATTGCTTAAGTACCTGTAGCACACTGTTTCCACTTTGGTATGATATACTGTATGAATTTCTTGTGTTAAGTTGTTTCCTTGAGGAAGAATTTCATTCAATTTATTCATTCAATTATTGTTATTCTGATTCAAGCATCAAGGGCCAAAAGAAGAAAATGCATAGATTTTAATGTATACAGCTTCTTTTCTCCAATGGACGAATGGAATTCTAAAAAACTTGAAGTGTCATGTATATAATTGAATTTCCAATTACTTTTTAAAGCTTCTTGTATTCTGCACAAAAAAAGACTTGAAGTCAAAGCAAAGACTTACATTAGCCATTTACCTCATGTAAGTCTTTGTTTCTACTTCAAGTAATAAGATCAGACAGAACATATACAGTTCTGTAGACTAAACACTGTATGTTCAAACAGCAAAATGCAGCTCCATGGTGTTGTATTTCTATAACTGAAGGAGATGGATGATTGCAACCTTCTCAAGAAACTCTGACTCTTCTTGAACACCACACCCATGTGGTTAGACGAGTCCAGCTTGTCCTAGACCTGCACTCCCAGGCAGGGGTGACAGAAATTTGGCCCTTGCCTTTGTGGTCCAGACTGGCTCATTACAATCCGCACGCAGATACTGTGCCAACTCACCCTGTTGATGTAGATACAAACACACAAGCCCTTAATAACGCAACTGCACTGAACTGTATCCCTCTATGTTCTGAAGCATTGAATGAAATACATGATAAATGCATAGTGTGTTGCTCTCTTGATCTTAAGAAGGATAGGGGAGAAAGGATTTGAGACTTAAGAGTGTTCGTCTGTCACTCATACATGATAGTTATAATATGAAACTGTTGAAAGTACAAAAAACCTTAAACAGTGAATGAAAAAAGTATGTGTACCTGATTTAGGGGATGTCATACTGTAGGTAGAAATGATCAAGAACTGTGAAAATAGAAGGTCTACATGCTTTTTGCAATTTTGTGGCATCCTTTAATGAAAGTATAAAATAGGTTTGAAGTGGTTGATAAAAGCAATTAATCAGTTAATGAGGATAGTATATGAATATGGTTATTGTTTTCCAAGACTTTAGATAACTAAATGTAGTTGTCAGACACCAGATCCTGCAGTTTGCTATCTATTATGTAGCAAAGTTCACAGACAGTTCTACATTCTGAACCATTAATCTTAATAAATGTTACCCTCAGCATGTTGGAAGGCAAACCATCTTACCGCAGAATCACCACCTTCTTCACATGGTGGAGAGACCATTTTATCCCTCTCTTCCATCTATTTTGTCCTCCTCTTCCTCAGTCTCCTCCTGCACCACCGCCTGTCTCTTCTCCACCACTGCCTTTTCATTTTTTCAGTGGTACTATCCATTAGTTTTTTTTTTCTCTATCCATTTCAGCCTCTGTCTCTGCGTGCATTGGTGGGACTCTGGCCAGAAATGTTCCCCAGAGGCTGGTCAGGGTTACAGTAGTTTCCAAGGCAAGGCACAGAAGACGCAAAAAAAAAGTCATCCATCAGCTCAAAATTGATCAGTCCACTCAGAAAACTCTACTCCCGGCACTTCATGTTGTATTTATTTACCTCTCGTTGTTTCTCGTCTACTACCATTGTGTCTTTTGAGATTTATTTCACAATACCTACTCTGATCTTTTGAATCATGCACCTGACAAAGTATAAAAAACTAAAACTAACACTAAAACAACTAAAAAATAAACTAAAACTAAGCATTTGGAAAAAGACGAAAGCTAATAGTATCTAGCAAACCTAATCTAAGAACTGGTAAAAACTACCTGAACTAGAGGGGACAAAAAGTCAAGACTAATTAAAATTAAACTAAAATGAAAAATGTAAAACTATTATAACCCTGGGGTATGTCTCTTCATTCTGACATCAGTCACCATCTCCTTAGTCTTGGAGATGTTAAACTGAAGATGGTTGATATTACACAAGACCACAATGTGTATGACTTTAACAGAGAGAACTTAAACTCTCAGCCAGTTACCGCAGTAACAGGCTCTATTAATCTAACCTGGTCGGGAGCAAGAAACCTCAAGTTACTAGCTATCTCCTCCCCTTACGCCACACCTACTTTGATTCATTCATTCAGTCCACGTAGGACGGCGTATCTCATTTTTGAAAAAGAGAAAAATCCTGACAGGGAAAAAAAAGGAGGTAACCTCAGGGTGAGAGACAAAGGAGGGGATCCTCACCCAGGACAGACAGGCGGGTGGAAACAGGACAGTATACAGAGATACATGATGTATTGATGGCTAAAGGTGGCTAAAGGACCATAGATATATATGTATAGAAGGCTAGATGTCTCGGGGCGGAGGGATGAATGTCCGCATAGGTCGGCCATCTTGTGTCGGTCAAGCTTCCCGGCAGAAGCTGTGAAGCCTCATGTAAACGGAGGTACGGTGAGTGATCTGCACAAAAGTTACTGGTCTTCTCTTGCTGAAATTTTGACGGATTTACAAATGGTTTGGTTTCTTGAAAACGTTATTAGCGTGGTTACAACCCAGGATGCTTAAACATGTTGAAATCGCAGCTTTTCCCATAAAAAACGTTTTAGTTGTGTAGCTTAGCCAAAGTTGTGCATCGTGGCTAGGCTACTAGCCAGTAATTTTACATGGAAGGGAGAGGCAAAATTGGTCTTTATTTTCTATTTAACTGAAGTCGCACATGATTTTCATTTTCGGGTTGGTTTGTTTAACATTTTACATTATGACTTCTACAGGTAATAAGGTGCTTTTCAAAGGGCATTAGCCCAGTGTGTGTGTCTCAGTCTCAGATGGGCACTGGCAGAACCACCCAGAGCTCCATGACATTCCCATCGACTATGCCTCATTTCTGGACAGGAAGTGCATGGAAGTCTACCAGACTTACATCAACACTGTGAACAACAAGATCAGGATGGCCATCAGCATCAACAACCCCATTCAAGCACATGAAGAAAAACCTCAAAGTGTGGGACATGAGGACAGAGGAGCCCACAGCCCAGTGTGTGTGTGTGTGTGTGTAATGTATGTGTATGTGTGTAATATATGTATGTATGTGTGTGTGTAATGTATGTATGTGTATGTATGTGTGTGTGTGTGTAATGTATGTGTATATGTATATAATGCATGTGTATATATGTGCTTGTATATGTGTGTATGTGCTATCTCAACTTATTTCCCTCATTAAGAATGAATGGGCAACAACGCCACTTCCGTTGTTTTGAATCGGAGAGAAAATAGTTGCGTGGAGCGCGGAGAGAGGGCTAGAGACAGGGAGAGAGAGAGAGCAAGCAGGCGAACAGACCTCACAATGAATTGGTTGCCGCTGCCGCTGCCACACCAAGAAGGAGGACTTTAAATCAACTCTTTAAGTTAGAGAGGATACCTGCCTCCCAGACTGAGACTGGTAGATGGTTCCACAGGAGAGGGCCCCGGTAGCTGAAGGCTCTGGCTCCAAATCTAGACTTGGAAATTTTTGGAGCCACATGTAAGCCTGCAATTGGAACAGAGTGTCATAGTGGGGCAGGAGGGTTTTATCAGCAGTGGTGTTTTCTTGCAGAAGCCAAGGGAAGCCAGGCTTCCTCACTTTTTTTCAGAATATAACGTCATTAATAAAAACACTTTTTTAAGCAGTTCACACAATCTTTCTGTGTTGTGTCGCTGTCGTCTTCCCCTCGTCTCTCTTCATTATTTATTGGGCATTTATGGTGTGTGAAGCAGCGCCCCCTAAAGGTTATGTGGTGAACAAGCAATGAAATCGGGGTATTACACACTGTCGTCAAGCTGAGTTTGCTTCCCTTGGTGAAAAAAAAACAATAAGATGAGGCTATTGTTTCGAGATTTGTGTTGACTTCCGGGTAGCCAGAGAGCGCAATTATGGAGGGCGGGGATTTGGAATATTTAGTCAAAAATAATCTTACTAAACTGCTTCTTGAGCAGCCACTCAAAATTAAATCTTATGGGACACCAACACCAAAACTAGATCTCCATACTGAAAGGAAGGAAGGTTTTCGGACATTCAATGGGGAGAACTACCCACTGAGTAGCTAGCAGGAAGCGTTACACCAGCAAAGTTATTTTGCTGGCTCTGTCTCCTTTTTGACAAGGAATCATGCTCACTGAATTATCCCTGGGTTACCACAGGATTCATGGATATTCATCAGATAGGGTAAGTAAAACTCATTTCTTCTTATCTTCTTTCTTATAGCAGCTTAATAGTTACTGAACAGCCCATTTAGCAATCTGTCTTATTTTTGATGTGATTTTAGTCCGTATTTTGTCTTGCTTGCTTTGATTAAGTATGTGAGTCCACTGAAGTTGTTGTATTGTTGTTGTTTATGTGGAGAAAATGAGCACCATTGACAGCGGTGTGACAGGCCGGGTTGTCTGAATGCTTGTCAGCTTGTGTATAGCCACTGGTACTGGGTTGTTGTGTTGCTGCATGATGAACATTTACATTTATTACTACATATATAAACGATAAGGATAGAGCGTACAAGTCTTGTTTGATGTGGACATAAAACGTTACGGCTTCTGAATGTGTGTGTGACTGAATTCACATCGTTCCAATATCAGATATGTGCCGTGCATTAAGAAGCTGTGTGTGTGTGTGTGCCACTGTCACAGTAAATGAGCCAAAACTCGTCTCTGCACTCTCAGATGGCTGCTGTTTGTCAGAGACCTTAGAGCGAGAAAGAGAGAGAAAGAGAGGGAGAGAGAGAGAGAGCACATCGTGCTTAAAGTGTCTGTTAGGTAACAAGCTGTGTAAGTCCTGGTAAAATGATGCTGGGCGCTCTAATAGGCTTCACTTGGCTTCCTCGGAAATTTTTGCCACGCCACTGTTTATCAGGTCTGAAATTCAAGAGGGTGCCAGACCATGAAGATCTTCATATACAAGGAGAAGGATTTTGAACTGAATCCTGTATGGAACAAGAAGCCAGTGCAAAGAGGCCAGAACTGAAGAGATATGATCTCTCTAACTGGAGAGATATGATCTCTCTTTCTAGTTTTTGTCAGGACACGAGCTGCTGTGTTCTGCATGAGCTGTAAAGTTCTCAGCGACCTGTTGGAGCATCCAGCCAATTAAGAGTTGCAGTAGTCCATCCTGGAAGTAACAAAGGCCAGCTGTTCTGCAACATGTAGAGGGAGTATGAGCCTAATTTTTGCAAAATTGCAAAGGTGGAAGAAGGCAGTCTGTAAGATAAATTTTACTTGGGAGCTAAAGGACAAGTGTTGATCAAAGCAAACACCTAGGTTCTTTATGGCGGTGGCAGAGGGAGTAGCACATCTATTTTGTAGAGCTATGGCATCAGATATAATGTCGTAGGTGTAGGTGTTTTGGACCAATGAGCAGTAACTCTGTTTTTTCAGAGTTTAGAGGGTGGAAATTATTAGTAATCCAGTCGCCCGGCTTGATAGATAGACATAATTGAGTGTTGTCAGTGTAACAGTGGAAATCAATAGAATGACTCCTGATGATACCACCTAGAGGGAGAATATATAAAGAGAAAAGAATTGGGCCGAGCACAGATCCTTGAAGTCACCCCGTGGCTGACTTTAGAGTGTGGAGATTGGTTATCATTGACACATGCAAAATAATATCGGTCTGAAAGATAGCAGTGACTCCGATTCCAAGTTGCTATTCCAGTCTCCTTAGTAAGATCTGGTGGTCAACTGTATCAAAAGCAGCACTAAGATCTAACAAGACAAGCACTGAAACAAGACCATGGTCAGACACCATTAAGAGGTCATTTGTGACTTTAACCAGTACAGTCTCAGTGCTATGATTCATTCTAAAACCTGGAAGGACTCAAATAAACTATTGTTATTAAGGTGTTCACAGAGCTGGTTGGCAATGATTTTCTCAAGGATTTTTGAGATGAAGATAATATTGCAACTTTAAACTTAAGAGGAACATAACCTGTTGTTAGGGACAGGTTGATGAAGTCAAGTAAAGAAGTGGCAATTAAAGGAAACACTTCCTTAAACAGCTAAGTGCGAATTGGGTCAAGGAGGCAGATCAATGATTTAGAGGAGGAGATGATAGAAGTCAGTTTATGCAGGTCAGTGGGGTCAAATGAAGATAGTGACCTGTAGGTATCCTTAGCTGTATCCTGAATAGCAACAACAGGGGGTAGATTAATTGTAGTAGATGCTGTGTGTTTCTTAATTGCTTGTCTGATCTTTATAATTTTGTTATTGAAGAAATTCATAAAGTTGCCACTGCTGAGATATGTGGGAACATATCACTCTGAGTCAGCCTGGCTATAGTGCTGAAAAGAAACCTGGGGTTATGCTTATTTTCCTCTATCAGAGAGGAGTAGTATCTGGCCCTGGCATTACACAGAGCCAACCTGTATGTTTTCAGCTATCTTTCCAGGTCTGAAAAATATTGTTGTTTTTGGTCGCCATTTCCTCTCTAACTTACGTGCTAGCTGCTTTAGGTGGCGAGTTTCTGGAGTAAACCAGGGGGCAGATCTTGGTCTAGAGATAATCTTTTTTGTTAGGGGTGCAAACGAGTCGAGAGTTTCATGAAGGGAAATTCAGGAAATTCAGACAGAAAATCTGAATAAGGGCCTGGGGCCCGATACACTACACCAATAGACATGCTGTGTCTTCGAGCTTTGGTGACACAAACTGATGATAAGGTTTTCAAATGAAGTCGGTGCTTCCACCGTGCGAAGCCGGACTTCCAGATTGCTAAGCCTGGCCTCCAACCTGACCTTGGTCTTGCATGAACGCGCAAAACCAAGGGGTGTCCCAATTCTCAATTTGACCAAGGGGAAGGGGTAAGATGAAAGGCTACACACCCCTTGAAACCAAGTAAGATCCCGACAGCCCTTGAAATCGAGGGCAACGAATTGATACCAGCATCAGGATGGCTTCAGCTCATGAACCGCTAAAGGAGTCCCATAAATGTAAGTATTTTAAGCAGCTTATCATGATTTACAATTGTGATGCTCATGTTTTACGTTACATTTGAACTGTCGTTGCAGTTAATGTGTGTTTAGCCGACGTTATTGTTGTCACAAAACTTTCCAAGCTAGTTATTTGTTGAGCTGAGGTATCTGATAATCCATGGCATGGCTCTTTTTATGAGTGTTCTGTGTTTAGTCAATTTGCTAGATAGCGTTTCATTGTTTTTTTAATCGCTAGACCAGTGTGATTACGTGATATCACGTTACTACGTAATTCACTGTGTTATTCGTGTTATCCTCAGGGACGCCAGAGGAGACTCGGCATCTCATAAAATACCGGAGCAAACATGAAAAACAGTTAATGAAATCCAAAGTAGTGTCCAAGCAACAGTGGGAGTGAGTATTCGTTAATGCATTGTTCAGTCATAACTGTTGTGCTGCCAATGTGAGCTGCTGCCTGTGTGAATTGGCTGCAAGTAATCATGAAAAAGAGATCCATACGTGCCTTTTTTTAAATTTAACTCCGGCAGTTATGAGTCCAAACATTTGTCAGTGTTGTGTAAGAAAGTGTTTCATAGATGTGTATTACATTAGATATGACCCTTCCTGGGTCATATCTAAAAAGAGGCGTTCTGAAGAAAACCTTCTGTTCACCCATCTACCTTTTGATTGTGCTGCAGAGGTGCCAAAGAGTCTGCAGCCAGGCTCTATTGTTATTGTAATTTCATCACTTGACTATAACTTCTTGAGTTCTGGTCTCCTCTCCTGTATTCAATCAGTGTTCCCCACCTTATCTGTGTTGTACAAATTCAAATGAGTTTACTGTACAGCAGAGACAGAAGCTCACATAGTGGCTGCAAAGTTCTGTCTGATGATCATATCGCAGAGCTAGGTTTTATGCACCAACATCAAGAAGTGAGACAGAGCCAAAAGGTGGGAGAGCACAGGAGGGGTGACAGACCTGAATTCACAAGTAAGAATAGGGCGAGGGCTGGCTGCAGAGACATTTTGGCATCTCTGCTGCATGAACAAAAGATAGATGTGTGAGCAGAAGGGAGGCATTTCTAAATGCCTATGTTGTGCTCTGAATACTGAATATTTGTACTGTTGGTTATGATGCAGGCAATTGGTGAGAGCTGGGTTTGGAGGGAAAAGTAACAAGCCAACAGGCTTCCAAGAAGTGGGAGAACCTAAAACAGGGACACAAGGTATGCGATGCACAGTTTAACATAATTTCAAACTGAAGGATGAATGTATCCATTGGACAGTTGTGTTTATTGTGTGTGTGTTTGTGTTTCAGGAATTGAGGACTTCCAAAACAGGATCAGGGCGGACATGGATGAGGTATCCACTGCTACCTGGCAGTTTCATGCAGACACACACTACTTATGGTGAGACCAATGTAACATTTACCTTGCAATTCAGTACTTCCATTAATTCCACTGACATCAGATTCACAAACATTCTCTTTAATTGTCATGAGGAATGTCAAAAATGTCAAAATGTCTGACAGTGATTTGCCTGGTTTCTAGGATATTGGGGAGCCCTCCACCTCTGACATCTTCATGTCAGGGCCCAGCATCTCAGCTCTGGAGTTCCTTGTTGAGGAGACAGCCAGGGAACAAAAAAGGCATGAAGAGACAATGTGCTAAATGTGCTATAAAGGCTGTTATAGATGTGCATCCATTCATCCATCCATTGTTATACTCAATACAAGTGTGATTTAAAAAACATTTATTACAAATGGTTGCAGAAATCCCACCCCAATACACTACAGTGAATATACATAATATACATGGAACAAAACAAACAGTATTTACAATTGCCAACACAATATCTATGAACTGTTGCCTTGGGGAAATTGAACATAGGACTTCCAGGTGATTTCATCTTCAGCCTCCTCATCGAACCACAAGCGTAAGATGGGCACATTTGCATCTACACTGCAGTACAGAGGTGGACAATCTGCCTGAAGGAAAAAAAATTAGTTAAAACCCCACGCCACTGGCCCACAATTTATCAACTGCATAAACACACAGTGTTTCATAGGTAACGTAGGTAACATAAACATTAGCAAGCGGCTCAGATGGCTACGTGTCCAGCCGTGACGTTTACTAATGTGTGTTACCATGTTACGTAGGTAAATATGATGACAAACATACTGTCATTGAATCCGTGAGCAGTCGAATGCGTCACAGAAACAATCTTCTTCTCTGACGTCTTTGTCTGATAGCAGACTAGCGCATAAAAATTAAAAAAGCTCAGGAAATCAACATCAGAGAATGGCATTTTCCCTTGTTTGTAGCCTCTGAGGATG
This sequence comes from Karalla daura, assembly GCA_029224185.1. NCBI lineage: Eukaryota > Metazoa > Chordata > Actinopteri > Chaetodontiformes > Leiognathidae > Karalla > Karalla daura. The sequence continues at coordinate 1,193,302 of CM055196.1, forward strand.
CAGCCAGCTAACTGCAAGGGATGATGACGCAAATGGGTGGGGATGATGACATAGCGAAGGGTGTCCCATTTCTTAGAGGAACAGCAACAACAACTTGCTCTTTTGCTTGAAATCAAGGGTGAAGACGAAGAAGAAGGGCTAAGGGGTAGGGGGAAGGGGAAGAAATGGGATGCAGCCTAGTGTCACCTGTGTCAGAGCCTTGTTGCTAGATTGTCTAAGCACATCAGCCATGACACTCCAGCCTTGTTGCAGTCATTGCCTGTATTTTGGATCTTGCTTCTTGCCTGTGCGTATTTGGATTTTAATTCCACCACCTGGTATTGTGCAGTTTCCTTTACTCGTGTCTCATTGATCTCCTTTAGTTTCCGGTGTGCAAGGATTAGCACTTCAGGCTTGGTCTTGTTTTTAGTTGTCATTTTCTCCTAGTTTTGTGCAACTCATTCTGTGGCCTTGTTTTCTGTTCTCATTAATAAACTCAGTTGGTGTTGCGTGCTTTTGGTTGCCTGCCCAGATTTGTAATAGGCAGCCTCTGTCAGTGGAGCAGCTGTGTTGTTCTAATTGTGGCAATGACAAATGAGCTGAAACAAATGACAACTGTCACTTTTTGGGGAATATGTCTTATTTTAAGTGTGAAGAGATTTGTTTTGACTAAAAATGTCATTCTCTGCGCTATCAAGATTTGAATTTCTTCAAATTATTTGTAAGAATGCATTAAAATGTCCAACTCCAGCAGAGTGAAACACGCCGCCCGTTGTTTCCCACTTCTTGCCATGGTAACTTTTAACATCTTCCTCATCTTCTCACAAAGCAGACCTGGCTGTACTGTGTAGAGGGTGCTAGCTTAATCCTCAAGCTGTGTTTGAGGATTGTGACACGAAAAATCGCATCTGCCACTCCAGTGGTGTGGCCTGACCGTTAATTTGAAAATCACGTCATTCGAGTTTGAAATGTAGACGCTCTTGACGCTTGAAAGCTCCGTCCACTCTCATTTCACTTCAGTCATGGCGGATACAACCACCATTGCAGCACTTAACTTGTTGTATAAGTCTAAGAAACTCTGCAAAACCACCCGCTGCCGCATCTAGGTTCATGACGTCCTCCAGAGAAATGCTGAATTAGGGAAGTTTCACGGTCTTCTCCAGGAGCTCCACCTAGATGACGACCATTTCCAGCGGTACCTCAGTGTCACATTCTGCACACTTTCAGTTGCTCTCACGAGTTGTTTTCTCTCAATGACTTTCTCCTAGTCCTGCCTCCTGGTTCCTTCTGTTCATCCAATCACACTCTTTGCTCCTCTCATTATCTGGGTTCATTTACTCCTCTCAGAACCACCTTCCTTGCCAGATTGTCAGTGTTCGTTGCCTGACCTTCCAGCACGTGTTCCAGTTCTGTTCTGCCAGCATTTTCCTGTCCTGACTCCGTCCTGCCTTGCTCCGGTCGCCTGTTCGGGTTGTCTGATTGCCGATCCCCGTTCCAGTCCTGTGCTGGTTGTGGAGATCCTCGGCACCTCGCCTGCTGCTCCAGCTGCCTTTCCATTCCTCAGCATTTGGATCTGCCACTGATCTGCCCTGTGCTCCAGTTCCAGGTATCTCACTCCCTGCCATCCTCGGAGCCGACCGGACTTCCACCCCAGTGCGTCGATCATCTACTGCTGTTCTCGTAGCGACCCCCGTATCCAGTGCGCCGATCATTCCCTGCTCCCTTCCTGCAGGTCGCTCAGTCAGTGTTCAGTCCCAGCATTGGGGACCAAACTCTCGGTTCTTTACTGAGGACCCAGACATTTAATAAAGAACTTTTGTGACCTGGTTCCTGTGTCCTCCAGCTCCGCCTGTGTCACTCAGACTGTCTGTTACCTGGTTTGAGGACCTGTCAGCTCGGATGGTGCCAGAATCTCACGCCTGGACACCAACTGCAGGCACTCCATCTCAGCTGCTCAGACTATCTGTCTGAGATGACTTACTGTTTCATAATTTATCTGCTAATTATGTCAAAATTAAGATAAGAAAAATGTGTATTCTGCTAACTGCTAACTTAGCTGATTGCATAGGTGCATGCGCAGAGTTCCCACGCATCATAGAAAACCTGGAAAATGTTTGACCAATTTTCCAGTCATGGAAAACATGGAAAATGAGAGAAACGGATCAAATGTCTTGTAAATTCTTTAAGTTGTCCTGGAAATGTATTTGTCCTCCCCTTGTTAGCCTTGTCCGCCCTGTTAGTGAATGAAAGATATGCATATGAATGTCCGCTTTCACCATTTCTTCTGGGCAACATACAACACAGAAGTTCCACCACAGGCTGAAAATGTCCTGAAGAAGTCCTGGAAAATAATTTATGGTTACGAGTGGGAACCCTGATGCATTTAGATACATGTGTTGTGCTATCCATCATGGACAATGACCAGCCCTCTCCCCATCACACAGTATAAAGACAATGGCTGCTGCAACTTCGCTGTCGAAGGGACCGACACAGGAAATCTTTCCTGCCACATGCCATCACACTGTAAATGTTTGCACACCCAATTTCCTGCTCATCTCAAATCCTGGTAGCCATTTTATTTTAGATTATATTTTATGTAATATCTTGCAGCCATTTAAATTACATTTTACTTATTTATTTTTTATATTGCTATTGTAAACTGTCTTGGTTGTTCTTTTTACTGTTTGGGCTGTAAGTGAGTGAGGTGGAGCCACTGCCAGGCCTCGGAAGAGGTCAGTCTCCCAAAACCTCATCAGGTTTTGGGAGACTGTGAGCGACCGAATGGCCACCTCACTCGCCAAGAGACCGAGCGGTTGGATGTCAGGGGATAAGGGTAAAACAAAAGTCAGCAGTCCAACATATGTTTATGAAAAAATGGACAATTTATTTATAGTGCAACAGTCTATTAAAAAGAAAAATGACAAAAAAAACCCAAATTCTCAAAAGTCCCGAAACACCAGGAGAAGGTAATACGAAAAACAATAAGCAAAAGGTAGCAACAAAATCAAAGAGATGGTTACCACTAAATTTCCACAAGCTGTACTCACACAGGCTCTTTCTCCGGTTGACAGCACCTGTCCTCACCTACCCCAGGCTACAACGAATCCAGCTCTTATACACTCACCGGCCACTTTATTAGGTACACCATGCTAGTAACGGGTTGGACCCCCTTTTGCCTTCAGAACTGCCTCAATTCTTCATGGCATAGATTCAACAATGTGCTGGAAGCATTCCTCAGAGAGTTTGGTCCATATTGACATGATGGCATCACACAGTTGGCGCATATTTGTCGGCTGCACATCCATGATGCCAATCTCCCTTTCCACCACATCCCAAAGGTGCTCTATTGGATTGAGATCTGGTCACTGTAGAGGCCATTTGAGTACAGTGATCTCATTGTCATGTTCAAGAAACCAGTCTGAGATGATTCCAGCTTTATGACATGGCCCATTATCCCTAGTAGCCATCAGAAGTTGGGAACATTGTGGTCATAAAGGGATGGACATGATCAGCAACAATACTCAGGTAGGCTGTGGCGTTGCAACGATGCTCAATTGGTACCAAGGGGCCCAAAGAGTGCCAAGAAAATATTCCCCACACCATTACACCACCAGCCTGAACCGTTGATACAAGGCAGGATGGATCGCGAGCCGCGTGGTTGCGGAAGCTTGTGCCGGCCTTAAGCACGTGTTCGTGAATGATCATGTGTAGCGTGTGTGTGTGCGAGCGAGTGTGCGGCCGCGCGTCTGTACAGGCCACACACCACACCAACAGTTCACCAATCACGCCCCGACTGAATGAATAAAATAAATGTCCACAATTCTAAAAACATCCTCACAGAGACCTTCACAGCTTTCTTCTCTGCACAGGGAGCGGTTCCATGGTAGCATAGCATATAGGGCACAAACACCCCACAAACGGCTTTTAAGAACCACCCAAATAAACTTCAACTTCAACTTCAACTTTATTTGTTTTAAGTGCCATTTCATAACAGCTGTTATCTCAGGGCACTGTACAAGGAGAGCAACAATGTGTACAAACCCCTGTCCTTAGACCCTCTCAAAGGTTGAGGAACAACTCCCAAGAAAAACCCTGACAGGGAAAAAAAGGGGAGAAACCTCAGGGTGAGAGACAGAGGAGGGGATCCTCACCCAGGACAGACAGGCGGGCACAAGCAAAACAGTGCTGATGGCTAACAGTTCAGGATATAAATAAACCAATGAATTGAATCAGTCCAGAGTAGAAGGCAGGCGGAACCGCAGTGAGAAGCGCCGGGTAGAGGGACAGAGTCCTAGATCCAGGTCAGCGTTGATGGAACCCGGAAGGGAAAAAATAAAAATACATGCATAAAAATAAAGTTTAAAAATGAAAAATTAACAATTAAAAAATTAAAATTTAAAATTTAAAATTTAAAAATAAAAACTGAAAAAAAGGAGAGGAAGGAGTGGTGGAGGAGGAGAGGGAGGAAGAGGAGGAGATGGAAAACGGACGGGGATAGGCCAAGAGGAGAGAGAGAAGCAAAAGGGAACGTGAACCTGATTCACACCCACAGAGAAGGCAGAGAAGGTAGAGCTCAATGTGCTGGGGACCCCCATCAGACTCAACCTATAGCAGCTTATCTTGGATTTATCTGTAGGGTCTGTCAAAAAGGAGGGTTTTTAACCTACTCTTAAAGGTAGAGAGGGTGTCTGCCTCCCGTACTGAAACTGGTAGATGGTTCCATAACAGAGGGCCTTGATAGCTGAAGGCTCTGGCTCTGAGATATAAGAGGGTGCCAGACCATGAAGACCTTTATAGACAAGGAAAAGGATTTGAACTGAATCCTGAAAGGTACAGGAAGCCAGTGCAATGAGGCCAGAGCAGGAGAGATATGATCTCTCTTTCTAGTTTTAGTCAGGACACGAGCTGCCGCGTTCTGAATGAGCTGCAGAGTTCTCAGCGACCGATTGGAGCTTCCAGCCAGTAAAGAGTTGCAGTAGTCCAGCCTGGAAGTAACAAAGGCATGGACCTGCTGCATGGGTAGGGACTAGGTGTCTTATTTTTGCAATATTGCAGAGGTGGAAGTAGGCAGTCCGTGAGATAAATTTTATGTGGGAGCTAAAAGACAGGTCTTGATCAAAACTAACACCTAGGTTCTTTAGAGTGGTGGCAGAAGGAGTCGCAAAACTACTTTGTAATGCTATGGCATCAGATATGAAGTCACGTAGGTGTTTTGGACCTATGAGCAGTAACTCTGTTTTTTCAGAGTTTAGACAGAGGAAATTATTAGTCATCCAGGCCTTAATGTCATCAAGGCAGGACTGAAGCTGCTGTAGATGGTTGTGCTCGCCCGGCTTGATAGATAGATATAACTGAGTGTCGTCAGCATAACAGTGAAAATCTATACTGACTCACCTAGAGGGAGCATATATAAAGAGAAAAGAACTGGACCAAGCACAGATCCTTGTGGAACCCTGTGGCGAACTTTATTACATGGAGATTGGTTATCGTTGACACAACAAACTGATATTGGTCTGAAAGATAGGACCGGAACCAGTCTAAAGCAGTGCCTCTGATTCCAAGCTGATATTCCAGTCTCCTTAGTAAGATCTGGTGGTCAACTGTATCACAAGCAGCACTGAGATCTGACAAGACAAGCACTGAAACAAGACCATGGTCAGATGCCATTAAGAGGTCACTCGTGACTTTAACCAGTGCAGTCTCAGTGCTGTGATTCATTCTAAAACCAGACTGGAAGGATTCAAACAAACTATTGTTATCAAGGTGCTCACAGAGCTGGTTGGCAATGATTTCCTTAAGGATATTTGAGATGAAGATAAGATTAGAGTTTGGCCTGTAGCTAAAGTTCCTGGATCAAGGGACGGTTTCTTAGGAGGGGTTTGATTATTGCAACTTTGAACTTAAGAGGAACGTAACCTGTTGTTAGGGACAGGTTGATGAGGTCAAGTAAGGAGGTGGCGATTAAAGGCTGCACTTCCTTTAACAACTTGGTCGGATTTGGGTCAAGGAGGCAGGTCAATGATTTAGAGGAGGAGATGATAGTAGTTGATGTAGCTGATGCAGGTCAATGGGGTCAAATGAAGATAGTGACCTGTTTATATTCCCATCTGTAATCTGAAAAACTGCAACAGGGGGTAGATTAATCGCCGTACATGCTGAGTGGTTCTTAATTGTTTGCCTAATATTTGTAATTTTGTTGTTAAAGTCATCCATAAAGTCACCACTGCTGAGATGTGTAGGGACACACTGCTCAGTGCAGTTATGACTCTGAGTCAGCCTGGCTACAGTGCTGAACAGAAACCTGGGGTTATGCTTATTTTCCTCAATTAGAGAGGAGTAGTATCTGGCTCTGACATTACACAGAGCCAGCCTGTAAGTCTTCAGACTGGAAAGACTCCAGGTTAGAAAAATACTGGTGTTTTTGGTTGAAAGCCATTTCCTCTCTAATTTGCGTGCTAGCTGCTTTAGGTGGTGAGTTTCTGGTGTAAACCGACCAACAGGCCGATCTTGGTCTAGAGATAATCTTTTTTTGTAAGGGGTGTAGCCGAGTCAAGAGTCTCGCAAAGGGAGGTAACAAAGCTATCAGTAAGCTGATCAATGAGGGAGGGACTCGGGCTTTCGTGGCAGAGAGATGATGCAGCACCAAGAGACAAGGGGATAGCTTCCTTAAAGTGTTCAGGAAATTCAGAAATTCAGGAAAGGCTGTGTCTTCCAGCTTTGGTGACACAAGCTGATGATAAGGCTTTCAAATAAATTATAATCAATATTAGGTTTTGGAGTAATTCAGAGACTACCATCAAAGACGGCTGCCACCCCACCTCCACGGCCAGAACATTGAGGGACATGATAATTAATATGGCTGGGAGGAGAAGCCTCATTTAGGCTAACATAGTCACCCTCACAAAGCCAAGTTTCAGTGGGTTAATGTGGGTCTTTTCGTCTTCCACATTGCCTTTTCTGCCTGTGGCACAACAACGTTAACGGTAATGTTTCTTATTGTTGTTTGACAACTGCCTTTTGTTCAGCGGTTAGTCATACTCTCCTGGCTATCTCCTCATCTTGCTTCTCATGCTCATTATCTTGATTTGAAGGCCTTCAGGTGCTCTCTCTATTATTTCCTACCCTACGTTCTATTCCTCTGCCATCATATCTATCTGTCCTTGGCTTTCAAGAGAATCCACACTCCCATGCAAAAATGCCCTCTTTTGCCACGTGTAGCACTTATCATCTTCTCCATCTTTGTCTGCATTCCTTTCTCTCTGACTCATGCCTTTTCCTTTTCCCCTCCACTCTCCATTGCTCATCAAAACACCTGAACAGGTTTATCTTTTTCTTTCTGTATCTTTGCCTGACATCTTTCCCATGCATGTGTTACATGAGCATGGAATTCTCTCACTGTTTTAGGCATACAGTCTAAAAACTGTTCTTGCAGTCTATGCAGTGGATTCTAATGTGGATAACTTGATAGTAGGCCAGTATTGTTTTGGAAAATCTGATCAAACCTGGACCTAAACTCATGCATGTCTTCTTACTTTGGTGTGCAGGCAGTTATAGCTCCATAATCAGGAGGCTTGTTGTTTGGTTTTCCCACCGAAAAGGCGTTGTGGAGCTGCAGCTATAGGAATAACTCTTGTGGACTTTATTTCATTTTGAAACAGTTTATTTTCCACAGGTCTTTTAGGTTATTAACCTGAAATCATATAATCCACAAGCCCAGGAAAAACAGTGAGCAATGAGCAGCAAAAACAGTTGGTCAAACAGTGCACTATATTATTACATTAAATAACAAACAGTAATTTGCAGCTTACTCTCTCTACCTGCACAAACCCATTAAAATGAAAATAAATGTATTGGTCAGTTAAATAATTCAGTAATTTATGCAGCAAACAATGACTCAAAGCCAAGTTTCTGTGAGACACAACAAATAAATGTTATTGTCTGAGATTGATTCATTTACAAGAATGGCTTAGGAAGACAGGGAACGGATATTAAGTAATCCACGTTTAATGCTCCTGTCCTGAGAGGTGACTGAGGAACTCCTGATTTTTATAAGATTGCTGAGGGTCGCTCCTCTGCTGTTAAATTTTGATAGTCGGGGGAGAGACACAGTCTCTATGGGGTTCTGTGTGGGTGACTGAATAGAGGGAAGCACAGAGGAGTGTGTTAGACTGCTCCTCTGCCTCCTGGTCTCAACTCTGTGTCAGGGTGGGGGAGGACTAATGCTCTTAGCCAGGTTACTAGAGTTGGACTGCTCCTTCCAACGTGGGGTGGATGCAGTCCCTTCTAATGAGACCAGGTCTACCCCAGAAAGTTTGCCAATTGTTTACAAAGTCCACGCCATTTGCGGGACACAACCATGATAACCAGCAGCTAAATGATGATGTACGGCTAAACATGTCATCACTTGCCAGGTTGGGGAGGGGGCCGGAGAAAACTACGGTGTCCGACATTGTTTTAGCCATTGAACACACCGACTCCACACTAATTTCAGTGACCTCCACGTTGGCTGATGGTTTTGCTTTCACGGTGTGGTGCCGGGCTTCCAAATCACTAAGCCTGGTCTCCAACCTGACCAATAAACTACAGTGCTTACACGTATCACCCTCACTAATGGAGGCAGGGGAATAACTAAATATGTGGCACACTGAGCAGGAGAGAGGGACAGGAGAAGCAGAAGGGGAAGCCATTGCAAACCGGGCTAATGCTAACAGTTAGCGCTACGGGAGCAAGGGTGATAGAAAGACACTAGGAGTGGCGTAGGAAGCGGGTCGGGGAGAGAGCAGGACCCGAAGAAAAGGATAGAGTGCTCGAGTGGAACACGGGGTAATTCAATTGAAAATCAAAGAAAAGACACAAAGTCGGGATAGAGCCGAAACAAACAGTGCTGTCGGCAGTCAGCAGGAAGTGAGCAGGAAGTGACGCTTACCGGAGCAGGAACAGCTGCAACTAAGGCAGCTGTTCAAACCGCTCCAGCCTTGTGGCATCCTCCCGTGGACCTCAGCCATCTTAGTGATGAGGAACAAGAGAAAGTAAGGAAAATGTTGTGGGAAGAATCAGCTTTTCTTGCTCAAGACAGTCATGATGTTGGATGCATTCCCAGTTTGCAGATGTCAATAAACCACAAGGATGAGATTCCATTGCAGAGAGGTAACTCCACAGTTTCCAAGCCACTTTTTAAGGAGGTGAAAGAGTACATACAAGACTCGCTAATGAGAGGCTGGATCGTTAAATCAAAGTCCTCTTATGCTGTACCAGTGGTCTGCATCCGGAAAAAAGACAGCACTTACCTAGGATACAAGACCTGACTGACACGCTAGCTGGCTACTCCTGGTTTAGCGTTCCTGACCTGGGCTTGACCTGGGCTTCATTGCAAAAGACTCCCAGCATCTCACTGCTTTCATGACACCTTGGGGGCTGTATGAATGGGACCGTATCCCATTTGGCCTCTCTAACACCCCTGCAGCATTCCAGCAGAGTATGGAGGAGATGTTGGCTCCCTTGAGGGATGACTGCTGTCTTCCGTATCTTGACAACGTTCTTTGCTATGCAAGAACCTTGAGCATGTGGAAGGGGTCTGCAAAGTACTACAAGCACTTCAGAGACATGGGGTGAAGCTAAGACCAGAAAAATGTGAGCTATTTCGGCAGGAAGTAAGATATGTGGGAAACCTTGTGTCAGCTCAGCTCAGGGAGTGAGAATCGATCCCAAAGACCTTGATGCAGTGCGATTGTTAGCCAGCAGCAGACCACAGAGAGGTGGAGATGTGAGAAAGCTCACCGGGTTCCTGAGCTATTACCGTTCCTACATCCAGGACTTTTCACAGATAGCGAAACCCATCGATGAGCCACTACAAGTCAAGCCACGACAAGCAGCTGTAGCCTGTGGCAAAAGCAAAGGTCAACAACTACCGTCAAGAACACCTGTGGAGTGGTCTGCTGAATATCAGAACCTTCCAGTTGAAGCACCTCCATGCCATGTCGCTCCTGAGGAGAAATCACAGAAAAGGAGAACCAGCGTACCCCACACCGTACCCACCATCGTAGCCCCACCGCAACAACCAACCATAGTCCTGAATCATCCATCTACAGCACCTCCGCAGTAAGGCAAGGTAAGGCAAGTTTATTTGTATAGCACCATTTTTACACAAGGCAATTCACAGTACTTTTCAAAGAAACAATAGAAACATTTAGACAGAGAAGCATAGAAACAGCAGATTGCTATAAACACTATAGGAAAGCCACAGTAAACAGTAGTGTTTTCAGCCCTAATTTAAATGAGCTGACCGTTTGTGCATACCTCAGGTGCTCAGGGAGTTCGTTCCACAGGTGAGGACCATAGAAACTAAATGCAGCTTCACCTTGCTTTGTTCTGACTCTGGGAAAAATACTATATTTGTTTTTGAGTGCATAATGTTGAAATGAGTTTTCAAGATGCTTGTTGCTTTTAACATGTAAGTGTGAAGTCATTAGTTTGGGGTATAAAAGTACAGCAAGAGGTTTATGAACCCTAATAAAGAATACCTGGTTCCTGACCATTAGGAGGAAGACAACTAAGATGCAGAATGATTGTAACAGCTGAGGAGCTCAGCCGTCTTTATCTAAACTTTGATGTTTATGGCTTTGTCATGGTTAAATACTGAGGACTCTGACTGTTGTGGGAGCTCCTCTCTCACAACTCTGTTGTGTGAGATTCTGTGCACAGCCTGTAATAAAACTACAGACTTCAAGAACCTTCATTTGAGATTGGTGAAATCCTTTTTTACCAACAGTAGACCTGTCCCTGATGACCTGAGGGGTCTGGATGCTTGATACCCAATATCAGTAGCTCTGACACATATTTAGGCCCAAGACCATTCAGTGACTTGTAGACCAGCAACAGGATTTCAAACTGGATCCTTTGACACACAGAACGCCAGTGCAGGGATTTAAGGGCTGGTGTGGTACGGTCCTTTTTCTTGCTGTTGGTCAGGACTCTGGGAGCAGCATTCTGGAAGAGCTGCAGCTGCTTGACTGTTTTTTTTACTGAGGCCTATAAAGACACCATTACAGTAATCTATTTTAGAAAGAATAAATGCATGAACAGATTTTTCCATGTCTTGTTTAGACAGAAATCCGTTAATTTGCGCAATATTTTTGCGATGATAATAGGCTGATTTAGTGATAGTAATCTTTATGTGGCTGTTGAAATTCAGGTCTGCGTCCATAACTATGCCAATGTTTCTAGCATGGTCGGCTGTTTTTTGTGTCATTGACTCAAGGTTGCAACTGACCTCTAGCCTTGCATTTTTGGGACCAAAAACATTGATTTCTGTCTTTTCTTCATTGAGCTGGAGAAAGTTCTGGCCCATCCACTGTTTGACCTGTTGGATACACTCACTCAGCGACAGTAGTGGACTGTAGTCAAGTGGTGACACTGTAATGCTGAGTTGTGCGTCATCAGCATAGGAGTGGTAAGAGATGATATAATGTTACATGATCTGGGCCAGTGGAAGCATATGAATATTGAACAAAAGTGGCCCAAGAATAGAGCCTTGAGGGACACCACATATTGTCTTTGTTAGCTCAGATTCACACTATCCTAGCGAGACAAAGAAGTCAAGAAGTCAAGAAGTAAAATCTTGTAATCAACTGTATCAAACGCAGCACTAAGATCCAGTAGCACCAATACCAAAGTTTTGAATGCATCAGTATTAAGGCGTATGTCATTTGACACCTTAATAAGTGTAGTTTCGGTGCTATGGTGTGGTCGAAAACCCGACTGGAAAGGATTGAAGAGATTGTTTTGGGCCAAGAAAGAGTGAATTTTGACTTTGACTGACAAAAACGCAAGATTAGAGATAGGTCTGCGGTTACTTATTACTGAAGCATCCAGATTAGGCTTTTTTAGCAGAGGGCACTTTTCAGGGCCCTTGGAAATTGCCCTGATAGAAGAGACGCATTTACTATCTTCTGGTGCAACAAAATGAAATACATTTTTTAACAAGCTTGTGGGCAGAATATCAACTCAGCAGGTAGTGGGTTTTAAATTCTGAACTGTTTCTGTCAAGAATGCATCGTTAACTGGTTGAAATTTTTCCATCTCAAGTAAGCTGAGGGGGAATTGGTGACACAGCCAGCTTGCCCGTGGATGAGCCACATACTTTTTGTCTTATTCTCTGAAAGAAGGCTGCAAAGTCATTGTAGGACATTTTGGACAGCAGGTCTGGAGGAACAGATACTGGAGGGTGTGTCCGTCTGATTCAGAACTGTGAATAGGGTGCGAATAGGGTGCGGGGCATTGTTATTGCTATTTTTTGATAATCTCAGAGAAAAAATATTGCCTTGCCTTTTTCAATTCTTGGTTTTCAACACAAAGACTTTCTTTATAGATATAATGTACTAGAAGTTTGGATTTTCTCCATCTGCACTCAGCCTGCCTACACTTTCTTTTTTTGTGCTTTCATCATAATGGCACCTCCATTCCACCACCTCCATTCCTCCTTTTTTCTTCCAGAAATAACTCTGGTCTTAATTGGAGTGATGGCATCCACAACAGTCATAACATTGGACTGAAAGTATTAATAAGGTCATTGACAGAGGCTAAGGTCACAGTTGGTAATGATGTAAAGGCCTGCGTAAATGCTATGCAGTGCTATTGTTGATAGACTGCTTTCTTGTCACCTCTGCTTCTCCTTTGGTAAAATTGGAGGGGATGGTCATTTTAAACTGAACACAGTAATGATCAGAAAGAGCAATATCAGTCACCACAACATGTTGTGGTGACTGATATTTAGACCCTTTAGACCCTGATATTTAGACTGATGTTTAGACCCTTGGAAATAATTAGGTCTAGCATGTGGCCCTTGTTATGTGTTGGATCTGTTACATGCTGAGAGAGTCAAAAGATATCCAGAGTATGTAAAAGTTCTTTTGTGCATCCATTTTCACATTATCAACATCAATGTTAAAGGCGCCCACTAGAATCACAGAGTCAAAGTCAATGCAGATAATAGACAATTGTTTGGAAAACTCATCAAAAAACAGTGCATTATATTTTGGGGGTCTGTAGATGGTTAGTAATATTGCACGAGAGGAAGTTCTCAATGGAACAGCAACATATTCAAAGGAGTTGAAATTTCCATATGACACTTTCCTGCATTCGAAAGTTTTGTTAAACAAAATGGCAACTCCACCTCCTTTCTTATCCACTCTGGGTTTGCTTATGAAACTGGAGTTAGGAGGTGCTGATTCAGTAGGAACTGCTGCACTGTTATCTTGGCCAAGCCAAGTTTTACTTTAGACCATAAAGTCAAAGTTGTGCTGTACAATGTAATCATTAATTAAGTATGATTTGCCTGATAAAGACCTGACACTCAGTACTGCTAGGTTTGATGTGTTAGAAGCAGTATCTATATTGACTGACTGCTATTGACATTGAATGAATGTTAAATCAACCTGATCCTTGGAAATGCAACCATTTTTCTTCTATTACCAATCATAACATGAACTGAAGAAACTTTCAGTACACTGAGTGACATCTTTAGAGCCTTGACTCAGAACACACCAGCTGTCAGAACAAGACAGATTTAAGTGTGCTGAATTTTTTTTTTTTTTATCTCTGCATGGAAGTGGTGTGGGTGGTGCATGTGCACTTTACTGAAGGCCAAGAATGTTGCAGGGCAACAAGCGGAGCGAAAACTGCAGTAGGGCCGGAGGTGGGGGAGGGATATGTTTTGTCCCAATGATGACCAGCTTGTTCATTTGGTCAGTGAACTCCAAGAGGGGGGATGAGGGGGGCAACATGCCCACAATGGAAGATTTGGGGTTTTGGTGGGTGTGGGTGTGGAATCCTCACAGACACTTTTTGGTATTGAAGGTCGAGAATCCTCTTCCTGTTTGCCCTGACGGCTCTCATGATTGGCTCTCACTTCAACTGGGGGTTGTGTGTCCTCGTGATGACATTTATCTCCTGTCTGTTTCGGCTTGTCCTGTCTCTTGTCCTTGGTAAAGGGAACAGATTGGTGACGCAGGCAGAAAGATATGTTGGACACAAGCAGTTTGACTCCTGACCTCTTTAGGAAGAGTCCATCTCTGGGAGGCGCTGTGGTGCGGTAATGCTGTGACACGTCACGAGAGGAAGACGGGGGCAGACTCCAACATGGCGGCACCCATGTAACTGGCATTAAAAAGTTTATAAACGCGGTCCAAAAACGCGCATCACCCCCCTGCAAAACTACTGTCCAGAGACCTCAAAATTGAAGCCCCAGCCTCTGATTCACCGGGCGACGATAGCCTGGGAAGTCCCGGAGCATACACTGACCGGTGTTTTGAACAGCTATATAGACCAGTGCTTTGACAAAACCATGAGGAAGACGAAGACACCAGCCTCGGGCTCCAAGCGGACCCGGGGGGAGGACTTACCGGGATCCTCGACACCCGGGAATGACTCGGTAGATGTCCTCCTGTCCATACACGAGAAGCTGGACAGCCCCGAGTCGCACCTCAATCTTGTGGAAATCCTCCACAAGGAATTTCAAGCACTGCTGGAGTTGCTGGAGCCAGCAACAAGTTGTGGAACTTGCCGCAGAAAACAGATCGCTCCGTGAGACGGTGGACTCACTCACCCCGGAGATGACCCAGATCACCAAAGACAACAGAGCCATGAAGGAGACCATCCTGGATCTGCAGGCCCGTAGCATGAGGGACAACCTCGTGTTCTCCGGGATCCCAGAGCGCCCTGATGAGGACCCGGAGACAACGGTGAAGGAGTTCCTCCAGCAACAGCTCAAGATCCCGATCCCCCGTTTCACCGGGTGCATCGCCTTTGAGGGAGGAAGCCTGACAGCCGCCATCCCCGCCCCATCGTTGCCAAGTTCGAGCACTTCAAGGAGAAGGAGCAGGTGAAGCGCAAAGGCCGTGAGCTACGGGGGACTGACTTCAGGCTGAACGATCAGTTCCCGCGGGAGATTCTGGATCGGCGCCGGGTCCTGTTCCCGATCAGAAAAAGGCTCATTGAAGCTGGATCTTGAGCTGTTATCACGGTGGACAAGCTATTTGTAAATGGGCAGCTCTATTGCGACCGTGACTCCACCCCCTGGCTGTATTGATCAACCCTCAATTCCCCTCAGACCACAGGTAAGGTGATTTATATACTCTAAATGCCGCCTCAGCTCCCTAGCCACAGTCCACTGGAGACCGCCGCCAGGTATGTGGTCTGCTCCACTTCCCCCTCTCCCACCTCCTCTCCACCTATTATATTACCCTCTCTTCTCTCTCCATGTCCTTTGTGTTTCTCTCTATATCCTCTATGCTTTTTCTCTCATCCACCTATCTTCTTACGGTCCTTACTGTATCCTCTATGTTCCCCCTCTATTTCTTTTATCTCTTTACTGTCCTCATTTTCTTTTCTCCATCCCTCATGTTCTGTGTCTTTCTCACTTGGTATCCAGCAGTCAGCTGAATATGTCAATAAAATATGCATAGGCTTACAAAAGCGGCCACGCAGGCAGACATTGAGTCATATAGCCACTCACACATCCACCCAATATCAAAATGCTCACTCACTCCCTCACACCACTCATCCTCTAGCACGAACTACTAACAAACTAATCTAAGCATGAACACTCTCAGGTTTGTCACTTGGAATGTTTGCGGAATTGGCTCCAGGAAAAAATTGCCGAAAGTTAGCCGAACACACTCTTAGAGATCACCACTATTCCCCCACAGTTATCTAGCCAGCTACAACTCAAAACAGAGGGGTGTGGCCATTTTGATCAGCAGGAAAGTCCATTTCTCTCTTCTAAATACTATTGTAGATCCAGAAGGGAGATTTATTATAATAAACATATCAATCTGCAATATAAACCACTGCATTGCCAGAATTTATGGCCCCAATGTTGATGACCCCCTCCTTCTTCCACACCTTCTTCACCTCACTCTCATCACACACAGACTCGAACCTCATAGTAGGAGGGGACTTCGACATGAAATTGAACCCTGACCAAGACAGGCTTAGCCCCTCAGGCAACCTCAGATTCTGCCACTCAGCTGATACACTGAGACAATACATGAGCGATTTTGGCCTCTGCGATGTGTGGCGCGCTCATCACCCTACTAATCGAGAATATACATTTTTCTCCCCGGTCCACCACTCCTACTCATGCCTGGACTTCCTTCTAACCAATAACTCAATTTTGAAGGATATCTCTGACACCCAGATCCACTCCATTACCATTAGTGACCATGCACCAGTCTCTCTGCACTTACAGAACACTCAAACCTCTGCACTAACAGAACACTCAAACCACTGATGAGGAACTGGAGATTTAATACATCATTGTTCAAAGACAAGGAGTTCATCGAATACTTCGGCAGGGAGTGGACAGCATTTCTAGAATTGAACGACCTGCCATGAGTCTCACCCTGTACCCTTTGGGAGGCAGCAAAAGCAGTTCTGCATGGCAAAATAATATCCTACTCATCACACAAGAAGAAAAAAAATCAGGCTTAAGAAACAGATCTGCAGCAAAAAATTACTACATTATAATCGGCTTATGCTGCCTCCCAAGAGGAACATAGTCTACGAGACATAAACAAGATTGGGGTTGAACTTTCTAAACTTGGTGAGGATCGACTCCAACTGCAGAGACTATGCTGGACGAACTTCGAACTTAAGAATAAATCAAGCAAGTTCCTAGCAAATCAGCTTAAACGTAACAAAGAGAAAACAACAATCAACAGCATCAGAAATTCAGCAGGGATAACAACACACTCCCCTGAAGAAATAAATAACACCTTCAGGGACTTTTATAAGAACTTGTACTCCTCTCAAATAGACCCACCAACTGATGCTATAGAGGACTTTCTAGATACTATAGACCTTCCTACACTCAATTAAGAGCAGATCTCCACTCTGGAACTGCCCATATCGCTGCAGGAACTCTATGAAGCACTTTGTGAAATGCCTAATAATAAAGCACCACGACCGGATGGCTTCCCAGCAGAATTCTACAAAGAGTTGTGGCCATCTCTCGCACCTACCTTCTTCAGGACTGTACTAGATATAAAAGAAAAAGGCGTGTTCCCCGCCAGTATGAACTCAGCAAATATCAACCTCCTCCTGAAGGCAGACAAAGATCCTCTGTTGCCGTCAAGCTATCGCCCCATCTCGCTCATTAATGCTGATCTTAAACTGATCTGCAAGGTCTTAGCCATCAGACTTGAAAAGATAACTCCCTACATAATACATACAGATCAGACTGGCTTTATCAAGGGCAGACAGTCATCAAACAATACCCGCAGACTCTTTAACTTAATGGATTATTATGGATTATAATACCCATATTATGGATTATAATACCCATAACCTGAACTCAATAATAGTTTCCTTAGATGCAGAAAAGGCTTTCGATAGAGTTAACTGGAAGTTCCTTCTGTCCACATTGAATAAACTCAAATTCGGGGACTCCTTTATATCTTGGATAAAAATCCTATATAACTCACCCAGCACCGCCGTAAGGACAAATGATCAGACCTCCACGAGGTTCATCCTGCAGAGGGAAAAAGACAAGGCTGTCCACTCTCTCCGTTGTTGTTCGCCATTTTCATAGAACCGCTGGCTGCGGCCGTCCGACAAGATATAAATATCAAAGGGATTCAGACAGCAACCCTCAATCATACAATGAGACTCTATGCTGATGATGTATTACTTTTCCTACAGAACCCACAGTCCTCCCTCTCTGAGTCAATCAAGCTCATAGATAAATTCTCAGTCATATCGGACTACTCCGTAAACTGGTCCAAATCTGTTGTCCTCTCACTAAAAAATAATTTTCACAACTCGCTTTCCGTACCACTGCAGACGGGAAATATCAAATATCTGGATGTCAACATCTCCAACAGGCTGTCAGAACTCTCACAGCTGAATTATGTCCCACTGCTGAAGAGTATTGAGGATGATCTGACACGGTGGGTAAACCTCCCAATTTCACTAATGGGGAGAATAGCAACAATAAAAATGATGGTCCTCCCCAAAGTAAATTACCTGTTTCCCTGACTCCAACGCAGCCGTCCTCTGCATGGTTCAAATCTTTGAACTCAAGCATTACAAAGTTTTTGTGGGGGAAGAAAACACCCCGGATTAGTTTTAAGACATTACAAAAACCCAGAGAACTTGGTGGGTTAGACCTGCCAAATTATTTCCTGGCCAATAGACTACAGTATATCATAAAATGGATCACACATGACCAATTGGATCAGGCCTGGCTGGATATTGAACAAACGTACTGCAGAAATATCCAAATATCTGACTTACCATTCATCAGTAACACTCTTAAATGACACAGGTGCATGGAAAACCACAACATAGCCACCTCCCTGACAGCCTGGTGGGAATTTCTCAATTTCACAGGGTGTTCACTTACTCCATGCTGTCTCGCACCCATCTGGAACAACCTGGACATCCCATAGGTTTCAAAACTACTGAACTGCTCCTCATGGAAGTCAAAGGGGATAACACATCTGTCAGACATCATTAAAGACAGGAACTTCACCCCATTCCATGACCTAGTGAAAGAATACGGCATCAACAAAAAAAGTTTTCTGGAATATTTACAACTTCAATCTAGAATTCAGACTAAATTAAAAATCAGACCCACACATATGGATTTAAGTATCTCTACGGTGGTGGAAAACTTTCTTAACTTCCCCCCGAAAGCTACTATTCAAAATATATACTCTGTTAACAAAGACTGACTGCTCAATCGCCCTGCCCTCCTCTAAATGGGAGGCAGACATGGCCCTTACTCCAAATCATGAATTCCGGAAACAGATCTGCCTTAACACCTTCAAAGTGACTCAACCAAATCTGCAGCTCATACAATATAAAATCCTCCATAGAACACACTACACAGGACGAAGGATGTTCAAAATGGGACTTGCACGACACCTGCACACATTGTGAAGGTGGGACACCAAATCACTACCCGCATGCCATATGGCAATGCACACCAGTATGCCAGTTCTGGCCGGGATGGGGCGCTGTGATTGGGCTGTGCGCTCTCTCGGGGCGATGGTGGGGCGCCGTCTGGTGTAATGTGCATGCACATCGGCCCGGTCCTCGGGACACCACGGGACTGGCCTGCTGGGGGGGGCGGGTGGGGTCGGGTGCCCTCCCATCGCTGATGCTGGTGCACTGGGGGTCTGCGGGCGGGGGGCTCTTGGTGGGGTCGAGCCACCTTACGGCAGTGGATGGATCCGGGGCCCGGGTCCTGTGCACCAGAGCTGCACGTTGCCCTCCAGCGGTGCGCCCTGACACCCACGAGGCGGGGGCTGTGTGGGGTAGGTGCTGCCCTGTGCACCCTGGGAAGGGGGGTATGGGGAGGGGGGTGGTGGGGAGCATGGCACGCTGCAGGGGGGGCAGGCGGGCAGGCGATGGTTGCGCTGGAATATGGGACCCCGGTTTCTATTTGCTGCTGGGGGTGGCGGACCTAACCTGTGGGCCCGCTGCCCTCGGATCCTCCGGGTTCTGGTGTCGAGCGCTCGGTGGGGCTCATGCCCCGGCCGCCCGGCTGGCTTCACTTTGGGGCTAGTGCTCGTGACGGGACCGGAGGCACCCAACCCGGCAGCCCGCCTGGTTTTGCGGGGTCGTGGTCTCCACCGTGCCCTGGCCTTCGGTTACACTGTTGCCTCGGACTGTTGCCTCGGACTGGCGCCCACCCTTGTCAAGGCGTGACGTCATTAATTCCTGTCCCTCCGCACTGAAGCCTAGTGACAAACCTCTTACCGATGCAGTTCTGCATGAAGGCATGCGCACAGGTGAAACCACGCACATTAGGGATCTTTCACCCTCCCGCTACACACACTCACACACTCACACATAAACACAAACAGAACACTGTGCCACAATGTTACGTTGGGTTGAGTATTGTCATTGTCATTGATTTTGGTTCCATCCAGTGTGCTACTGAGCTGCCGCGCGTTATGGCTGTCACTTTTTGCTGTCTGTTGTTGTCTGTTGCTGCTGTCCCTCTCTCTCCCCATCTCCTTTCCGCAGCAGCTGAGACGTCGCCGCCAACCCAGTGCAGGGACAGGCGGTGGTAAGAATGGGAACGGCAGTCTATGTTGCTCTCGCTCCCACTGCTGCTGTGATAAAGGGAACTCAGCTGTTGCCCGGCGTGACTGCAGCTGCCCCTGCTGATGCTGTTGTCATTTCTATCGCATTGCCATCTTTTATCTGCAGTTGTCTGTTTCTCTTGTGTCTTTTGCTTCCTTTTGTCTCGGTTCACTCCCTCTTGTTCGACGTCCTTCCTTCCCCCTCTTCCCTGTGCACCCCTTCTCCCTCCACAGTCTATACTGTTACTCATAATAATAATAATAATAATAATTACATATATATATATAAAAAGGCTGTGATAATGATTTGAATCAAAACATGTTTGTGAAAGTGGACATACAAACTATCAGATCAGCAGACATCCACTGGTGAGTGATCTCCTTATTTATTTAGTCACGCTACAGGCTTCACTGACGGTTCACTCTTGTTTTTTATGTAGATTATTCCACTGCTTTCTCCACTGCAAGATTTTCTGTCTTGTTTCAATCAGCTTGTTTCTGATCATGGTTTTGCTTTGAAGCCAGCAAATTTAGCGTTTGTAGCGCTTAGCAGTCTGCCTCGCGGCGGCGCAATGCATTCTGGGAGGTGAAGTTTTTAGACTGTCTTCTGGTGTCCAGCGCCTATTGTCTGTTGTCTGCTGCTAGCTAAAGTAGCTGCTGCTAAAGTAGTCATTGTTTGCTGCATAAATTATTGAATTATTTAACTGACCAATACTTTTATTTGCATTTTAATGGGTTTGTGCAGGCAGTAGAGAGCAAGCTGCAAATTACTGTTTGTTATTTAATGTAATAATATAGTGCACTGTTGACCAACTGTTTTTGCTGCTCATTGCTCACTGTTTTTCCTGGCCTTGTGGATTGTATGATTTCAGGTTAATAACCTAAAAGACCTGTGGAAAATAAACTGTTTCAAAACGAAATAAAGTCCACAAGAGTTATTCCTATAGCTGCAGCTCGACAACGCCTTTTCGGTGGGAAAACCAGCCTCCCAACCAAAAACAAGCCTCCTGATTATGGAGCTATAACTGCCTGCACACCAAAGTAAGAAGACATGCATGAGTTTAGGTCCAGGTTTGATCAGATTTTCCAAAACAATACTGGCCTACTATCAAGTTATCCACATTAGAATCCACTGCATAGACTGCAAGAACAGTTTTTAGACTGTATGCCTAAAACAGTGAGAGAATTCCATGCTCATGTAACACATGCATGGGAAAGATGTCAGGCAAAGAGACAGAAAGAACTTAATATTGATTATATTTCATTTGAAAGCCTTATCATCAGCTTGTGTCACCAAAGCTGGAAGACACAGCCCCTCCTACTTGTCGTAGTGTATCGGGCCGCAGGCCGCTATTCTGATTTTCTGTCTGAATTTCCAGAATTTCTTTCAAACCTAGGTCTCAAAACTGACAAAATCATGATCATCTGTGACTTTAATATTCATGTAGATGTAGTCAGTGATAGCTGCAGTACAGCATTCACCTCTATAGTTGAGTCCATTGACTTCTGCCAGCATGTGCATGAACCCACGGCTTCAACCACACCCTGGACCTCGTTCTATCTTATGGTGTTGAAATTAAACACCTGACCGTTTCCCCCCCTACGCCGCTTATTTCCGACCACTCTTTATTTACTTTCAACTTCGCTCTAGCCGGTTACGTTCAAAAGAATAGCAGCATATATACACGACACTTAACTGACAGTGTCTTATCAAACTTTAAGGAAGCAATCCCCCTGTCTCTTGGTACTGCATCCCCTCTCTGCTATGAAAGCTTGAGTCCCTCCCTCATCGATAACCTTACTGATAGCTTTGTTACCTCCCTTCGCAAGACTCTTGACTTGGCTGCACCCCTAACAAAAAAAGATTATCTCTAGACCAAGTTTTCCCCGCTGGTATACTCCAGAAACTCGCCACCTAAAGCAGAGAGGAAATGACGTTCAACCAAAAACACTAGTATTTTTCCCACCTGGAAAGATAGTCTGAAGACTTACTGGCTGGCTCTGTGTAATGCCAGAGCCAGATACTACTCCTCTCTAATTGAGGAAAATAAGCACAGCCCCAGGTTTCTGTTCAGCACTGTAGCCAGGCTGACTCAGAGTCATAACTTCACTGAGCAGTGTGTTCCTACACATCTCAGCAGTGGTGACTTTATGGACTACTTTAACAACAAAATTACACATATTAGACAAACAATCACGAACCACTCAGCATGCATGGCGATTAATCTACCCCCTGTTGCAGCTTTTCAGATAACAGATGGGGATATAACCAGGTCACTATCTTCATTTGACCCCATTGACCTGCATCAGCTGACCACTATCATCTCCTCCTCTAAATCATTGACCTGCCTCTTTGACCCAATTCCGACCAAGTTGTTAAAGGAAGTGCTGCCTTTAATCGCCACCTCCTTACTTGACCTCATCACCCTGTCCCTAACAACAGGTTACGTTCCTCTTAAGTTCAAAGTTGGAATAATCGAGCCCTTCTTAAGAAACTGTCTCTTGATCCAGGAACTTTAGCACACTACAGACCGATCTCGAATCTTATCTTCATCTCAAAAATCCTTGAGAAAATCATTGCCAACCAGCTCTGTGAACACCTTAATAACAATAATTTATTTGAATCCTTCCAGTCTGGTTTTAGAATGAATCATAGCACTGAGACTGCACTGGTTAAAGTCTCGAATGACCTCTTAATGGCATCTGACCATGGTCTTGTTTCAGTGGTTGTCTTGTTAGATCTCAGTGCTGCTTTTGATATGGTTGACCACCAGATCTTACTAGACTGGAATATCAGCTTGGAATCAGAGGCACTGCCCTAGACTGGTTCCGGTCCTATCTTTCAGACCGATATCAGTTTGTTTGTGTCAACGATAACCAATCTCCACATACTAAAGTCAGCCACGGGGTGCCACAAGGATCTGTGCTCGGTCCAGTTCTCTTTGTATATATGCTCCCTCTAGGTGATATCATCAGGAGTCACTCTATAGACTTCCACTGTTACGCTGACGACACTCAATTATATCTATCTATCAAGCCGGGTGAGCTCAACCGTCTACAGCAGCTTCAGTCCTGCCTTGATGACATTAAGGCCTGGATGACTAATAATTTCCCCCTTCTAAACTCTGAAAAAACAGAGTTACTGCTCATAGGTCCAAAACACCTACGTGACTCCATATCTGATGCCATAGCATTACAAAGTAGTTTTCCGACTAATTCTGCTACCACTGTAAAGAACCTCGGTGTTAGTTTTGATCAAGACCTGTCTTTTAGCTCCCACATAAAATTTATCTCACGGACTGCCAACTTCCACCTTAAAACAAAAAAAAACATACAGGCCACAAGGATGGCCTGTATGCAATCGAAGGGAAACGAATCCTCCCAAAATCACTCTTCAAAGCAGCAGCGATCGTGACACATGGGCCATGCCATGTGTCAACAGGAGGGATGGTAGACATAATACAGAGACAGTTTCCTGTCCATGGTATAAATTCCTACCTTAAAGATTTTTGTAGAACATGTACCACCTGAATTAGACACAACTCTCAAGGTAATATGTGACCTAAAAAGGGAAATTTCCAGAGCCTCATTATTCATTCCAAAGTTTACACATGGATTTTATTGAATTAAATCAAAGTGGCCAATATATAAGAACGGTCTAGTAATGATGGAAGCATTTTCTAAATGGGTTGAATTGAAACACGCAGATGCACTAACAGTGGCAAAAGCCATCTGCAAGAGTATAATCCTAACACATGGTGTACCAGAAATGATCTACAATGACAATGGACCACATTTTGTGAATCGAGTTATTGAAGAAATGGCAATTCATCTTAGTATGAAGTTAAAAATTCATTGTGCATATCATAGAGTGCAGGGGTGGTGCAGAGGACCAATGGAACAATGAAGAATCATCTCAAAAACTGCATGGAGGAAACAAAAAGACCCTAGCCAGAATATTTAGACCTGATAAAACTACCGACCGATAAGGGCTTAACTCCGTTTGAGACAGTCCATGGGAGAGTTTTGGAGAAATCAGAGGAGGAAAACATGTTAGCAGATTATATAAGAAAGGTGTTAGAACTAAAGGAGGTATCAAATGCAAATTTACTGCCATCTGACTGTCCTCCCTTGCAGGAACTCCAACCAGTGAAGGCAGGGGACTGGGTGTTCGTGAAGGTGATGTAGAGGGTGATGAAGAGAGAACTGGGCAGGTCCATGGGGGATCGTACCAGGTCCTTGTCGCCACACCAACAGCTGTAAAGATTGTCGAGAGGCCCAGCTAGATCCACCTGAGCCACTGCAAGCTGCTTCTGACGCCTGAAACCTAGGTCTGAAGTCTGACTATAAAGGGAGCCTGTCCTTATAGTGGGCAGGCTGTCTCAATGTCAGTGAAGAAGCCAACAGATCCCTGTCCATTTAGACTGGACTAGGCAAGGCTGAAGCCAGTAGCACAGGCCAACCACAGGTGCAAGAGGACCGCTCCATCACCGTCACCAGAACCGAATCACAACGGCGCCACATCTTTACTGACCTTAAGGGAAGACATGGATCGTACCTGCCCGTGGCACCCTTTCAGACAGCCCGGCATGTGCGGTCTATGAGGATTGCTGTCATTATTATTATTCGTTTCTGTGTAGCCATCAGCTGTATAATATCATGTTTCCAGTCTATGATTACTAAAATGATGGCCTAGTTGAGTACCAGCTGCTGCAGACCCAAGAACCTCCTATAATCGATAAGTAGGGAATATATCAGTGCAAATGATACCCCCACCGGAAATGTGCAAACAGGTGGTGACGGGTTGAAGAAAAATACACTGTGAATATTTTGATAAACAGGAGGGAAATGTTCAAGTTTTGTTAATCTAAATCATAAAGAGAATTGCAGACCCGCTATGAGTGAGTGGAGAAGCCCTGACAGTGAAATACCAATGTAATCACATGTTGTTTTATAATGATGATAATGATGGCCTGTGTGTGTGAGTGTGTGTGCAAGGATAAATAACTCCATATATGGCATCACTGAATTTCATGTATCCGCCTGTTTAAATTATAAAAAGAGGCTGCCCTGACTGAGAGGTCGGAGTTGAGCAGAGGAGTTGGGCAGAGCTGCATCCAGCAGTCTGATCACACTCTGATTCTTTACCCTTTACAAAGCCGAAAAGACCTTGTGTTTTGTGCTGATGACAGGCTGTGCTCATGCAGTATTGAAAAAGCTGTAAAAAACTTTGAAAAATGGCTTTGAGCAGCTTAATCCTGAAGCTCCAGATGATATACAGGTATCAGGACCAGGATTCCATAAAAGGGAAAAGATAGCAGTGATCAAAGTAGGCAAAGCAGGTAGCAATGCGGAGAGCGAAGCAAAAAGTGGTCAAGTCATGTCTGACGACCTAAACTGATCTTTAGCTATGAGAATCTCGGTCAACCCACACTGACAACACAAGTCACTGTTAATATGGCAAACACAAACACACACTCACCTACTTACACAGTGCCTCACACGATCCAACCTCTGTCCTCACTGATCCCCTACACAACACCAACATATCCCTTTGACATCCATTCTACCCTTTATTCCCCCTTCACATACGTGCCATACCCCTTAACATCACCACCATATATGTTGCCAGTTCCCGTGAACAGAGAGTTTGAGTTAGATAAAGTTGAGTAGAAAATGGTGGGACCCATTTCTTTTTGCCGGGGAGTGTGTGACGACCACAAAAGTGTCACATGTGTGAAATGAATGAAAGAAGAATTTTTTTTTTATTTCAATATATTTCACTGTATTTTATATAGGGAACCGCTTTCCCACCTCAAAGTGGTTTTGTGGAGCAAAGTTGTAATGTTTAGCTCGTCAGCCTGACGTGCCGGGTCCTCATTTCTCTCCCTTAAAACAGGTTGGTAAATGAGCAAAACCACCTTAACCAGGAATGAACCACGTTAAAATGTGTTGTGGATGTTAGCGAACTGTGTAACCGAGTAATGTTTGTTGGAGCCGGTTTATGTTTGGGTTAAGTTTGAAACGCGATGGTGAGGCCACCCATAGTAATGACACATGCACATAGTAATGGAGAGCGAGTTTTCATGTCTTGCATGCATACGTCTTTCATGCATATTTTCATGTCTTTGTGTATTGGTTCCCGCACCATTAGTTCATTGTTTATGCACAGTGGGTAGATATGAATGACTTATTAAAATGTGATTCATTGTATAGTAAATGCTTTGAATGGGTGTGATATGCAGTATTTTATTTAATTGATGTCAGAAGGATAAACTGTATCCTTACCATTGCGCTGGGTAATTGTTTTGGGATTTCATTTGGGTGAAAAGTGTCATCTGATGAAGAGATTTATTTACACTTGCATTTGTATTGACACGTTAAAAGGACATTGTGCATAATATGTAAACCATCAAGAAAAAAGGTAATTGTATTTACTCAGTAAGATTTATGAATAAATTGCTGCAGAGCTCATGGTCCTGACATGCCCGGTGATTGCCAGGAGTCAATCTGTTTACAGAGGTGCCACGGTTGCGGTACCCGTTACATAAACATATGTCATGGTTATACACATTTCTTTGAATATTGACTTGGTAGATGAGAATCTCTGAGCTCTGATGAGAAGATTGAAAGATTGATCAGAAGAAGAAATTCTCACCAGGAACCTTGGAATCTTATTATAGATTTTGGGGCCTGCTCGAACGCTGCTGCCTCTGACCTCCCCATAAACATTCTAAAATGTCATCCTCATAGCTCAAAAAGTAGGGCTGGTTCTTGGCATAGGTGATATAGGCAGTCGCCTGAGGCACCATCTCCTGGAGGGGCACTGTCATGTCACCCTCGGCCTATCATTCATTTGTGTGTGGGCATCTCAGACACTTCCACTGGCAGTAGGAGTCTGAAGCTCAGCATGCTGGATCTTCTTGAACTCCTAATTAACATGTCAGGTCAGCCTCTCAGGTCAAAGTGTTGAGATGTTAAAAAAAACATTCACGAGCCTGGTTCAGAAATGAGGGGCTCTAAAAGCTATATAAACTAGACCATCAGATTCTGGGGGCAATTCTGAAGGATATCTTTTTCTAAAGGTGCTATAAATCTGAAATTTCAGTCTTTGTAGGGGGGGCCTTTGCAAGCGGATATGTGCTGGTTTGGTCCTGATCTGTGCCATACTTTTTGAAGGGCGGGGCTTTGAACATTCACCATTTCCAACCTTTGAGGGCTCGCCACCGCCCAAAAATGGACAAAATGACCTGAAATTCATCTGCAGACCGCATGGGGGACCTGAAACAGACCCTATGAGCCCTGCCTCCGTAGACCCTTTGGGGCCCTTGGGGAAGAAAAGTTGCTCTAGGAAGTTGCTATCAACATGGAAGCAGCAGATCCTTCAATATAAAAGGAATATGTATAACCATGACATATGTGTTTATTTAATGTGACACGGTACGTTTTAAATCCTAAACATTCGCATTTATTAGTACTAGTGTAACAGTGGACACTGCATAGCCGGCTTATCATGTGCGGCGCACCTATGACGTAATGAAAAAGGGCGCCGTGGTGGCTGCTGGGAGTTGGTGATTTGTCAGAGTGAAAAATACATTAAACATAATTAAAGCTGCAAGCAGCTGTGAGTGGGTCCTTGTATTTTCACTGACAACTGCAGGGTTAATGACGGACCTCTTTTTTAGCACACTTTGAAGAGGATTCTGTTCTGGACTGAGCAGCATCCTTGTATATTATAGAATTGTCGCTGCCCTATGGCCCCACCCCTTGACGAGAAATGCTTTTCAGAGCTTTCAGCATTTTAGGTGACGCTTATACAATATGAAGTCAATGGAATGAAATCCGGTCAAAGTGAAAGACCGCCCTTTGACCTACAGAAATTCTTTTGACAAGTGTTGGTCACCATGGTCTCTGGCTGATCGGTTCTTAATTTAAAGTCAAGGAAAAAGCCCTGGGAGCAGCACCTTCAAAAAGAGAAAAAAAAACTAGTCAAAATGGCTGACTTGTTGGGTTGAGGGCAGGGCTTCAAGAGAATTTTTTGTGCGGCTCAGTATGTTCTATACACCCACCAGGTTACATGCATTTAGGCAAGACTCAGAAGTGGGGCTCACCATTTGAAATTTTCTAGGCGGCACAATTACGCAACTTTGTTCCATGCATTTTATATGACTTTAAAATATGAGATATTTGGCCAATCCAAATGTGCATGCCGAAAATGGTGCGAAAATGGTTTGCAGCCTAAAACAAATAATAATAATAGTTAACTTTGTTGATCGGAATCTAATAAAATTCCCGGGGGCTGCAAACCATTCACTCAATGGAAGAGTGTTAAGAAATGGCGTTTGTGAATGAGGTGTGAAAGTCCCTTCTCCAGCAAGTAGGCGGACTGCTGAGCAAGGGTTTTTACACTCAAACACCTGAAAGCCCCCTCTTTGCCTTAAAAATTCAGCAGAGCATCTTAGACCTGGTTTTAGAATTTAGACTTTCTTTTATTTATCCCTTTGTGATGGAATGTGATCATTAAGATAGTATATATATATATTACATGCATTAGAATTGGCATTAGCAACATTTAAAGCATGTTCAGCAGTGGACTTAAAAATTGCCCCTTGTTTATGTGCAGTCTCCTATTTGTGAGTGTGTAATGATGCCGAAGACCACTGTTTTACTGGTTTACGATAACACACATACACACACACACATACAAAGCAACAAGGAAAACAATCGGCCAAATTTATCAACCTCTCAGCCATTCCCTTCACCTCTTCAAAAGGCTTAAGACAGCTAGGAACACACATAAGAAACTTTGAAAAGTTCTTTGAAGATCAGGTATGTCCAAATTATTTCAAAAGGGGCTCTGTCGCTACAGGTTTTTGTTCCAGCCAATCAATGTCTGCTGCAATTTACAATTTTGCATCAGTCTTTACCTTTGAACGTTGTGAATGTTTGTGGGCATTTAAGCCATCAAGGTCACTGACATGCAGGGCTGTACACAACTCACCTGTCATCTCGGACAGAAATAATTCACACAAGTTTGATTCACTACATAACTGCCTCACATCAACAGAAGTTATTTATTTTGTTTGCTTGTGGGCTGCCAAATGTTATGGATGCTGCATTGGAGTGTAAAGTGTACAGCCTGTGTGTGTCTGTCTCCCTCAAGTGGTCCCTGAGACAATGCATCTTTATTTACATAGCATGGGCTGGATTTCAGCAAGATATCTGTTGCAAGGGTTAGGGTTAGGGTGTTGTGGAAAACTTCTTGATATGTCTGGGAAAATCAAAAAGCAAGACTGGAACAGGTACCAAGTGTTTATTCTCTGCAGAGAAGGACAACACACTCTGACCACTGCTAGTGGATCAGAGGAGTGCTTCCCTGAGGAAGAGGTCACAGCACAATTTATCCTGACGCCCAGGAACACACCCACAAGTGTGAAAACCATTTGGTCACAATAAACAAGTTGTCAGTAGCTGAGCAAGCCTTTACAACTGGTGTCCTGTAAGCAGGATACTTTCATAGGCATAACAATGGACGTGTTAAGGAGCAGGGAGTGATCTCAGAGTGAAGTTCTTGAATCTTTGATGGCTGCAGCACACAGAATTCAGGCTATATCTAAATGAAAACTAAAATTAATCAAATGTTCCTAGGTTGATGTAAAATTTCAACCACAAGGGTTATGAAGAATTATGAAGAAAACCAAAACCAAAAAAGAAAAGGTACACAAGTCAAGAATTGAAATGTATTTTTATTGTTTAAATTCACCGAAAAGTCTTCTGCATGACTACATCCAACAGCATTCATTGATTTTGTCACTGTGACCTCATCAGCATCCGAGTGTGACATCATCAGCACCACCATGACATGCCCAACTGCATAAAAAAACAAAACAACTACTGTCAAACAATCCCAGAGTCTGTCATCAACAAAAAAAATCTCGCCACTACCCGTGTGAAGCACATACATTGTACATTGACTTAGCATAGGATTAAGTCGCAATAAAATCGCTTAGAGGCCAAAACCCACCCACCCATCTTTTTGACATGGAGACAAATAAAATAATGAACAGAAATGATAGTGTTGTCTCTCAACTGAAGTGTGGTTTATACGGTAAATATCATTTAAAACACTTGTTGCAAATCTTTAGTGATTATAATGCTTTAACACTAATAGCACCGTGTATACTCAACACTCCAGTGCTACAATCTCATACCATTGTTCTCCTTTTCTAAAATATTCACGGTACATTGATCATGAACACAGTATTGTGACATTTTGGGTCTGGGTCAGGGTTGCTACCATAAGTGGAAGGGTTTAGTTGTCTCTGGGTCTTATTCAGCAGTGAGACTGAGATCACGAATATGAGAGGCCAAATATCAAATATCTTTTCTTCTGGAGATAGCCTGAGAGATAGAGTGCTGAGGCATCTGGGAGTGGCTCAAAGTAGAGCCACCACTCTCTCCTATGGAGAAGAGCTGGGGAAATGTTTCTGTCCACCTGAGGGAAGACCCTAGGGAAGATCCAAAGGGATTTCACCTCTCAGCTCAATTCAAATGGCTTGGATAAACAGATAATATTTTAAATATATGTAGATATATTACATATAGAATTTAACCTTGAAGTCATAAAGACAAACACAATAATAACTTTTAAACCTTCATCTCCCTCAAGTATTTAAGGGAGATGATGAGGGACACAAAAAGACACAATGAGTCCTGTCTAGCTTTAATTGTCAAAAAATTAACTTGTGTTTTAAAGCTGGCAATGTATGTATTTGGCACAAAAATCGTAACCGATACAAATTATATTACTAGCTCTTCCTTTGTAATTATAATCTGTTGATCCATCAATTGTTCAAACTATTTATAAAGACTATTTAGAAAGAGGCTGTTTGAAAATGTATTTTGGATCTTGTGCTATATAACATAAATAATCGTTATATAGCACAAGCATAATCAAAATTTATTCTGTTCAGTTTGGGCTCTTTATTAAAGTGCATATTTGCATTAAACTACCCTATCTTTACATTCCTGTCTTCCCTTGTTCCCTTGTTCTTGCATTCAGTATGGAATCATTTGGTATCATTTGCTGCTTGTAACATATCATTGCATGTCTTCTCTGTTTTATGTTGTGAACATAATATATGGCTATAATCTTCTTTAGCACTGCCTAAATGTTGAGGAGCCCAACACACAGCATGCTCAGAAATTCCTAGTTATCCTTCAAATACAGGGTAAATATCATTTTGACTAAAAACATTGCATCATTTTGACAATTATGGCTATATTAGCTTCATCTTGAAAGTTAACATCTGCTTAACAAGTGTATTCTTAACACTCCTCTTTGCAAAATTCTCCCCATTGCTTTTGTCATCTGTGGAAAAAGAGTGTAAAAGAAAGTGTGTCAGAAAAAAGTCAGACAGTTTCATGAACTTCCCTTATGACAAATGCTATTAAGTAAATTGGCCTCAAAACAATGTCAAACCATCCCTCCCACCTACCCTAATATCTTCATTAAATCCTCTGCTATATACAGCAACACATTTAAATCATTACATACACAGCTCAACTGAGCCGACCAAGTCTCTTGAAAATCACAACACCATAGTCCATATATCAAATATTCATCCCTCTTCCATCAAGATCAAAATAATTTCCTTATACAGTAGATACAGTATACAACTTTCAAGTAAAATAACATTTTTTTCTAAGAATACAGCTGTGTTCACATGATTTAAAGAGACCTGAGTCAAACCATAATTGTATTCAGGCTAATATCAAAGTCAACTCCAACTGCAAAGCTACAAAGCCTGAAGAATTCAGTTAGTTTTATTTGACCCAGGTCTGCTGAATGGCTTTCAGACAGATATATCAGAATCAGACGATGGACAGAAAATTGTGACTAACTTTTCATTGCTGAAACTGATGAAAAAAGTTAATTAAATAATGAAATTGTTTTATTCATTATCAATATAATAATAATAATAATAATAATAATATAAAATACAGAAATGTCATCATAACCACAGACAACAAAGCCACCAATGTCTCAGTAGGAAGAATGTATATATATATATATATATATATATATGTATATATATATATATATATATATACATATGTATATGTATGTATATACTTGGAATACAGTAAGTGAAAAGGTGAAGGGTAAGGATTAAAATACTTACAATGTCCTTTTATACAGTAATCATTGAAAATAATCAGTGCACAAAAAGTAAAGGACAAAACCACACAATTATCCAAAGACTGAAACTGAATTTGAGACAGCTCAGGACAAGAGATTTTTATCTCTTAGATTTTTTTTTCCTCAACTAAGTTTAAATTACACATATTTAACCAGCCATATTAGCTTTACATAGGAATTTTGATTCATCAAAAAAGCACAGTTTTAAGTCAGTCCAGTGTTCCTGGGTCATGGTGGTCCTTAGTCCAGGATGGTCTGGGTCGGTCCAGTGCATCTTAGTAGGGGAGCCATAATTGGACAACTGCCACAAAGCACACACAGCACTGTGGGAATCACATGCTGGGTAGGTGGCAGTTACTGTACCATGGCTGCTCGGGCGCACCGTGTACTGTACTCAACCTACTGTTCTCGCACAGCTACACACAGGTTTGGTGCAGCTTGGTACAGCTCACCAGGGTGAATGTCCTCCTGCTGTGCAGCACTGATCACCACAGAGGATCCAGTTTACAGAGAGATAATGACCTGGCCAGGGAGACCTGGGGCTCAGGAGCAGAGAAAATACAGACAGAGAGAGAAAGAGATTTGCAGTGGAAGGAAACCAACACAGAGATGTGACCAAGTGGAGGGTGGGTGGTTGGGAGTTGAAGGGGAGTTACAGGTTGATGCAGGCTGAGAGAAAGGAAAGACAGGGAAAGGGCAGTGGTGAGTGGACAAGCAAAGGGGAGGCAAAGGGGGGCTGGTGGGTTTACTGGTGATAGATGAGTTAGAATGACTGTGCCAAAGCAGAAGAAGGATGCTGAAGCTCCCGGGAGTGAGAGGGAACTCCTCTGTCCATCCAGAGGGACACCTGATGAAAAAATACAGTGAAGTTGTTGAAGTTGACTATGTTGAAGGAAAACTGGGACTTGAGGTTTTTTGTTCATCTAAGCAAAACCATGATTGGTGATTGATGAGTGGTGTTTTATATGGGGATTTTATTTATGTATTTAGTTGATTTTGCTGTCTTCTTTTAGTTTTTCCCTTTCTGTGGCCAATAATGTTGAATGGGTAGAGCTTTAAAAAGAGAGCTGTGTTCATTGTACCGGGGGTAGCAGCAGTAGATGCGTTGGTATTGGCTTGTGGTACGGCTGGAAGGAAGTTCATCATTATAAGAGATTTTTTTTCCCCTTTTGTATGTCTATTGCCTGCTTGAAGCTGGTTTTGTTTGATATTAACATTTTTCTTTTTGTTATTTTCCGCGACTGATTATAAATATATATATATATATATATATATATATATATATATATATATATATATATATATATATATATATATATATATATGTACATGTATGTACACGATGGATCGTAGTGCACCAGATAAAACCCTTTATACAGCTCTGATTGTAATATCACTGTGTTCTCTCGTGCATCAGCGGTGAGAACCTTGCCCTGTGTGTCAGTGGCATCAACAGCAACAGAAATATAGGGCAAGTTCAGGGCCTCCTTCTTCACAGACACAATGAGAATTTCAAAGACCTTTTCTAGTAGGAGGAAGATTTCAGATTTCAGATCTCAGGGTGCCTGCAGAGTGCTACACTCAGTCAATGGCAGGACTGTGCTGACCAGGAGAATCTCAACACTGATAAGCTGTCCATCTCATCTGTTGGGCAAATTTTTACCATGTCTTTTGATGGATTTGTACCGCCAGAGAGAATTTTCACCTATTCGCATCTTTAGATTGAGTATGTATGTAACGCACCTCACAAAATATTTGTGTCACATTCAGTTTGAACACGGCCTGGAAACTGTTACTTTGTGATTAACGGTATCTTTTAAATTGAAATTTGAATTTTAATCACAAAATCACTTTGGTGTAGTGCTTAACAGCAAAACATAACATTCATGTTTCATTAGTTTATACAAATAACAGGCAGATTGTAAACAAAATGTATTATCCCAATAGTGACTGTTAAAAGTACAATCACTATGACAAAAATTTTAAATCTGTTTATTGCATGTAGAACATTATTAGTGTGGTGTCTGAGATTAAATTTATTTGAAATATGATTAATTCAATTCCTTATTTTATTATAGCAATTCAACATTGTGTCAGGTGGAGCCAATTCAATTCAAATCCCAACTCTAAACATAATGAAGACGGACTGAATTTAGCACAGCTCTGGCATCCAAACTATCTGAGAATCTCTTAGAGCACAAAAGTCAGGTCTTTTCCCCAACAACAATGTTATTTACAGTTTGCTCATATGAGATTTGCTGGTCTCTCTTTATTTATATCTAATGAAGAATTTGCTGCAGACCGGCTCTTGTTTGTTGAGACATTGTTATGAATTGTTATTTTAAATTAAGCTTAATTGAATTGAATAGGACATTTTGAACCCACCAAGCTTCTGGCTTCCTCAGCAGATGGTTTCCAGGTGACGAGAGTTCTGCAGGAAGAACACAGCTGCTTCAAACATTGGAAATGTACCATCAAAGAAAGAGGTTGTCAGTTGCTATGACTGACTGATTGACAATGGTGTTGCAGTTGTCTCACTGGTGTGTCATTCCACTGCCTGGGCAGGTCCTCTGGTTCAGGGGGATATGACATCCAGGATGGGCTGCGGTATGAGGACGGCGGTGACATGACAAAGTAGTCTGAATAACCTGGGCGGTTAGCTGAGATAGCGTAGACTGCTGTGATTGGGTTTCCTGTCAGAAGTAGAGATATAATTAGCAAATGACAGTCTTTCCTTATCATAGCCACCATTCATCCTCCAGTTCTCCATTATACCTGAGTAGGTGGTGATTGATTGGTCTACAGTGACAGCAGGAAAGGGGGTCCTGGACAGTGGCAAGTAGGGGGCACCGTTGTGCTGTTGAGCCTGCAGGTCTGAGGCCTCTGACACACGAGGCTTGAGACTAACATCGGGGGTGGAACTGTTAACAAAAATGGGGACAACCGGTGACCTGTTGCATAGCAACACCGACATGCTGTTTCCAGCAGGTGGTGAACAAAGCTTCTCAAGAGTATTCACCTTTTATTTTGTTAGACACCACTTGGAAGAAGAACACAATTAAAAATATGTTTAACCTGGAACCTACAATCTAGGAATAGATTGCATGCTGCATGTATAGGGTAGGGCATGTACAAACACATTCTTTACATTCTGTTGTTGTTCTGTCGGTGTTGGGGGGGGGGGGGGGGGGGGGGTGCGTACTACTGCCTCGGACCTGTTCTCTACCGAGGATGATTCTGCGCTGTGCGCTTGCTTGCGCCCTCTCTCTATCTGTTTGCGCTCCGCACAACTCCACAGAGCAGCTGAATTGGGGACTGTCCCCAGAAATCCGGGATGTCTGGTCACCCTATATTAGACTGGCTCAGTCGCAGCACACAATCTGCAGTGCTGCGGGGCCCAGTGATACAATGCACATGACCACAGCATTTCAATGAAGATGCTTCTCAGCTCAGATGATGCACTAACAAATGGAGGATGCAATTGTCTCTTAGTTCAAATAATGCTGTTAGTTTTCAGCCCGTGCTTTCATCTCTATATCTAACACGTAGCCGCAGTGTGTCAACGTTGTTACCTCGAATTTACACACAGCTGCACTAACATGTAATGGTAGTCTGTCAGCGTTGTCAATCGGCGCTCTGTCAATTAACACATCTTGTATAAATCAAAAGCATCATTGGACCACTGGAGATGCAAGTGATGCAACAAAACAACACATGTGGGTGTGTGTAAACACAAGAAGCAGAGCAGCAAGAGGCGAACAGCTGGATTTCACAGTCTTGGCTATTACATGGACGAAGTCACTGAACTCCGCTCCACACCCGTCCACACACACACATCTACACAGACATTTCAGGCTCCTGTAACAGCTGCTTTACTACCCCACTGATTAAAGATTCTCATCCATCTTCTCCCATGCGTATTATGCAGTCTCAATCAATATAGTGGTAAATTGGGTCCTTTTATTTTGGAAAACGACAGGATGCCTGTTTTGTTTTGACAAGTTTCTTCTGGCTACACTGTATTGAATTTTGCTGGTTTGCTGGAAAACTGGAAAACTGATGGCTTGGTAACGGTTTAGTGGTTGCATTTTGACTCTGTTGATGTCACGCAGCAGTCACGCAAGACTGCTGTAAATCTGGGGTAAATCCATGCTAAGACTTCACTTTAGAATGTCCATCCATCACTTATCATATCTGTTTTGGATCCGCTGGTGTCACAGGGGTCTGGTTTCACATAATCACTGGTCTATCACAGGGCATATCATTAACTTTTCACTTCCAAGACATTTTCATTTCTTCTATTGTAACTGTCAGTATTTGCTTTTGTGAGTTACCGCCGCAGTGAGGTCCCAGGTCCTGGCCTTGAAGGAATCAGTGGAGGTGGGGGGCCAATGCCCATATCAGGAAGCTGGGTGAACCGGAAACCCTGTGGAATTCATCCATAAAATGCTTTGAAAACTGTGTCTTTATGAAGTATCTGGACTGCTAGGTGTGATGAAAAAGAAATACTGCAAAGCAAAATAAGCCAATGGAACAAATTAATAATTCTAAATGAATGATCCAAACAAAGCAGGGGATTCAAGCTGGGCCAGGCAATTACAATAACAGCATACAGACCAAACGCTCATAGCAGCAAGAACAGAAATCCAAACCATCCGTATCTGTGCATGATAATTTCAAAGGATACTGGATTTTATGGTTGCTTTGTATAGATTTAAAAACTAGCACCATTAGGCAACTCACTGTATATTTTTCAAGCACAGGATTATGTTCACTATGGGGACTTGTGACAGCTTGTGAGTGTGTGTGTGAACAGCTTGGGGACGTTCAGAGCAACACTGTACGCCAGCTACTTCACTGTAATCTGCTGCTCTGAATTAAAGAACAATAAAACTAAGTTAGGAATAACCTCAATGTGCTAATCTCTCACAACATAGAAAAATCTAAACCCTGGTCCTGCCCTTGATCATTTAAAACAATGACAAATTTGCTTAAATTATGTTGACAATTTGACTCAATGGTATTGTAACTTTTACTTTTTTCCCTTTAACATCATGACTGAAAGAAAGCCAGTGTTGGTGAGATAAGCAATAACATCTCAGCATTCATACATACATTCATACATACAACTGTTACTGTTTCTTACTGGTTTGGGGAGACTGCACTGGTGCATGTCTTCATAGCCAGTGCTCCTCTGTCTGCCTCCGCACGGATGATTCATGGTCCCAGGGGCGCTAGTCACTCCATCACTGTAGTGGTTTGTGTGGGATGGGTTGTAGGCTCTGTGGGCATGGCGGTAGTGATGGTGGTGGCTGCCACAAAGAGAGGGGCATCAACAAACAGGGAAAAGGGAATCACCACCTTTATTTAATTTCAAGCACATAATGAAATGTATTGAAAAACCTCTACTCTCTGTACTTTGTGAAAGCCAGGTTGGAATGGCTATCAAATATGAAACGTCTCTCTTTTCTGTCCTACACAGTGCTGTAAATTATATATATAGATGTACTGGAGATGAAGATTTTGAGAAAGCAAAAATGTACTTGTTTGGAGGAGAAGGAGGGTCATGGTCTGGAGGTGCCAGGCTGAACGCATTGCCAAGCAACATGTGCATCTGCGTGCGGACCTCGTCAATGGATGGCTGAGAGCTCAGTGTGGAGGAGTCAGAGCTGCGGTGAGCTTTCACCCCCAGGCTGCTGTTTCTGGTGCCAGTAGATCCTCCTCCGTAACCAAGAGAGCTCATCAGCCGGTCAACACTGGTCTCCACAAAGGGCTCCGGCTCTTCCTGCATAGGAGACACACCCCATCATAGGCACCCCCAGAACTCACATGCAGCGACACCACGCATTAACCACGCCTCACGTCATCATCTCCAAACACACACTGCAACTGCTCCTCAAGAGTCAGATGATCAAAATCAATAAGTGAGAAAAAGGGTGAGGTGAGGAAAAAAAGCAAAGTCTAAATCAAACAAAATCAAAATTTGAATGGGTTTGACACTTGCTGCCTGCTCTGGTCGTAAGGTCAAACCATCACCTACATCCTTTGTGGAACAGGTATAGCCGAAATATCACCAGAGCAGTCATCACCGGTTCCCTAGAAACGAAAAAGCCAGGTCTTTGGAAGGTGATCTAAGTATATGATCTATCAGATCTATCAGCCTGTACTTATAACAGTAACAACAAATACATTAATGCATTAATAAGCAATATGCACAATATGCACTTTGAACTACAGTCTTCAAAATGATCAAATCAACATCT
Source organism: Karalla daura (assembly GCA_029224185.1). Taxonomy (NCBI): domain Eukaryota; kingdom Metazoa; phylum Chordata; class Actinopteri; order Chaetodontiformes; family Leiognathidae; genus Karalla; species Karalla daura. The sequence continues at coordinate 1,231,836 of CM055196.1, forward strand.
CTGCTTTAAAGATAGGGTGAGGAACATCTGGGAGAGGCTAAAGGTAAATCGGCTTTTCCTCCATATCAAGAGGAGCCAGCTAGCCAGTTATTCTTTGCTGGCATACACCATAGCATCCGAGTCTTACGAATAAAACTCTAAATAACTTGTTGACTTGTCTACTGCCGACAGTCACAAGCTAAAGATTTTTTCGAGTTTAAAGGTTTTTGTTGGGGTCGGAGCTGACCACACTTGCCAAGTCCGAGCCAAAGTTTTGATGTATCATTCGTGTGTGTGCGATCAACTGTTCGAGATACAGCCGACCAAAATTTCGCTATAATAATAAGTGGGAAGAATACACATGTTCCATCCCAGAGAACTAATTAGCTAATTTTACACAACCCGGAAACATCAAACCTGCTTTCATTTATTTTCTGGGTTCAAATGTTTGACAAGTATGATGTCTCCCCTGCATAATTTGCTGTCCTTTAGGGCCAACTTCATTCAGCCCACAGGCTGACTGGTTCTGACCAATCAGAAGCAGACTGGGGCCGGTTAAATGATTGACAGGTGTCCTTTTGCACCCCCGTGATTTAGTTGTCAAGGTAAAGCCACACTAGTACTGACAAAATTGCAGAATACGGTGTAGCATTGTGTAACATGTAACATTTGCTGGGTTACGCAGGCTGGGACACCACATGACACCCCAACATACTGTAGGATGTAGAAAAAAAAGGGTAACTAGAAAACAAATAAATAGCATACAGGACCTGAGGTAGATAGTGTGAGGGCAAAAAATGTTGGAATGTACTTCTAAGACACTAATGTGTCTGATTGTTTATTTGTTAAATGGAAATCAACAATGTGAAGATGTGGAACTCAAAGTTCACATACTTCAGAAGGAATAATTAACTAAGTGCACATGCTGTTTCTCTGTCTCTTTCTCCTATAAAAACTGAGCTGAAACAAGACTGCACCCTATTTGGCCAACTAGAGAAACCTCTGGTTCTGATTCTGTTTTAAGATCCTTGATACTGTTGGTTGTTTAAGACAATGAACTAATTCAGACAGAGACAGTTGAAGGGGAAAGCCTCACAACTAATTCTTGTTAAGTTGTTGACAGACGTATCATGGTTATTGCTGTAGTATTTTCTGGATTTGTATGCGGCAAGTGAAATTGAAGGTTGGAAGATGCACACTTTTGGAAATACAGAGAGACACATAACTACAGATGGGCAGTGGTCAAAGTAAAAGGGAGACAGTTGCACCCAGGGAAGACTTGTCGCCTTTGTGTCAATTTATGACTGAAAAAAATCCTGGCAGTTTGAATCAGATTCAGAAATGGGTAGAGTTAGGCTTTCCAGCTAAAGGAAGCCTGAGTGAAAACCAGTTGGAGAGATTACACAGTTACAGCAGAAAGAATTTATGAGTGCAACTCAGCATTTTAGTCTGTCCAAGAGAAAGCAGAGAAAAAATGAGGTGTTCAAGCCGGATTGGAAAGCTTTTGGAATGTGGAGAGATGAAGCGAAGAAAAGAGAAAGACAAAAGGTCAAAGATTTTAAAGCACCTAAAACAGAGGAATTTGTTGAAATTATCACACTGCACCTATTCCTAATACACTTTTCCCTTCTCTTTCCGAGACCTTGAGGAATCCGATGGACCTGGATTTGGACACTGCTCCCCCAGTACCTCCTCCTAACCGTCAGCTAGTGCCAGTATATAAACCTGTTTTTACCCATTACCAAGCTCAGCTTAAGCTAAAAGTGAGAAATAAGTCTCCACGCCCAACTCCGACCTCTCCTGTCACCACCATGCCAATGGTTGAGGTGTCTGGTCCAGAGGGCATGATACTTGTATTTAGACCCTGGTCAGATTCTGATGTGGCAGATGCGATGACACACATTTGCAGCCCCAAAGATAATTTTACAGTGGGAAACCTATTTGACTCAGTTTGTCAAATAATATAGACCTACTGTGACTGAGCTATGACGCCTGATTATCAGATCCCTAGGTAATGATTATCATAAGATTCAGAGTGTGTTTACACCAGCCAAAATGTCCAGCCGCCTGACACTTTGAGGATCAGGCTTATACTTATAATACTTATAATTATACTTTAACAGAGCTATGCAGGCACTTATTGATGCAAGGGAAATTCCCCCTGAGACCGAATTTGACTGTCATCACCTCTATGACACAAGGGCCACAAGAAATATGCAGTGCATTCTTGGCACAATTAACATCAGCTTTTGATGTTCATAGTAGTCTGACCAGACCTACCCTTTGGGCATCGAACCAATTGATCCATACAAAGTGCAGCTGAAAGAACATTTTCTGAGCCGCAAATGACCAGATTTGGTGCGGAGAGTGAAAAAGTCATGTGTCAATATATCAGTATACTTCAATACAGCAGAGTACTGACTTGATGTTTTTTCTTTTGTTTGTCTTTTTTTCCCCATCACTCACATCATAGCCATTGTTCCGGATGCCCCTTCTGGATCTCTCTCTCAGCACCAGCAGGTCCACCTCTGTCTCTACCGGGCTGGGGCTGCTCAGGGACTGTCGGCTCCAATAGGCTGGTTCGCGGGGTTGAGAGTACCTGGTGGACAAGTGGGACAAGAAGCACTCAAAATAATGCAGGTGCTTGCAAAAACACAACAGTGAGGAGAATTAATGTTAATTGATTACTCACGAAAAAGAACAAGAACTAAAGAACAAGCAACTACGAGAAAACTAAAAGCCCTATGAACAGCTGCTTCAAAAAGAGAAAACAAACAAGTCAAAATGGCTGACTTCCTATTGGGTTGAGAGTGAGGCTTCAAGAGGATTTTTTGTGCGCCTCAGTATGTTCTATAAACCCACCAAGTTTAAAGTATTTAGACAAAACTCAGAAGTGGGGCTCGCTGTTTCAAATTTTCTAGGTGGCACTATTGCACAATTTTGCCCTGTGCATTTTGACAGTCTTTAAAATATGAAATTTTTAACCCATCCCAATGTGCATGCCGAAAATGGTCCGTTTTCAGGAATTTTCAGGCCCCCAAAAATATGTTCTTAGTTTGGGGAGAATAATAATAACAATAATAATAATAAAAAGAAACACTACAGATTTAAGAGGGTTCTCACAACTTCATTGCTCGGACCCTAAAAAGAAACACTACAGATTTAAGGGGGTTCTCGCAACTTCGTTGCTCTGACCCTAATAATAAAATCAAACAGGAGAGTTTTCATCGGGTTCTCGCAACTTCATTGCTTGGACCCTAATAAAGAAACAGTGGAGATACAAAAGGTTCGTTGCGACTTCATTGCTCTGACTCTAAAAAGAAACAGGAGAGTTTTAATAGGGTTCTCGCGATTTTGTTGCCTGGACCCTTAAAAGAAACATGGCAGATTTAAGAGGGTTCTCGCAACTTCGTTGCTCGGAACTTAATAATTCCCACTTTTCTCTCAGACTCCGACAGTTGACTCTTTACCTTTTGTGACACCCAGCAAAGGAGGCTCTCTTCTCCTCAGCAGTCATCGGTTCCTTTATGCCATTGTCATGTCGGCTGTGTCTGGTGTCGTGATGACTGTGACTATGGCTACTGGTCTCGGACAGAGAGAACTCTCCATAACCCTTCCTGCGTGCCTTCTGACGCAGCTTGTTCCGATAGTGCTCAATGTCTGACTTCTGCTTCAAACCACCATGGTTTGCCTGCAAGCAAGACAATCAAGAAGTGAACACAGAAGCCATATTGTGCTGAATTGGCATGCTGAGAGCCAGACTGTTCAATATGCTACTGATACTGATACTGAAGATGTCAATGAGAAATCATTTATCAACACTAAGTCACTGTTGGAGCTGCAGAAAGTCTGGGGTGAAATAGGAGAAGGGGGACAAAAACAGTATGAGTTGGCAGGCTGAGGTGAGAAAAATTATGAGAGTGAGTAATTAGAGAGGGAGAGGAAGACTTTTAGTCTTTTAGTCAAATGGTCCAGTCAGAAGAACTGAAGTGTCCCTCCATGACCACCACCCAACTTGTGAACTTAGCGAATGTTACTTTATGCAATTACCCTGACAGTTTCTTCTTCATTATTTTGGTCATTTCTAAATACCAACCCTACAGTCACAAAACTTTTTGTTATAGTTCTCTGTGCCAAGTACAGAAACAAAACAGCTTCAGTACTCCACTTATATGTATTATGGTGCTGAAAGGTGTAGTATTGGCATTGACTATTGTCTTCTGTTTTTACTTAATGAGGAAACCTGACCAATGGTTTCTCTTTTTGTTAATATTACTATACAGTATTTGAGGTGTAATTCATTTGCCAAACGTGAGGAAAGCAGCCTTGACTTGACAGATATATTGTAACTTGTGGAATGTGGATGTCATCTTTGTTTCTGTGGGATTGAGATAAGTTTAAGTATAAAAGGGGCTTCAGAGAATTCACCTCAGGAAATGCTAAAAAACCCTGAAATATAATTTTCCTCTCTGCTCTGCCCTGACCATTGACCTGTTCGACACCAATGCCAAGGAGGCATGTACATCCCCCTGGTGAAGAGGCTACCCATTACAACCCAGAAGGTCAGGGGGTGGTCCCCAGAAGATGAGGAAGCTGGTCCCCTTCAGGACAGACAGGTGCATTGCCAACAACAAGCCCTGGGTGACCAAGGAGGTCGAGACTGTCCAGAACAGGCAGGAGCCAGTGTTCAGGAGGAGGCCTACAGGAGGAAGCTAGAAAGAGAGGTCTGCAATGGCATGAATACCATCACCTAGTACAACAGGGTGAGTAGTGCGGTGCAGGGAAACACAGAGCTCACCCTCTACAGCGTGGACTTCCAGTATAACTTGGATATGTGCCACATGCAGAAGTTCTTGGACAACACTGCGATAGTGGCATGTATCAGAGAGGATGATGGATGAGGGGGAGTACAGGAGCCTGGTTATAAACTTTGCGGCTTGGTGCCACTGGAATGAACTCCAGCTGAATGTCTCCAAGACAAAGGAGATGGAAATGGACTTCTGGCGAGCACCACACTCCTGTCAGCCAGTGATCGTTCAGGGCAGTGAGGTGGAAGTGGTGAAAAACTACAAGTACCTTGGACTGCAGTTGGACAGCAAGCTGGACTGGTCACACAACCTGTGTGCACAAGAAGGGGCAGAGCAGGATGTACTTCCTGAGGAGGCTGGCCTCCTTCAACGTCTGCTCAAAGCTCCTTCACATGTTTTTCCAGTCCATTGTGGCCAGTGTGCTTTTCTACGCTGTAGTGTGCTAGGGCGTCAGTGCAAAGGAAGAGGACATCAAGAAACTGGACAGAACCATCCGGAGAGGTAGCTGCATGATCGGTCTGAGTATGGAGTTTGTAGGGACTGTAGTGGAGGAGAGAACTATGGCCAGGCTCAGACTGATCAGTGTCCCGAGAGAATTGAATGTTTTTTTTTCCGGGACAGTCCGTGACAGTCCGTGAAAACCAGGACAGGTGATAACACAATACTAGGACCAGAGTTGTTTACATCTCGTTCTCCTTGTGTACTCCGAGAGCAGGACAGGCCTGTGTATAGATTGGTACGCCCCCTTGTGGTGGCCAAGAACATTACAGAGCTCGGAAGAATGGTCGCAGAAGTATGGTCGAAGCAGGGCGCGCGGAAGCTTGTGCCGGCCTTAAGAGTCTGGAAGCCATGATTGACAGTTCTTTGTCCTGCCACCTCCTAACGAATCAATATATCCAAATTGGACAAAAAGCCTGTCATCCAAAATCTGAAGAACAAGTCATAATCTGTTGTTATCTAAGTCACAATTGGCTTTGTTTAGTTCTCACTTTATTTTGAAAAACAAAAGAAAGAGGGATATACAGATTTTTCTGGGTATCTTAAAAGTTTGTTGATCCTGCATGTGTGTCAACACTCACCTCGCCGTTGAGGACTACAGAGTCCTGGCTGTGAGAAGAAGAGGATGGGTAGGAATAGGTTGGCTGGGCTGTCATGGGCTTGATGGTGATGAGATGCAGTGAACCTGAATGGTCATCGAAGGGCTCTGACAGAAAGAACAGACATTCAGTAGGTTAATGAGAAATTGTTCGTTCTGGAGGTTGTAATGTTGATTTTCACTAAATAAGGCTATTACAATGAGCATGGGCTTGCATCATAATCACAAAAGGACTAGTACTGTGACCACTTGTCTGAACAGAAAAAATGGCCACTGAAAATCATTTTGAGGGTCTATATGATCTGCAAAAACCATGCTGCTAACTCAAATAGAGCAAGGAACATTTCAAGGTCAGTTGCTTTAAAGGTCATATAAAGCTTAACTCTCAATAAAAAATAAATCCCATAAAATATTGGTATAACTATGACCTTTAGTTCTTAGACACACCAAACATTATTTGATTGGTGACATCATAAAACTTAGACTTTATGCATCTTACTTACTCCAGTTTCATTCACTCTGCCTGAGAAGTTAAATTACTTCCAGTCTTCCATGACTAGCCACCTTCACATTCTATTCTCTGCAGGGAAATGAATAAATCATTCATTCATCCATCATCTTACCCACGTTGGATCTTAACAGTGTGTCTGCAGCACTCACACCAAGAATGGAATTTTGAGTCTGAACAGAGTAACCTAACCTAACCTAAAGTTGTCACGGTTCTACCAGCTAGGTCAGGGTTTAGCTCCATTCCCCCCCTCTCCACTCCACTCCTCCTTACTTCACTCCTCTCCACTCCACTCTACTCCACTCTTTATCTTCTGCTGCACTCACATGCCCCCGCTCCTCCTGGCTCACCTGCTTCCTCTTGTTATTGATTATCTTTCTGCGGCTGTCATTGGCTTTCTCCCTGTCACCTGCTTCACACACTGGGGTATTTATACTGCACTCTGCTCACACCCTAGTGTCAGATTGTCTTGGTACATGGCTTGCTTTTCTCCTGAAACTCTGCCCAGCCTGACTCCTGTTGCAGAAGCCCTGTTCAGCCTGACTCCTGTTGCTGACCTGGATCGCTCCGACACCGACTCTGCCTCAACCACTGGTAACCCGACTCTGCCTTTCTGTCTCCGTTCCTGCCGCCTGGCCTGCGTACCTGTTCCCCTGCCTGCTCCTGTCATTCCTGCTGCCTGGCCTGCATTCCTGTACCCCAGCCCGCTGCTGTCTGTCCTGCTGCCTGGCCTGCATTCCTGTTCCCCTGCCTGCTCCCGTTATTCCTGCTGCTGCAGAGGGACTGGACCACAGGAGAAGATCCTCGTGCCTCCGTTCACCCTGGACTCTCTTGGGTCTTCGATTGGTCTGTTCTGACAAAGTAACCTTACCAACAAACTCCTGCCAGGGCCAAGAACCTTGTATCTGCCTAATTTTCTTCTGTGTTACTGAGGTTTATCTATCATGTATTTCACTTTGCTTACGTGATCTTGTCTACATAACTTGATTCACTCATCTTTGATTTTGCTGAACATTTCTTGTAATCTTTACATTTTTGATGATTTCAAGCCTTTAATTTCATGATAGGAGAGATGGGCAGTGACACATGGCAAAGGATGCACAGTTCAGGGTTCAGCACCCAAATCATTTAATTCCTTGAACATTTCTCTTAATTGTTGAAAAGAGAACTGTATTGCTGTCTATCCCCTATCATTTTCAGTGAGCAGTATTATTTAATTACTCATTCTTTTTCTTTCTCTCCTAAGGGAACTCACTATAAATCACACAAATTACTGTGACCATTACTTTGCTGATTAATTTACATAAGATTGGAAATCACAGAATCTTAGAACGTCACTGGACAGAAGGAAGCTTTCTGTGTTGTCAGGTATAAGTACAATGTTTTCACAGCCAGGTCTGACAGTTGGAAAAAGTTGTCTGGAAAAAGTCACAAGAACACAGTTCATTTACTGCCACCCCTGATGTAGTAATGCAATGTAATGTAGGCAAAATACTGTTTCTTACTTTTCTATATTGTTTCTATATCATAAAGTGTATTTTGCTCAAATGCTGCAACAAAGTAATTTCAAAAGTAAAACGCAAGTTGACAAACCTGATAATGCTGACTATGTAGATGCAAAAGTGGGGGGAAATATTTTGTAATTTTCTGCTTTATAGAATGGACTCGTGTCATGTTAAAGTTAAAAGGCTTGTTTCATGTTTCTTGTAGCATACGCCTGGAAGAATCTGGCACATAACTAATGATGACTTCAGTAATGGTTAAAAGACAGGTGGTTATTTTGTTATGAACTACGATGAATGGTTATTATAATTAATTATAACAAAGAAAGAATGATTAAGTGTATTAAAAATGGATAAAAAACAATCTGGCAGAGTTTTTTCTTTTTTTCCAAATCATTAAATGCCAGCATCAGTTAATATATATCGTTAGGTCTTTTAAAAAGACATGTTTAAAAAAATAGTCAAATAATCAAAAATGTCATGAATTGTGACTTTCATTTGGCCTTTCATTGTCCATTCATTGTTCATTGCTCAATCATACACCCAAGCAACCAAGACGATGTAAACAAGGTCCATCAAGCTGCAGACCTCCTCTGACAATCAAAATGGTGAAGTGCTTTTGGCATATGTAAGTTGGACAGTCTCTGTCACGTGGTGGATATTGTGCATCTGTTACTCCATACAGAGTCACTGACATGCACCGGTATATCTCCCCAAGCTGGGACACAGGGTTGACACTGCATCTGCATCACAAAGTTGGACAGGTATAGCAACAGTAACTAGGGGGGCCAAGACTTTTGTGAAAGATTAATTTTGTTGCTTCCATGATGTTCAGTAGTAATTGAACATTGGGAATGAGCTCCTCAATATATCTGTTACTTTAGACATAAGTATAAATGTACCTCAAAGAGAAAAGATATGAAAGCATCATCAGTTTGTGTGAGTTTAATGGCTACATTGTGTGCCACTGCTTCATCTTTTGTGTCACAGGTTTAACAGAGAGTCATTGTTTTAATGTTACAGTGATACTTTGGCTGCCTTGATTTCAGTAGCACCTAATGTGACAATATGCTGTTGTAACACTTTCCATCCACATGCTTTAAACATTTGCATCAATTGCTGGCTAGGATACAAAGCTGGAAAGGCTCTATGCAGCCTTTCAAACTTTGTATCCGAGAATGAGATGACACAAATGAAAACACCCAGAACACTAAAATAAAGCACCTGAAATAACTTTCCTGTTCACCTTTTTAGGACTACAAAGAAATTTGAGACTATGAATAATAAGTATGTCTCTCATCATTGACCACAACATAAACAGGGATTGAATGGCCTTATTCATAAAATGTGTGTCTATGTGAGTGTGTTAGTACTTTTTTAATTATTAATGACAGGATTATCCAAGAGAGATACATTGTCTCTTTTTCTCCAATGCATTATTGGATCTGTCGACAACTTTGAGTTTTTATCCTCCACTCGATCCACTCCTCCTCCTCTTTTTTCCCCTTACCGGAAATACTCCTTTTGTGCAGCTCCTCCTTGCCATTCTTGCTGCTGCTGTTGCCTGTTGCTGTCTTCCTCACTGAGGAGCTCTTGCTGGTGTTCAGCTTCCCAGAGCCGTTGCTTGACATCGAGCCATCCTCCTCACTTGGCAACCGCCTGCAGTATCCATGGCAACAGAGAAAGGCAAGAGAGTAAAGAGAGGGGAGGGCTTGTGGGTCTCAGTGTGTACATAAACAGGGCATCACCTCGCAGTTAATTCTGGCAACAGTCAGTCAACATCAATGCAGCTAAAACACATTGCTTCATGTACATAATGTACAGCGGACAAAATCAGATAACTCATAGATGCACAATCATTGCTGTGGTATTTGTGAACCATATGCCGAGTGTCCCAGAGTCTGTATGTTTTCCTTTTTAGGTTTTGCCATAATTTTGTGTCTTCTTGTTGTCTCTGTACATATATTTGTCCGTTTCAACTTTTCCAGTGATGGCAAGTCTTGTTTGTAGTAACAGATTAAATATTCTAAAAACAAGTACAATGCATATTAACTCATGGCAAAATTAGGCTAAACAGCAACATGAATAATTAATCACCCAAACCAATATTCTGTGCTTAAGGGAGGCCATCCATGCTTACAATTCAAGGCACACAAAAATACCGCAAGGTTGGGGGAAGCCGGTAATTAAAGTGTCAATTGCTGCACATCTCTGGCCGTCCCATGAACCCCAGGATGGACACTCCATCTACACCTCAGACTCTACTCTCACTGGTACAGATAGTAAACCTGCCAGCTGAGAGGCTAAGCAGAAACTCTGCTTTATACAAGGACCATTGTTTCAATAGACTTAGCTTGCTGCATGACATGTGTGTCATAAACTGGGCTGCTACAATCTGGTGTTCATCTCTTCTTTTGGGTTACAATGGTACTACTCTCGCTTTCGTTGACCAATCCAAGTCGAAGCTAAGAATTTGCTGTTTATTCCATGGGTTCCTTCACGGACCCACATCGTCATCTACTGACCGATCATTGGACCAGTCACATCCCCCAATCACACATCTGTATATGCTCATTTATGTGTTTTACCTCCATTTATTGTTCAACATCTTAGCATAGTTTGACTAGCTTGTAGCATCACCTGTTTGTCTCTAGGTGCATGAAGCATTCCAATATGCATGAAATGTGCTAAATTATGAATGCATGTATTTACATCTGATCATGATATTGATCATAATCTGATGTCTGGTAAATCCAGATTTAGATCAGTAAT